>JAQMYJ010000037.1:31706655-31754912 GCA_030014305.1 Clarias laeviceps
CCATTGAAAGGTAAGCCAAAATTATTTTGATGTATAGTAAATGTAGTCAAAATACTGTGAACAGCTTGTTATGTTTAGTGCTTGTTTTTGATAATGGGGGTCGCGAGATCTTGTCGATCTTCAATTAGGGGTCGCTGGCTTGAAAGTTTGAGAACCACTGCATCAGACTATAATACGCTCTTTGATTTGACTGTATATTTGAAATTTTAAGCAAGCAGTTAAAATCATATAAATAAATTTTACTATGGTATACCCTACAGTTTACTATGATACCATAATGGATTCATAGTATTACACCATGGTACTTCGGACATTACCATAGCAGGCACCATATTATATAGTACTTATATAGTACAACAGCAATTACTGTAGGTACCATGGTAATACTATGACTACGACCTTACTTTGGTGAAAACTATCGTACCGTGGTTAAGCAGGTATGTAAAAATTGATATATATATTGGCGGCACAGTGGCTTAGTGGTTAGCAGTGTCGCGTTGCACCTCCAGGATCAGGGTTTGATGCATGGAGTTTGCATGCTTGGTGGGTTTCCTCAGGGTGCTCCACTTTCCTCCCACCGTCCAAGGACATCCAGTTGAACCTAACTGGCGTTCCCAAATTGCACATGGTGTGTGAATGAGAGTGTAAATGATGATGGAGTTCAACATTTACCTACCGAAGTTCGAAAAGTGGGAATACTGTAAATACAGTGGTCTTCATTGGCCAGCACGTTCCCTAGTTGGACTACAGAGGTTCCTAGATAGATGGATATGATATATGATATATATGATAATATGATATAATGTATAATACATCATATCAATCTTATTCCCTCAGCTTTCTTTCCATTCAGACAAAAATACAGTTCTACATGCTCATCCACCTCATTTGAGAACTTTATTCTCTCATTCTCAGTTTATGCCCTTTATCTCTTGTGTGTTTTTCCATCCTTCTATTCTGACATTTTAAAACCAGCTCCTTTACCCGTAAGCGCTCTCTCTCTCTCTCTCTCTCTCTCTCTCTGATTTGATGGCAAAATGGCCTAATGAGGTGTATCATATGAGCTTACGAAGCATATCATGCAGGATAATACTGCGGGGAACCTGCACACTTGCTCTATTTGGAATTCAAACAATAGTCATACTGTATACATCATGACTGAAATGTTTTGCAAAACAAAATACTATCAGTAAATCTAACAAATGCACCAATTATTACGCCTACATTTCACTGACTTCTCCTTTTTTTATTCTTTTTTTTTTTGCAATATGACAGTCCGTGTCATATGCCACCCACGAGTGACGGCAACGAACACGCAAGAGCCACGAGATGATCTCTGTGAGATGAGATGTGACTCAAGAGATCTTGCTGTGAGGACGAGAATAAAGTCCAGACTGTGTGTGTGTGTGTGTGTATGTGTAAAAGATCGCGTCAGCTTGGGAGTGGACAGTCATGTGTGTATCATGTTCCATCGTTTCCTGAATCATACATCGCATTTAGCGCTGGCGCCATGCTAAAGAGGTTCGACGCCAGCTCGAGAGCTTATGGAACAAACGCAGGCTGTAGTGCCAACCGATGATCCTGAGCGCACTTGAATTCAAGGGTGCTACAGCGGGGGAAACGTTGAGTGCCGTGACCCGCTAGATAACCCAAACACACTTTTGGTATCACTTCACAGGAATTATACGTAAATCACTCTTCTGTACTGGCACTGGTTCTGCAGATTCCCGACAGGAATTAAATGCTAAACTCAACGAGAGGTGTTCAAGTCAAACCGGGACTTGTGAAGAAATTTCTTGTTGGATGAAGGTGTAAAACCAATATTTACAGAAGACTTTGAGCACAGTATGATTAATGAGACGAGTGATAAGACTTTTAGCCGCAGTAAAACATTTTAAATGGCGTACAGTACGTCATCGTGAAGGACGATCCCATCTGAGCTGCCTCTGAGCCGACTGCAGTTATTCAGGTGGACATTCAAGCGAGTGGAACGCCTAATTCTTTTGCCAAACTGCAGAGGAGACGCATCTGTCCATGAACACCACTTGCACGTTACAGGAATTCGGCAGGGAATTATTGCCATTTTCCTCATGCAGTCCTGACATTACACCATGCCTTTTCCACATGTTTGGGTCATTAATGGAGCTCCTGGGAGGCTAGCGTTTCAGACGTGAAGCAGACAGTTTAATCACGGCACTGGTGTACTGAGAAAACTTTCTGCCTCGATGGTATCCAAACACTGGTGTAACACAGGGATAAGCGTGTTAATGTAGCGAGGGATTATATAGAGAAATAAAAAATGTTTTTACTGTCTTAACTGTGTTTCTATCCTAAACAAATAAAAGTCCTGGTTCGACTTGTTTAAAAAGTAGAGAATGGGTGGGTTGTATTTCTTTGCCTTCTTTCTCATAGTTTAATAGAGACCTGCTGATCTGAGTCCTGGTACACTTGCTACTCCGGTATATTTACATTGAAGGCATTTGATAGATGCCTTTATCCAGAGCGACTTACAGAAGTGCTTGGAAGTCTCCATCAATAAACTCATCCCTGATAGCGGATGGACCATCAGTAGGTCATGATCTAAGAAAATCGTCAGACTGAAAACCTTGTTGAAACGTTAATAGTACAACTAATTGTGTTTGCTTTTTTATAAATAAAGTGCTAATTTACGTAGGTACTTCAGGGAAAAGATAAGGTTTTTGCATATCATTAGAAAGCTCCCAGTGACCCAGATGCTCGGATATTAAGGGGAACTTCGTACATCATCCTACTGTAGGGTCTCTAAGCTGAGAGGAGTCGCAATAAATGCCTCTCTTGTACTCTAAGAGATGATGGGACTGGTCGAGCAATGCTTGGTATTAAGTTGTTAAGTAACAATTAATTGAATCGATGGGTCAGTTTTCCGATTCAGAATCGGGTGACAGTTTTTAAATGATTTAGGTCAAATTTCTTCTTCGCGGTTTGTGTCTATGGGTGGTCAGTGCAATACCACCACCTACTGGGCTGGAGTAGTGGTGCTGAATATTGTCGGGGGAAAAAAAGATTATTGCTTTATCCGAGACTTGACATTTAAACAATAACACAAGTTGCACAGCATTTTAAGGCTTAAGAGATGACTTTAGTAGTTTTTAATACTTTAAAAGGCTGTTAAAAATTGTGACAAAAGTGCCAATTAATTGAATCGGAAAAAGATACAATAGATTACAATTGTATTTATTTTAGGAATGCTACTCCTGGAAATTCGGTAAGTTAACAAGTTACTATTCTTATACTCTAGGTTGCTGTTATTGTATTAACGGCAGACCTGCTAACCCAGTAGTTAAACTGGTTTGCTGTAATATGTATCAGGTTAACTGGAAACCAGTAATGGTCGCATTAATGCGCCTTATATACAGTACAGTGAAGAGATATACAGTACATAGGTTCTTTTATACATACACTTTTTTTTTCTTTACAAGTGTGCATGTGGTTCTCTATAGCAAAACAACGTCAAAAAAAAAGTCACCCACAGCGTCTATACACGTTGCTGTGGCAACTCACGCCAGTTGTGGCCCCTTCCTTCACAGCATGGTGGAGTAGATCCTGGACCCACGTATTAAATACACGTGCGTCTCTCTCAGTGTGTGTGTGTGTGTGTGTGTGTGTGTGTGTGTGTGTGTGTGTGTGTGCTCCAAAATTGCTGTCCCCAAACTGCCAGGCCAACGTCTACAATGGAGCCCATTCTGCAGACTCGTTGGCCTCTTCAGCTCAAATATCTCGTTCCATCAGAGCTTTACTCTGTCCATACAATGGGCTCCTTCTCTCTTATTATTCAGTCTATCAACCACACACACACACACACACACACACACACACACACACACACACCTCACATCAATTCCATCATCTCTACTCTTCCTGAGACTTTTCTGGCATCCAGAAAATGCCAGGGAAATGTTTTTTTATATAATATTTATTTCAATACATTTCATTTTTTTAAACAATTCTTAAATATACAATAATTAATAAAAACACAAAGCTACTTTTGTGACAAGTAACCTTTTGTAGCAGCGAGACTTTTTCTAGCAGTAATGAGTTAAACACCTCATAACATGATACTTTTCCTCTTCCTTCTCACAGTTTTCCCCCTTTTCCCCCTTCTTTTCTTCATATGTTTCTTGTCCATTATTTTATTACATCATTTTCCTTCTTTCTTTCTTCCTGACTTCCTTTCATCTGAAACTAGCTTAGTTCCTCAATGGCTTCCTTTATTCATTGCTTTTCCTTTCTTTGCTTCATTTCTTCCTTAATCCCGAAGTCATTTCCTCCCTCCTTCTTTATATTCCTAAATATAATTCTTCCTCATTAATTTTTTTCTGCTCATCATTGCTTCCTTCCTCACTTTTTCCTTCCTCTCCTTCTCCAATTTCTTCTTGACTTTGTTTTTTTCCCCTTTTCTTTCTTCTACCCTTCATTCATCTTCTTCCTTAGTTCCTTTGCTTTACTTCCTCACATCCCTGTTCTTTTCCTTCCTTTCTTTCATCTTCCCTACTTGTTTTTTTCTCAATTTCTTTGATTTTTTTTTACTTTCTTTTTAATCTTTTTTTCTTTCTTTCTTCACAAGCAGACAAACTTACTCGATCATTGCTTTTTCTGCACTTAACAGAATCAGCGATTTCAGCTTCTGCACACCCGTAGTCTTGTGTTTCCTCGCTTGGGAAACAAAGGTCTACATTAGCGCTAATCCGTGATTCTTCTGTACACACACTTTAATTACTGTATCCGTCTCATTACAGAGCATCAGAATACAGGCACAGGGGGAGTGCGTTGTCTCTGGCAGAGCGTTAAAGGAAAAGTAAAAAAAAAAAAAAGTTTCAAGAAGGACAGAAGCGGTGAAAGGTTAGAGAGAGAGAGAGAGAGAGAGAGAGAGAGAGAGAGAGAGAGAGAGAGAGAGAGAGAGAGAGAGAGGGAAGGACATTTTTAATACGACTCAGAACAGGAAGAGACACACAAGAGTGGGGCAGATAATAAGGTGATAGTGCTCTGTAGAAGGAAACACATTCTGTTAA
Source organism: Clarias laeviceps (assembly GCA_030014305.1). Taxonomy (NCBI): domain Eukaryota; kingdom Metazoa; phylum Chordata; class Actinopteri; order Siluriformes; family Clariidae; genus Clarias; species Clarias laeviceps. The sequence continues at coordinate 31,711,704 of JAQMYJ010000037.1, forward strand.
ATAAACAAATGCGTTCGAGTCAAACCGGGACTGTGCAGTATAATAGAACATAGTAATGAGCGTAAAAGCTCCCTTTATTTCTCTATATAATCCCCTGCTACACTAATGCACTTATCGCAGCTTTACACTTGTGCTTGGACACCATCAGGGTAGAAAGTTCTGTGCTTGAAGATTTTCTGTAAATGTCCCGGTTTGACTTGAACGCCCCTGACGGAACATTATCTTGCCAAGCCTGTCTCGTTAGACTAACGGAAGACTAACAAAATCTTTAACGTCTTCATACGAGCAGGAAGAGACGCACAGACATCACTAAACCTCTCAGACAAATTCACAGCCTAGACTGTAAGAAGAGTACTAGACTTTAATTTTATTTTAAGAAATATCAGAAAGATCCAGCTCCAGCTCTGCGTCTCGGAAAAGAAAGCGAGGAAACTTGCCTCTCTGCTCAGTTTTGTCCCCAGCCTGTCCTTATCAAGTTGATCTGAGTGCTAAATTCTACGGCAAGGCGTATCAGAGCGGTCCGGGTCGCAGACTGACGAGATCTCAAGGCGGCTTTAGAATCCAGAAGTGGGCGAGATGTGTGTGAACAAAAGACGCGCTTGCATGTGCGGATTTAATGTCACGTTCCTGCATGTCTCACCTGAGATTCCTTTTTTATTCCGCCCCTGTGGGGACACGCCCTCTGTAGAGCACGCACTCGGATTCTATTTCCATACAGTCCTAAAGCATTGGGTTTCAGCTGGAAACCTCTGGCATGAGAGCGCTCCCGATTTTCCTTCCGAGATGATCGCATGCCCTCTAGTATGTTTACGTCTTCGACCTTGGATCCTCGGCGAGAGGGAGAGCGCGAACGTGAGGGGGAAAAAAAAGGACCACACTTTGAACCGCGCGAGTTTGATCTCAGGCTTCAAACACTATAAAGCCATAACGCCATAATGGCACCGTGCTGTACAAACAAAGATACAGAAAGGGTGTGGCCAGAGATAAGCACGGTGATGGGCCGAGCTTTTGGGAAAAGACAAAACAAACATAAGGGGAGTGTGATGAAGGGCTCTGCAGTAACGGGTTAGTGTTTAACACTAGGGATGGATTTCACTCAGTACACTCGTACATGATTGCAGGAAATCCAACATACACACACACACACACACAGTATAGTTATTGTTAAGGTGCACTGTTGGTCATTTATGTAGGTGGCGGTTCTGAGCACAAAGATTTTGGGCATCTGAGGTTCTGTTTCTTCTGTACAAATTTGAAGGATCTCGCAAAAGGAAAAAAATGTTCAAGACACTGTTAATATATTTAACTCTTTTAATTTTTTCCTATAAAATCTATTGAGGAAGATGGACATGCGACAAATATAACAGAACAACTCTAAACAACTACCCAGGACTAGTGACGTATAAGAGTATAAGATGACAATACTGTATTATTGCCTGTAAGTTCTTATAGTAAACACTAAATACATTCTGGTCAAGAGAAAGGAAGAAGGGAAGGAAGGAAGGAAGGAAGGAATAAGAAAAAGCAAAGAAGGAAGAATTAAGGGAGGAAGGGATGAGGAAGGAAAAAGAGAAAGTGAGAAAGAAAGAAGGCATTAATGAACTGAGGCAGGAAGAAAGCAAGAAAGAGAATGCAAGTGAGCAAGAATGAATTAAATAAGAAAGAAATCAATGGAAGGAACGAATGAATGATCAGATGAATGAATAAACAAAAAGAACAAGATAGAGAAAACTAAGGAATGAGAAAACATTTGAGGCAAGAATGAAGCAAGGAAGTAGTGCTAATTTTGTCAGATCTTTTCAATTTTAGCCTTAGTCCCGGGATAAATGTCCCTGTTAGTTTTTATTATATTTACTCAATCTTAACCTACTTTTGTTTAGTCAATATTAATATTTTAATGTTTCATAATTTTATGTTTTTTAAATAATTTTATCATTTTGTTTTATTTATTTATTATTATTATTATTATATTTTTTATTTATATTTTTCATTTATTTATTTATTTATAATTATGTATTTTGTTTTTGTATTTTTTTTTTCTATTTTTATTGCCACTTTATTGTCATTTTTAGTGCTGTGAAGCACTTTGGTTCAACATAGGTTGCTGTAAAGTGCTATTTAAATAAATGTTGATTGATTGATTGATAGTGAAGTTAGTCGACTAAAGGTTTGTACATTTTAGTCTAGTTTTAGTCAATGAAAACTTAACATTTTAGCAATAAGATTATTATGAATTAACCCTACAATTAATCTAGTCTAGCCAAAACCATTTTTTAATAATTATCTTAACATTTTTCTTTTTTCTTTTCATCTGATGTTTTAAGCTTTCATAATTATATTTATTTTTAACATCACAACAACTGCTGCATGTCCATATTTTTTAACTACAAAACAACAGGAGCAGTGTTTGGACAATACAGTGTGTTTTTAAACTTTGTAGCTCCTATGGGTCACAATCATTTGCTAACCCTATTAGCTTAATGTGTTTGGCAACGGTTTAACTATAAAATAACATAAAATACAATACAATACATCACAACCTAATTACCACGAAGAGGCTTTAAAACTGGGTGATTTTTATGGGATGCCTTGATGCGTCTCTTCAGGTTTGTGGTATTTTTCCCAGCGATTGTGTTCCCACACTGTTTCCCCTCCAATACGACTACACATCAGCTTTTTTCCTCTGGTTCAATATGAAGAAAATGGGCCCAAATATTGTCTCTTCTCTTCCGCCAGAGTAATACTGTGATGGCGAATAGTTAAACATGCCTGAGCTTGTCATCGTCCGACCCCCCCCCCCCTCCCCTGCGTGTGCAAACTCCTCCTGACTCCTTTATTAAACACTTACTCGCATTCTGGTCGAAAGGAATGAAAGAAGGAATAAGAAAAAGTGAGGAATGAAGAATTAAGAGAGGAAGGGGAAGAAAACGTAATCAGGGACGAAAGAAGGGAAGGAGGAAGTACGGAAGAGAAAGTGAGAAAGGAAGAGAAAGGAAGTGAGCAAGAATGAATTAAATGAGAGAGGAGTCAATGGAAGGATCGAGTGAACGATTGGATGAACGGATAAACAAAAGAAACAGGATAGAGAAAATTAAGGAATGAGAAAGTATTTGAGGCAGGAATGAAGCGAGGAAGAAAAACGAAGTGATGAAGGAAGGAAGGGAAGAAAGAAGTATGAGTTGATGCAGGAATGTAATGGAAAGAGAAAGTAGGAAAAGAAAGGAAGAAAGAAAGAAAAATTTACATGACAAATGAAGGAAGGATGGAAGAAGGAAGAAAAAAAAAGTGAGGAAGGAAGGAAGGAGAAAATGAGGGAAGAATTAGGGAAGTAAGGAATGTGAGCATGAGGAAGTAGTCTGCTAGATTCAGTGCAAAACCCCCCCGGCGCTATGAAATCGGTTCTCAGACCCTACACACAGACATCAGATGGACTGTAGAGAAAGACTGAGAATCATTCGAATCCAAGTTAATCCTCGTCGCCTAGACACATAATCACAGAAACAGGATCGAGCGATGTGGCCGCCAGTCCTCTTTCATAACGGATGGGAGAAATGAATCATAATTAATTCCTGACTCGAACTGACGTTAATCCAAACATGGCTGTAAAAATGTAGGGACTTGTCTAGACTAAGCACCATGCACGGGGGCGTTCAAGTCAAACCGGGACTTTTGACTGTGCAGAAAAACAGAAGATAGTCAAATATTTTTTACGCCTGAAAATATTTTTTTATTTTACTGACTGGTTTGACTTGAACGCCCCTCGTACCTACAAGTGTTTTGACTAAACCAAGCATAATTCATTTATGCAAGCTAGGAAGTAAAGTTAAAGGAAAATAATCAACGATGGAGACGCTGTTACGTCCCCTCACCACATCTGTTACTGGTGTTTTGTTTTGGTTTCTTTTTAAATTAACAAATGACATCATGCTTTTAACAGATGAAAAAATAACAGTCATTTGATATTGTGGAATGTTAGCAAAACAAGTAGTTATATTATTATTATCTTTAATTACATCATGTACGCCAGACGCTTCCTCACCAGACTCTTTTAAACTGTACTTGTATTATTAATGCTAATTTAAAAATTAAAAATGAACTCCATGGAAGGAGAGAAAGAGAGAGAGAGAGAGCGAGAGAGAGAGAGAGAGAGAGAGAGAGAGAGAGAGAGAGAGGAATGAAAAAAGGAATGATGAGGGAAGGAAGGGAAGAAAGTAGCAGTAGTTGAGGCCAGAAAGAAAAGAAAGGAAGAAGATAAAGAAAATATGAAAGGAATGACGAAGTAATTGAGGTAGGAAATATGTAAGGAATGAAGAAAGAACGGAAGTAAAGAAATAAAATAAGTGGGAGATGAAGGAAGGACGGAATGAACAAAAGACACGGAACAGGATAATGACAATGAGGAAGGAAGGAAGAAAAACGGAGGAAGGGAGGAAAAAAGAAATAATTACGTAAAGGATGAAGGAAAGAAAGAAGGAAGGAACCAACCAACAAAAAATAGGAAAGAAGGAAGTAAAAAAGAAATAAAAAATAAGTGAAGAAGAAAGGAAGGAGAGAAGGAATGAAGAAAGTGAGGAAGGAGAGAGTCAGCAAAGAAAAAAAAGGAAGGAAGGCGTTTGGAGTGAGACAGATTTGATATCTTGTGAAGGCTACAGTCGCCTGCTAGTTTCAGCGCAAAACTAAATATGAACAAGTGCTGGCTGAGCGACTGCACTGGAGGTCACGTGAATATTTTTAACATATTCAACCATTTCGCAATAAATGACATCATGATATCACACTCGTATTATATAGATAAATATATATAAATTATATAAATATATATATATTTATAGTCTCAGAGACTGGATGAGGAAAGAAAAACAGAAAATCCACATCCTTCTGGTCAAGGAGTTACAAAACCAGAGATGTGACTCAAGCTCTCTCCTACTCCATAAACAGACTCGACTAATATATTCGAGCTTAGTCAAGGATGGGTCACCCACATATAAACACGTTTTCTCACACAGACATACCATACACACAGACATACCATACACACACACACACACACACACACACACACACACACACACACACACACACACACACACATCTAGAGAGAAGCCGTTTATGAAATAACAGATCTTCAGGGTATCGCCTGTAAAAGAGACCCCCTGAAACACGAATATGTGTGAGGGCGAGTTGAACGTGACACGTCCTTTATTTACAGACAAACACGCCGCTGTTGTCTGTTCGGCTGTTACAGCTCCGGCACAGTGAGGCCACTGTTTTGGTCACTACTCAGCTGCGTGTGGGTTTTAATTCGATACTGTGATTTACACTGTTTGCTGGTAGAAGTGAACAGACCAGGACTGTGGCTTCCTTTCAGCTGAGAAAAAAAAAAAAAAAAAAGAAGAAGAAGAACAGAGATTTTGGGGGAGAAAAGGGAGAGCTAAGCTTCCTAAATTGTCCACTCATACTTTACTGTTATAGGTTTTTTTTTTTTTTTAGGTTTATGTTTTTTTTTTTAATCTCTTAAATATGCACAAACGTATCTAATATTTCTCATGATCAGATTTATGATTATTATTAAGATAAATAAGCTTTATATAAATAAATGTGATTTTTACATTTAAATATAACGTAACAAATATAACTGCACAAAGCTATGCAACACATTTTCAAGTTTGTGTATCAAAAAACAAACTATAAAATCTTATTAATATAATCTTATTTTCCTGCAGATCTTCTACTTCGCACTCCAGTCCAGTAGGTGTCAGTATTGCACCAACCGCCCATAAAGTCAAAAGAAGAAGTTAATTAGTTAGATTTTCTGACAAGATTTTAATCAGGACTGAACAATAGTGGTAAACATTTATTAAAATGTGTGGTTTAAAATGCTAAATAAAACAACAATACACCTAAAAACTAAGACTTAATAAGGACGTCTAGCAAGCAAAGCCTATTAACCTTCTTTTCACGGACTCATACTACCGATCGGTTACAATTGCAATTTTTTTTTTAGATTATACTCAATAGCTATAATTTTACTGTCTCAATCGGATACAATTTCTTGTATTAAAGTCCTTAAAATATTAATTTAATAAGCACTGTAATGATGTGCAGCTTGTGTGGACGATGCTTTAAAAGTCTGACGCAAATAAACAATCTTTTTTTGTTTCCCGCTGATCTTCTGCTCCACACTCCAGTCCAATACGTGGCAACCGCTCATGGAGTCAAAAGACCAAGAAGTGATGCTCTTGCAAAAACGCGAGATTTTTGCGTAGCAAATACCTTCGTGAAAGATGCAAGTGCTTTGTCTTTCCTTCTAGTATTTTCAAGGAATTTTCAAGAAATTCCCCCATTTTTGGACGTTTACCTAAATACTTTTAAAAGTGTGACTCGATTAAGAATTGAAAACTGATCCATCAATTCAATTCATTAAAATCGACAAACAAAAGGTAAATTAATTGCTTTAATCTCACACAGCTCTACTTCATATCCATGTATTATGTTATGTTTAATGTAGTGGAACATCCTCTAGACAAGTCAATTCCTGTTACTGCGCCTGTAAAAATACATTTCCAGCTACAATGACTTTTAATCCCCAGGTGCAGCAGCTTTAACAGGAACTGATCAAACATACCTACAGTCCATAACATATACAGACTTTGCTTTATCCCTTCTTCCTGTTTATGGCGCATGGTATGTTCAGACGCTCCAGAATGCTAAGCTTCTGCGTTAACCAAGCCTTAAACTGAAGAAGAATTTTATTCTTGGACGCGTTACGTTACTCTGAAGCTCCAGCGGCGCGTCTTCCTTCCTCTCCCATTGCCAAGTGCCTTTTGTCTAAAGCTCTCCACTCTTAGTCCTTAAAGGACTTCTAATCTTCAAAACAACTTTAAGGGAGGGGGAAAAAGAAAGGGCCGACAGTCCATATTTCTTAACGTCCCAGAGCTTTAAAACGTCTACAAGACATAAAATGGAAGGCTCTTTTTTAAAGGATAGACTTTTAAAGGCTTTTCTCCGGGTGCCATGGAAAGCTGGCTCTTGTGACCAAGCCAAAGTGGTGCGGCTGTCACTGTGCTTTCAAGGTTTTGTTCTTGAGGGTTTTTCAACTCGTGACAATTTTCCACTTAAGATAAATGTTATGAATCAACCAACGCCATGCTTGTACTTTTGTATGATCGAGCTACAAGGGCAGATTTCCATTACTTGCTAGCAACATTACTTAACCATTACCTTTGAAGCTAGTAAAGGAAAGAGGTAAGAGTGGGTGCCTTGGAAAACCATTTAGGTGCTGAAGTTAAAGTAATACTATATTAAAAATACCATATATGAACATTAATTGAAAGTGACAAATATTATATACGGAAAGTTTGACAGCAAAATGAGATCTCCATCTTGGTAGGTTTCAGAATAAATGAGTTCTAAGATCTCAAAACTTTACTGTGCACTATTTCACAATAATGAGTCACGAGAGCATTAAATGGCCAATTTCTATGTCAAATCATTTTGGTTATATCAGTGTAAACACTATTAGTCCACCTGCCAGAGGTTTGTCCAGATAAGATTTGAACCAGGACGTCCCCGTTGGTGGTTGAGGCTTTAAGGAACCACCGAACTAACTTGTTTCAACATGTCTTCACATCTCCTTATGTGACCACTTGACCAAAAATAAATAAATAAATTAACTTGGTACAAATGCATAAAGATACACATACAGTATCTCAGAACTGGCAGGAAGCAGGAAACCAGGAAAACACCCACAGTATTGTTTACTGGAAATGTACAGTACAGCTACAATATAACAGAATAATTAATTACTTAATACTAAACTAAACTAAATCGAAAGGCTAACAAAACCAAACGGTAAACTAACAGGAAAGGGAACCATAACGCTCCAAAACTGGGGGTTTTATGACAACTTATTCAGTCAAATGTACCTCTGCAAAACAAGGAAGTTTTAAAAATCCCATTACTGCATAATTTTTTATTTTATTATTTTTTTTTGTTGTTGTTTTTTTTTGTAGAATCAATTGAGGTGTCAGAGGCAGTAAAAAACATTTTACCGGTATTCAGAAACCTGATGGATTTTCCCTGGCTGCTTCACAAATGTGTAATTTTTCATTTCCACCAAACCCAATGAAAAAGCCTGCCCTTTATTCGTCCTTCCCCTTTTATATTTCTTCATCCCTCGTTCAAGTGATTGAGCGCAGCAGACAGCTGGCTGGCACAGAGGCTCCAACAGCTGCCTACACTTCCCATCTCTCTCTCCCTCTCTCTCTCTCTCTCTCTCTTTCCGATTGCCGTCATCTCCCATATTGTTTTAAAACCAGGCCCTTTTTTTTGTTCAAGGTGAGGAAACAAAAAAAAAAAAAAAAAAGCCACTCATTTGTTTGTACATAGACAAACCCCAAAGCGGGACGTGCTTGTTTGGCATTAAGAAAATGAAATCTTCTGACAGAATACGCCTAGCTGCCTACTCCGGTGCACCAAAAAGATCTTTCCCGGAAACGCAACTGGGGGGCGAAAACACTGGCACAGCTTAAATGTGGCGTTTGCTGAAAAGAAGATGAATAACGCTTTTATACTGTTTCAGAAGATGGTTAAACTTGAGCTGCCTTTCCTGTAATTGCTGTTTTTATGACTGTGTGCGAGTGTGTGTTCCTTTCCATGGCTTGTATTTACACATCATTCCCGTAAGTAAAATCAAACGGAACATTTAATTTCCAATCTCTCTGTCTGTGCCACAAAGAGGTCAAACCCGGGCCAGCACTATTTTTCCTGAAGTAGGTATGTTCGGTGAGGTGACACGTACAGGACAAAAGCCAGCCAGGCTGCTATTCTGGTGCCTGCATTTTGACAGTGTCCGTATGTGTGTCTGTGTGTGAGAGCGAAGAGAGCGAGAGAGAGAGAGAGAGAGAGAGAAAACGCTGTGGTGCCTTATATAGAAAGAGCTCAGGGACAAGTGTATGCTGATGGAGCTGTTCCATCATTTCTGAAGTGCCTGGCAAATAGCATCACAGTTGCAAAGACAAGTGAGGCGTTCATAAAAGACCGAAATAGACACGCTAATGGCGTACGCTATCGTTATCCCTCATCTAGCCGTCTTGCTCAGGCCCATCATTTGAGTTCCGAATCTGTTCGACATACCCCGGTCATACTGTAATAATGTCGTTTGGACCACCACACCAAGCCCTAACACATCATCAACACAGCGCGTGGGCCGGTGCTGTCGACCAGTCAGCGCTAGATACTCTCTGTTATCGTTCACTGGCTGCCGCGGAGTTTACATAAATATATGCTTGCAAAAAAAAAAAAAAAGATGATTGTAATCAGACTAAGCACTCCTCAGTGAACTGGTTTTAAATGATGTACAGTACGAGGAGTGTTCAAGTAAAACCGTGACTTCTGATCGTGCAGAATAACAGAACACAGTTATGAAAGAAAAAACAACTACCTTTATTTCTCTGTATAATCCTCTGCTACACTAATGCACGCAAAAGTCAGGACTGTATGGCGGATGTGGCAACAACTTCCCAGACGAGTTCCTCTAATGTGCAAGTGGTGTTTGTGAACGATTGTGTTTACACTTGCCACAGACAGACGCATCTCTTCTGCAAGTTGGCGACAAGTTATCTGTCGATTTTCAGCAATCCAGGGTTCCACTTGTTGAATGTTCACGGGAATGACTGCGGTGAGATCTGAGCCACCTCGGCCAGGATTCATTCATTCACGGCCTTCTTTAAGACATTCGCGCAATTTAAATATTTCAAAGCGCTAATAGTCTCATCACCATTCTGTGCTTAAAGCCTTCTGTAAATGTCTGCAACGACTTCATTCATGCGAAATTTCATTACAAGTCCCGGTTTGACCTGAACGCCCCTCGTAAAGCATTATATATTGCCAAGACTCTCTGGTTAGATTAACAGAAGGCTAACAGGTTCCATTTAACTGGTGACTTTACAGTAGTTCAGTCATTTAATCCTGTTCATAAGGCTGGTGATGTCGTGTTTCCCCAATTTAGTTAAACTTAAAAACCGTTAAACAGTCTAAGACTGATGAAATCTTTAAAATTTAATATTTTAAAACCTATAAAAAGTTGGTTGAGATAAAACAGACAAAAAACAATGGTGCTATTGAATAAATTTTTTTTTTTTTTTATTAAAAATCGAACTGACAGTCTACACCACTGGATTCACATCTCATAATTGTAAGACATTTCATTTTCTCAATGCAAACCGCAGAGCGAAGGGGAGGTGCAACAACAACAACAAAAAAGACATTTTGTTCGAATAATACCAAGCTATATTTAAAGACGCAAACTCTATTTATCTTTCTTCGTCCATGACAGATACTTACAATTATTTTCTTTTTGACTAATACTGATCTCTGACTAGAGATAAAGAGCTACACTACAGTATATAGCATCACTAGCTGTAATAGCAGCAACTAAATAAATAGATAAATATCTGATAAATAGTTCGCTAAAACCTAATCCAACACCTAGAACTTTATAAAAAAAAAATTTTTTTAAAAGAAAGAAAATAAGAAGAAAATCAAGAAAACAAAGTAAATAAAAAAAGAAAAGAATCTACAGCATCGCGCTGCTAATACAGCTAACAAGAACTGAATGCTAGCAGCCTTCCATTAGCATGCCAGGATTTACTTCATGCTAATTAAGGCTCGAGAGCTTTCACTTCTTGTTAAGCATGATAAGATGTAACATTGGGTCGCTAATTGAAAAGATAAGCTGAATAATTTGATAAAAAATACAATCAAACAACTAGGGCGTAGTATAGCAAACAGTAGCCAAGCTCACCTTCGAATACTGAGGCACTTCAACGACTACAACAGGACAAAAATTATCCTCTTTAGCCTTTTATTCTTTTATATTGTTTATTTAACATCCTCACAGGTTTCTAAAATTATTTTTAAAACTTTTTTTTTTTTTTTTTTGAGAATTTGCTGAAGAAATCTTCTCACAGCAGGCCTCCTTCAAAATCTTCGCCATCTGTTGCACACACTGCTTTCAACTTTGACATTAAATACTGCTGATCATAAAAAGAAAAGAAAAAAAAAAAGAAAAAAAAAAAATACGCTTCTGTAAACTGTATCCTTGGACAATATTTCCATTACAATAGGTCTCCATAATAACAGCTAAAACGATCTTCCCATTACTTTCGCTCGATACTGAGATCACAGCCATTCATCACTATTATTTTACCAAATCATGAACATTAACCTTAATAGAAAATAGGATTTTCGTTCGCGCTACAGATTATCAGACTTTTAAATCCCTGAACTGCTGTAAGACCGCTTCTTAGTCTTATTTGAGTCTTTTATTGCTATATAAGTGCATTTGTCTTGAAGCGTAGTAATAAAATTAATGCCAGATTATGAATGGAGAACTCATGAGTTGAGGGTAATGAAAAATAATGTCTGAATTTCGTTAGCCACATAGTTCACTTTGGCGAAGTGCGCCGTTTATCTGAATAAACTGTGTTTAATCCATCGAGGAAGAGGAAAATGATTAGCCATGTGATTAAAATGTGATTAATTGTGTTGACCTACATTATGAGAAACCATACAGTATGTAGACAAACACAGGTTGCTTATAAAGTTGAGGATTAAGGCTGCATGATTTGAGTAACAAAAATTGAGATTATTTTGCCACATTCTACAATTGTGATTTAAACAGCGATAAGTAATTTTGTATTCAACCGTATTTATCTAGACTAACAGCAAACAATGACTCAAATGATCTCATTAAGATGATATTTGCCAAGATTTATTCATCACCTCTAAACCTTTTTTTTATTTTGACTATGTCAAAATATAAATATATTGATTACATATATATTATGTATAATAATTTGCAGCCTTTTGCAATGAAATAATTTAACAGGTCCATATTACATTACATGAATTTTACAATCCTGAAAGATTCTGGAAAGACTCGCCAGATGAGGGATCAAATGTAAACTACAGGTCTGGTCACTCCAGCCGAGGCCAACTGAACGGCCCAAACTCTCACAAGACCAAGAGTAAACTTTTAAGCAGAAGAAGAATAAACCAAAGAACAAACAACGAATGAACAAAAATGTAGGCTAAGATCTGATCTGAGGAAGGAGAAAAAAAGAAAAAAAATAATAATAATTTGGGTGAATCCGTGTATCAACACAAACGTGAAGAAACAAGTAAAAACCTAAAGGAATGTGAACATGCGTTATATGAGGGTTGGTTTTTTTTTTCCAATTTTTGATTTGAGCAGAAAATCATAAAACATACTGTAAAATGAGCCATTATCCTTTGTTTTTTCCTTTTTGGTTTTGGAAACAAATATTCCTAAAACAACTGGTTTTCTCATTTTCAGGTATTTGGTCGCATATCGAAAAACAAATGATACACAGATTATCCTGCCCACGATCACATCTCCCTCCGCTATGTTCGCTGGCTACTGACGGTACGTATTCCCCGGGCGAGTCGGTGCCCAGAGTCATCTCTGAAAAGATCAAACATGTAATATTCTTCGAAGCATGTCGAGAGGAGTCTGTTCTCCTCGCACACTTGCCGATTTGAGTCTGTACCCCTTACACGCTTACAGATTTCTGTGCCAACTTGCCAACGGACAATTTTAAATCCTATACAAAATCCTGTATTAAGTCATGGAGCTTCGACTCCTGCAGTACAAATTATATTATCTCCACGATGTAATGAACTACATTTTGTTTTGTTTTTCGTCCAAATAAAGAAAAATGTACGAGTGTTCTACTGAATGTGCTACTTCTTAATAAAGGTACTGTGAAGGTTTGGTCAAATTCTCATTAATAATTTAGTAGGTGGCGACAACGGATTACGGTGATGGACTCCTTCTGGACGCTCCTTCGAACAGTGTTAAATCTGCAGGTTTGCCACATTTTTTATTTGTTTATATAAGCATCAGCCATCCGTAATGCAAGTTATTAGAGAAGTTATAATGAATGAGAATTAATGCATTACCATAAAGCTGTGATTTATCTCGCAGCCAAGATTTACAGTCAAGGACAATTAATCAGTCTTACCAGAACAGAGGACAGTGAAAAACGAAAAGCTGTAGCGTTATATATTTCGCAATGAATCAGTAAACACCGTCGTAGAGAAAGAAATCTCACGTATGTTCTCAGACTATGTTCTATAGAAACCAGGACCTGCTCTGTGCAATGCGAGAGCCTGTGAGTCAGGTTTATAGTTCAACTCCGAACTCGGTCGGCTCGGAGGCGTCGGACCCCTTGCGGACAGAATTAACGAGGAGTCGGTCTCGTCAAGCGCAGCATGGGGGAAGAGTCTCTCATCTCTCCTTTCACCTCTCCCAGACTCGCTTGCTTTTCCTCTCTTGTTTCTTTTCTAAGAAAGAGATGTGGGTTGCATTACATGCAGCTGTCATTCGCAGAGAACACACCTCAGGGGAAACAGGAAAAGCAGATAAGAGGGTGGGAGAAGGAGACGGGGCTTTGCCAGAGACCCCGTTAGAGACGGATGTCACATCAGAGAGCGAAAGAGCGAGCGCTGCTTGATGTGTTGCACACTAATCTGCACGGGGTTGGTTGCCCAATTACAAAATGTGGTTTGAGGCCCAAACTGCAAGCTGGATGCTTCAGTGTTGAAATGGCAATCTCTATTCAGCAACGGAGGAGCCGGCTGAGGCAGCCATTTTGAACCAAATAATAAAGATAGACAAAGAAGTCTGAGTCCTGGTCCAGCAGCTCCCAAAAGCCTTACATGGTCACAGTGCTCACACACACACACCCACACACACACACACACACACACACAAATTCAACGTTTAAAGACCTTGTCTATGGGACAAGTTCAATGAGGCGTAAAATGAGGTCAAATACCCTCTAGGCCGTCTAAGTGTATAAAAAAAAATAAATGAAAGAAAAATAAATAAATACTGTCAGGTTCATATTTCAGAATTTCAGTGATTCGGTATGAAAAAAGCAGACAAACTAAAGGAATTAGGGATGCAATTCACACTTTAGTAATTTATCTGCTATTAAATCCAAATCTAGTGCCCGGATATGTAATTAATAAGTTTTGTTTTTCAAAGTTCCAGCTTTCCACTGAGAGTCTGGCACGCTTGGTCATTAGGTATAACTACGTCCTTTCACAGGAAGAGGATGTTTGCCCTGACGCTACATCCAGCCAATCATGTTTATTCACTAAAAACCCTTTCAACCAAAGCTCTCTAATAACCATCTAAGGATGTGATGCGGTGAACCTTCGATCCAGTCACTGTATCTCGCCTTCGAAAGCTTTCTGTGTTCAAAAGCTTGACGGACAGAAACCCAAACAGATTGAAGTGAGATTTAAGACACGGTAGTCAACCAGAACCTACTGTAGATCTTCTAGATATCAAAGTGTGCATCAAAAGTTCCAGTCACGGGATGTACCGTAGATTTCAGAAATATGTGCAGAGTTATCATGGAAAAGTTTAATCCCACCTTTACGTACAGTAACAGCACTTGATTCAAGCAACATATTAATAGAGGAAAATAATTAAATACCTAGCATCGACCCATCGCTCTTAAACGCATCTGAACAGTTTGACAGCAAAATGAGATAAATCCGTTTCTGCAATTTTGAGCAAAATGAAGCAAGAAGTATTACAAACTGAAAGTGTTTTATTTGAGTCACAAGGGTGATATTTTGCCAAATTGTTTGGTCTGTATGCATGTAAATTGTGTATGATTTTTTCAATTCAATTCAATTCAATTTGATTTGTATAGCGCTTTTAACATTTGACATTGTCGCAAAGTAGCGACAATGTTTGTATGAAATGTGAATGTGTATGAATCAAAATGATAAGATTGTCTCTGATGAGCAAGCCGAGGACGACGGCGACAGTTGCAAGGAACAACTCCCTGAGATGGCAGTAGGAAGAAACCTTGAGAGGAACCAGATTCAGCAGATTCCTCATCTGGGTCTAAACGGATAGCAGGGATTGATCTGCATTTTTCCGAATGCTAAAAGTCCATCTGCAACAGTTTTGTCACAATGAATAGATTAGCCTGCAGATGTGTTTACACTTGTTTAGGTATGCAATTTATTACGATTAATATGTTAGTTAAGAAAAAAAAAAATAGCAAACTAATGCTTTGTGTTTTTGCAGTAAGTCAAACAAAGTAGAGGTAGCAAATTAGATCGATGCCAAAAGTGTTGAGTTTTGTTGCACATAAAACCTTTAACAAACCAAAAATTGTTAAAGATCATGAGAAACATCAAATCATGTTTACTTTCAAATGGGTACATTTTGGTTTAACCAACAGCTTCCCTCGCATCACGCTTGAGTCTTATGTCTCTCGTGCTTAGATTAAGTTTTGTAATTTTATTTCTGTGCTTCACGACAGTGCTTACACTACAGTACCCCATGTAGTTTTGTTAAGTATATAACACGATGCTTGAACAGCATCACAAATCTCATAATGTCCTATTTCACAGAATGTATCACAGACAATTATTCCTGCTGGAATGACTGCAATAGGAGTGTAAACGTCCTTTTCATGGCTTCAACATTCTCTAAAAACGCTTTGAACACATCCAAACAACTCACAGCAGCCACTGTATCATACAGGAAGTATCTCTGCTTCACTGATCACATGACAGAAAGAATCAATGTCAATATGTGTCTCCTCACAGTGTGAGAAGGCTTTTGCTGAAAATCAGGCAGTTAAATGTCATGCTTTGAACAAAAACGTGGAAGTTTATACAGTAAGTCCCCGACTTACAAACATTCGAGTTGCGAAGTTTCACTGATTCGAACGGACCTTGCATTACGAACATTCATATATTGCGGTATTGTACAAAAAAATAGACACTGCAGGGCACCAGATACCAATACTTACTATTATATACAATATTTTATTATTTAAGTTAATGTATAAAATGCTGGCCTCACCGGTTTGAAAGAGTACGGGGACATAATGATAGATGACTGTCCTGTAAAGCTGTCCTGATGGTGAATAGTCCTAATCTCAGAAAATCCTCAACAAGACAGAGTTCACAGTAAAAAAAACAGCTCTTGGACAAAATGACGTCCGTGCAAGCGCACAGTAAACACCATGTAGCGTTGTCCTCCCCTGACATCTTCCCGGGCTGACCCCGCTGCGTCACCGGGATTCCCCTCGCGATTTGAAGGCTCTCAAAAGTATACTGTGAAACCAAAACAACAAACTTGTGTGTTTGGTTTTTTATGTTTTATATTGTACATTTGTTTCAAAGGTGTATAAGACTCACTTTGTCAGACTTAAGAACGAATCTGACTTACGATCGTTTCCCGGAACGGAACTTGTTCGCAAGTCGGGGACTTATTGTAGATCGGTTTTCAATTTTCTTTTTGTTTTGTTATAGACAACAACTGTGTGTGTCTGAGATGAATAATTTGAGGCAGCACTGTCTTTGTATGCACTGATACCAAGTAATCACTTTAAAAGAAAATCTAAGCTTTGTTCTGGACTGTGACTGCACCTTTTCTGGTCTTTACTCCAGGGCCCTGCACGATTTTGAGGTTTCGCAGCTCCAACCACATCTCATCCCACCCACGAAGTGCTTAATAATGAGCTGATGAACTAGATCAGATGTGTTGGGAGTTAGTTACCTTGCAGCTATGCAAAGCAGTGAGCCTCTGAGACTGAAGCTGAGAAGGCCCACAGTAGTAAACCGTCAGCTCCAAGTAGCCTAAAGGCCCAGGCAAGATTTAAACACTTTATCAGGATTTGAATTTTTGTAGAATTCTCACAAAAAAAAAAAAAAAAAAACTGAAAGATTAATAGATTGTATTAAAAAAAAAAGTCTGTCTTGTTTGTCATCGGTAGGCGATTCAAATCTGACACGCTCTTCTTGTCAGCCAAGTTAATCAAAGAAGGAAAAAAATCTAACTTTGACATCTGACATCGGTCTGTTTTGTACTTCAGTTGGACGGTGTTTACTAGTCTGTCTTCTTTTTTGCTTTTGATGATGAAAATCCACATCGATGCACCTACGACTTAAAGTAATTTAACAAAAATAGCTCAATTGAAAATGAATAGAAGTAATCGCAGCCAAAAACAACTAACCTCAATTGCAAACAAGCTTCTGAGTGATGCAACAGAAATGCATTTCTATGGATTTACATGGCGCATTAAAAAGCCTCCGAGCCTTTATCATCAAAATCTCTAAGCAAATTAGTGTCAAACTCACGTATTACAAACGCTTAAACCAGTTTTAAAACACCACGTACGCTAATTAGTCTCGAAACACACGAGACTTGAAAAGTTAGAAGCCGCACTCACAACTGCTCAATACTTAGAGAGCATTTGAGGCAGTAAAACGTTGTCGTTTCTTTATAATCCAACAGGTGGTACATGCTGAACTATTCACACATTGCCAAGTTTGGTTGGAAATAATAATTATGGCGGATGACAGAGATGCGTGCTGCTTAATTAAAATGTAGTGTTTTGTTTAATTCGATTAAAATTAGTTAAATAATAAACTCTTGTAAATTAAGTAATTTTGTATTGTTTAAATACCGCATTTGGTTTTGAAGTGATAAAAGTAATGTTATCAGGGCTACAATTAGTTACTCATGTTCAATTTAGTTGTGAAGCTGTTGAATAAAGTTTTTTTTAAGGTTCAGGGTCCTAAAATTGAAACAAGACCAGAAAAAAAATAATATTGAATCGATATACATTAATAAAATCTTGATATTTACTATACAGAATCACAATATTAATCAAACGGCACCTGGGTATCATGATAATACTGTATCAGGTGGTGACTGGTGATTCCCATCCCTAATTATAACATTTATATTTCTCAACTGAATTCAGTAAGTTGTTTTTATATTCAAAGGTTTATAATTTATAGACAGGAAAAATAAAAAATAAATAACAAAGTGTGTTAGACATAAATGAATGTTTACTTCCCTGGTGGAAAATCATTCAGTTTTCTAAGTAATTATGAACATGGATTTGGCTTATTTTTCCGTGTTAACACTTGTGGAGACGTCCCTATATAATTTAAAGGACATGAAATGCACGTGAACATTTTTTCCATTACAGATATAAACAATATAAAACAGCTTTTGCACAGATTTTTTTTTCTTGAGTTTGCATGTCATATAAAACAACTTATTGACAATTTATCAGTTGAGCAATTTAAAGGTTACATCCAGGTTTTTATCCAGGAAAAATAACAACAGTTGTGTAAGACCCGCCGAAAAAAGCAGGTGGCCAAGGGGGAAGTAGCATTTAATGACTCTTTAGGTCAAAAGTACAAATGACAAACTGAGGCACATAACCGGAAAGTGAAGAAAATATGTTAATTGCTGTAATTTTAGTTTTTCACTTTTTCAAAACTGTTCAATGTCTTTTTGACACCATTCTCGTTCCATGGTAGAACATCAGCCCAAATGGAGATCAAATCCAGGAGGTGACTTACTGCGTGAAACTTGATGAATCTACACTCTGAGCTAGAAAGAAATCAGCGCCAGCCTCAGTTCTTCATTTCACTATGTGCTTTTCTTGTGAACACTAAACTACTGTAACATACGATGGATGTCTATTCATCTAGGCATACCTGTATTGTGATTTCAAAAACACAACCGATCCATATCAATAATTTTGAGTACTTATATATTTACAAAGACATGTCATAGGGGTGGGCGATATACCGAATAACCGGTAGAAATTTGTCAACCGATAGAGATTTTGGTCTGTCGTCTTAATCGCGATTGAGATCACGTGACGTTGCACGCTACGTAACCGCGCAATACACATTCACTTCGACAATGGAAGAAGACGGTGCAGAAGCAGTGAGTTTGCTTACATGTGACGAAACCAACAACGAGAAAATTGTAAAGAAAAAAAAGGTGCATCGTCTGTGGTGTGGAATTGGTTTGGGTATAAGAAAAATGACACGAATGAGACGAACGTGATTTGCAAGGTATGCAAGTGCACTATTTTAGCAAGCGGTGGAAACACGTCAAACCTTTTCTATCATCTGAAATCCAAGCATCCAAACGAATATGGCCAAAGTCAAAAAATGCGGCAAACCTCAGCCCACTCATCTACATCATCACAGAGCGCTTGCAAGCCCAAAAATCCCGTAACGTTACAAACTTCCTTAACGATGTCTTTCGCAAATGCAATTCCCTACGACAAGAAATCTCGGAGATGGTTAGACATAACGCGTGCTATTACAACGCACATTTGCAAAGACATTCACACAGGAGGGGTTTAAAGCTTTGGTGAAAACACTGGATGCGAGATACGTAATGCCAAGCCGCAAATATTTTCGCCAAATGGAGTTGCCAAGTTTAGACGTGTCTTGCCGTAGCGAAGTGGAAAATGAGCTTCGTGATGTCGCTCACTTCGCAACGACTACAGATCTGTGGACGAGCCGCTCAACGCAGCCGTATACGAGGCTGACCATACGCTTCATCGATACTTTGGCCATCGCCTTCATCTGGCAATTGGTGAGTAATTAAAAACGAGAAAATGATTTCTCAGAATTGTTTTTAAAAATCGAACGATGGTAACATAATTAAAATGAATATATTAGTTAAATAATTAGTAGAAATGTGCTGTGTTACCATTGTTTTATTGCACTAGTGACTGCTAGAGTAACAATCTATAATGCACTATACAGTTATAGTTTTTTACATTTTTAAATTTGTTATAGCAGGGCAGACAGCTATTCTAGAGGTGCCCTTATAACAAGTCTCTTGTTGAATCATAATATTTGTTCTTGAAATAAATCAAGCATTTTTTCTCTCTCTCTTTTTATTTTCTTACAGAAAGAGGTATGAAACTACCACAGGTGGATCGTGCTGTTGGCGTGTGTAAGAAGGTAGTAAGTGCCTTCTCTAATACATGGAAGTTCTTTGTGTTTGAATTTTTATTTATGCATTTTCAGATACAAATTGCTATATTGTGATATATATCGTTATCGAAGTAGAAAATTGCTTCTACCGTGATAGAAGATTTTGGTTATATCGCCCACCCCTAACATGTCATATTCATAGGAGTCACAACCTCTTCCCTTTGTACAGCAAGTATAATCTCATCTCATTTCAGAAAAAATAAAATAGCCGTGGACAAAAGTTTTGACAATTTTCACAAAGGCTGCTGTTTCCATCCAAGAACAGTTTGGTCATGAACAATGCCGTTTCCAGCATGATGGAGCACCTTGTCATAAGGCAAAAGTGTAAATAAGTGGCTCGGTGAACGAAACAAAAAGTTTTGGCCAGAAAACTCCACAGACCTTAATCCTATTGAGAACTTTAATCCTCAAGAGGCACATGGACAAACAAAACCCCATCAATTCTAAAAACTCTGAGCATTGACTACACAAAGAATGGGCTGCCAACAGTCAGGATGTGGCCCGGAAGTTGATTGACAGCTTTCCTGGGTGAATTGTCTTGAAAAAGAAGGGACAACACTGCAAATATTGACTCTTTGCATACATTTTATGTAACTGTCAATAAAAGCCTCGACACTTATGAAATGCTTGTAATTGTACTTCAGTACACCATAGTAACATCTGACAAAAAAGCTCTAAAAACACTGAAGCAGCAAACTTTATTTCTAAAAAATTTATATTTGTGTCGTTCTCAAAACTGTGTACAGATTTGGGATTTAATCTAGAAATTTCGCTGCTACAAAGGCACATCCCAAAGTGTTTCATTCCTTATACACCACACAGACAGATTCACCATTGATCGCATATCATTTTTATAATCATGAATAATCCACATTGTGCATTTTAACAGGTTCCTGATATCACTTATGTTACAGCAGCTGTTCTCATACCTCACCCCTGTGTCTTCAAACTCACTAAGACAAGCTGTTTTTGTTGGTCATGTTGTCAAGAACCCAGAAAGCAATAAGTCCTCAAAGACGTCCTTTACACACCTGCTTGAAATGAACATCTTAATTGCCCCTGCCCCTCTCTCGCTTGTGTGCGCGCGCGCGCGTTTCTTTGATCTCTCTCGAGATTGTATGGTTACAGTGTTTTGTTAGACGTTCTTGGGGTCGAGCCGCGTCTCTTATCAAAACCAGACATCATCGTGAACATCTGCACAAGTGATTGTGTGAAGGAGTGATGAAGCTGATCAGAGCGGAACCGGAGTAACAAAGTAACTAATATTGATCGTCGCGTGTCAATCATCACGTGTGCGCCTTTTAAATCGAGTTCACGCTCGAAATCACACGAAATTTACACAGGCGTACAGAGTCGCTCGCGCGCTTGTGTTTGTTTTTTGTGTATGTTTTTTTTGTGTGTGTGTGTGTGTGTGTGCGTGTGCACGGTCATCCTAAGTAGACGCAGTATACGTGTGTGTGTGTGTGTGTGTGTGTGCACTGACAGTAAGATCACACTTACCCATCGCCCGGTTTGGGGGTCTCCAGAGAAAAGCTAAAACCGAGGAAGATCCGTGCCTTGTTTTTTTTTTTTTTTTTTTTTTTGTCTCGAGCGCGTTTTTTTTTCCAACTCAAACCCACGCGCGGTTTCCGTTATCAGGACGCAGTCGCGTGCAAATCAAGTAGAAGAGGAAGAGAGAGAGAGATTTGGGACGGCGGCCTGCGTCCGGATCCTCAGCGGGGAAGCGCGAGCGAACCTGCAGCTCGAGGAGGAGGAGTAGGCGCGTGACTTCACTGACAGCCGCGCGTGAACACGACGCCCGCGTGCGACCGCGCACCGACGCCGCAGCCCTGGCGATGCCTCGCGCGGTAGATCACCGACGAAGACGCAGCCATCCCGGTCGCTGTGCTGCTTTTCCGCTGCTTTGCTGCAGATGATGATGATGGTGGTGGTGGTGATGATGATGATGATGCGGACGAAGAAGAACAGGAAACCGACGCTCGCGCAAATTATTATTATTACTATATTGACGTCTTCACGGCGCCACCCCCTTTCTCGCTTTCTTCCTTCACCGCCGCTCTTTGCGTGACTCGTATTTGGGCTAAAATGACGCCTTTCCGCTCGCGCAGCACCGCCACCACCAACAGCTCCCCCCTCCCTCTCTCACTCTCTCTCTCGCGCGCGCGCGCGTTCCGTTATTTTCATTCTCTCTTGAAAAGAATACGGGAGGGAAGGCGGGAGGGAGACAAGGGGGCATCGCACGAGCCCACGGCTCCTCCTCCTCCTAGTTTGGTCGTTTAACGCGCGCACGCACGGGGCGGGGGGCGCGAAGGGAGGTGGGGTGGGGCTCTAGAGGGGTGGAATAACAACAACATCGTAAACACAAACCTGAGCTACAGACAAGAAGTGCACACGGACAGAATGAGATAAGAGCATTACACTAATGACGTTATATTGGTTTAATAAGTTTATACATGTACATGTTGGATATAGGTTAATGGAGGGAGGAAAACAATTCCAATGGGTTGTTAATAAATAATTTATTTTGATAATACCTGGATAAACATCTTATTCCTTTTTCTTGTTAATTGTAATTTATTTATTTTATTTTGTGTGTGTTGTCTCTGGAAGCTTCTGTCTCCATAACAAATACCTTGTACTGCATGTGCAAAGGGACTCTGCAATAAAGCTCTTTCTGATTCTGATAATCAACTATATATTATTACTAAACAATCATTATTCAATAATAGGAATAAACAAGTACACTGCAATTGCACAAGACACACACATCTCTCTCTATCTCTCTCTCTCTCTCTAAATTAGTTACAGTGTCTCACGCTTGCGAAATCGTCATTCTTTCGGACCCTTTTTTCCCCCTGAAATTTCCTAACCCCTTTTGGACCCACAGTCAATATGTCACCAACTGTCATAGTTATTACTATCCACTATTTCAGGGGAAAAACCTACCAGGACTTACAGAATGAACACTGTGCTTGTGTGGGTGTTATTTGGAATGTCTGCACATTCATGCTAATCAGACAATTATGTGGCAGGAAAAGGCAAGGCAGACAAAAAAAAAAAAATCATGCAGATACAGGTCAAGAGAATGTTTGAACTGGTGTTATAATGTTGTTTAATGTTTACATTAAACATCAGAATGAAGTAAAAGTCAAAGTGTCACGTTGACTTTGGTCTGGTTGTCTGTGCCAGATGAGCTTGGTTTGAGTATGTTGGGAACTCGTGGCCTCCTGGGATTTTCAAGAGTTTACACAGAACGGTGTGTAAGGATGCACAGAGTAGACACTGTGTACATGCCTATTAGTGTACAAATTGGGCATTTTATAGGTCTACTGTATGTATGGGTAAAAACAGAAAAAAATGGCGTCTGGAGTAGCTCAGTGGTTAAGGCATTGGACTATGGTTCGGAAGGTCCCAGGTTCAAAATTCCACGACTGCCAACTGTATCCTCTGGATAAGGGTGTCTGCCAAATGTCTAAATGTAAAATGTAAATGTCATGACAATAAATGTAAGTATATTTGTGTACAAAGTAGACATTGTGTATTGTACATGTATATACACATGGAGAGGACATTGTGCACTGTAGGTGTATATAAA
Source organism: Clarias laeviceps (assembly GCA_030014305.1). NCBI lineage: Eukaryota > Metazoa > Chordata > Actinopteri > Siluriformes > Clariidae > Clarias > Clarias laeviceps. The sequence continues at coordinate 31,735,183 of JAQMYJ010000037.1, forward strand.
CATAGAAAGTGGAGATTGCATACTGTACTGTAGGTATATATAAACTTAGAGTTAAAATTGTGTACTGTATATGTATATACACAAACAGAGACTACATTCTTTACTGTAGATGAATATAAAAAAACAGAATGGACTTTGTATATTGTACTGTAGGTGTATATAACTTTAATGAGTTGACAAAGTGCACTGTACGGTAGGTGCATATGAACTTACAATGTGGACATTGTGCATTGTAGGTGTATAGAAACATACAGTGTGTAAAATATGTACTGTACTATGTGTATGAGTGTATATAAACATAAAGAGTGGACATTGTGTACTGTAGGTGTATATAAAATACAAAGAGGACATTGTTTACTGTACTGTAGGTGTATATGAACTTACAGTGTGTACAATGTGTACTGTACTGTAGGTGTATATGAACTTACAGTGTGTACATGTACACGAACATGTACATGTGTATATGAACATGCAGAGTTGACACTGTGTATTGTACAGGAAACATAAACAGATACAGAGTGGACTTTGTGTACTGTAGGTGTATATAAACTTACAGGGTGGACTTTGGGTACTTTACTGTAGTGTATATAAACTTACAGGGTGGACTTTGGGTACTTTACTGTAGGTGTATATAAATTTACAGGGTGGACTTTGGGTACTTTACTGTAGGTGAATATAAACTTACAGGGTGGACTTTGGGTACTTTACTGTAGGTGTATATAAACTTACAGGGTGGACTTTGGGTACTTTACTGTAGGTGTATATAAACTTACAGGGTGGACGTTGGGTACTGTACTGTAGGTGTATATAAACTTACAGGGTGGACTTTGGGTACTGTACTGTAGGTGTATATAAACTTACAGGGTGGACTTTGGGTACTGTGGGTGTATGTAAATAGGAGCGTATAAATATACAGAGTGGACATTGGGTACTGTATTCTAGGTGTATAAACATACAGAGTGGACATTGTGTACCGTAGGTGTATATAAACATACAGAGTAGGCATTGGGTACTGTACTTTACTGTAGGTGTATAAACATACAGAGTGGACATTGTGTACTGTAGGTGTATAAACATATAGTGGACATTGTATAAGCAGAAATGGATGTACAGATGTTTTGTGTAGATGTGTAAGCAAGTGTTTTTTTCCCTCCTTTCTTCTACCGCCCTTTAAACTATACATGAACACAATAGAGTAAAAAAAAAATGCTGCGAGACAGGGTATTTCTGTGCTCCATTAGCTGAAGTGTATCACATGTCAGTGTGCAGCTGATGAAGGACTTCTGCACGAAATGTCCTGTTTCTAATCAAGCGTTGTGTACACCAGACGTTTTCCAGCCTCTAAGATTATTAGTGTGCTAGCCTGCAGGTCTGGACTGTCAGTTCTCAAATTCCCATATGGCTATCTGCTATTAGTGTTCTTGTAAGACCATTAGTGTGTAGTTTATCTGCCGTTTCTCTGTAACTTCCAGTAAAGGTGCTGAGAGTGAGTGTGTGTGTGTGTGTGTGTGTGTGTGTGCTCAAATGAAACTGGAATTAGAAGCATTTATATCCAACATGTTGGTGTAGAGTAATAGTGAGTTACCATCTAATACCAACATTGACATCAATAATATGATTATGTTATAATAGTCCCTACTAGGGCTAGTAATCTATGTCATCATAAGATCGCACACTTTAGAACACTTTACACACCACATTTGCATGGAAATCGTTGTATATGCAAACGCCACGTCATTTAACCTGGATGTTTTTTCCCCCTAGGATATCCTAAATCAAATCAGGATACATTCACGAGGGGCGTTCAAGTCAAACTGGGACTTGCCGTGCGATGAGAAGAAGAATCGATCCGAGCACATCCTGTTCGTGGTGCTGGTGATTACAGAAGAATTCGAGCACAGTAGTCACTTAGCTGCAGTAAACCATTTGAATGATGCAAATGTTTTAAAGAATGCCTTTTGTCCATGAATCATGATCCCGGCTGAGCCCATTTCAATCATTCCTGTAAACATTCAGAGAGTGGAACCTGATCCTTAACAACTGACTTGACTTGACTTGACACAATTTTGTGGAAAAGCTGCATCTGTCTGTGGGAAATGTACACACATTAATTCACCAAAACCACTTGCACATTACAGGAACTCAGCTGGGAGTTATTACCACATCCTCTGTACAATCCTGACCTCGGTCCAAGCCATGTCCACATATTTGGGCCGTTAACAGCGTTCCTGGGAGGCCAGGGCTTCAGACTTGAAGCAGGCAGTCTGATCATGGCTCTGGTGTACACAGAAAAAGTTTCTACCTTGATGGTATCCAAGCACTAGTGAAAGACTGGGATAAGTGCATCAGTGTAGCAGGGGATGTGTACAATCGAAAGTCCCGGCTTGACTTGAACACCCCTTTTTTTATTGATTTGATAAAAAATTGAAATGCTTTATTATTTTGCTTAATATTTCCACTCAAGTGTAAAATATAGAATATACAAATATTCCACTTTAGGAAAAAATAAACTTTTAAGGGAACCTATTATCCAAAATTCACTTTTTTTTTAAAAAAAGACATTTTTAGACATTAACATGGGTCTCCAGTGTACATGTATAAACAAGCAAAAAAAGTCTGTAAAAACATTCCCTGCTTTTTATTCTTTTTCCAATTTGGTATTAAAAAAAAAAAGCCAATTATATTTCTCCCCTGCTATGTCCTCATATAAGAAGATACCGTCCGCAGGCTTACTCACGTCACTCAGCTCTGCCGTAGCTCATTGACCCTGAAGTGAGGTCACATTTACACACGACACTGCAACGGTGCATTCAGAGACGAAGGGAACTAAAGGGAGATTAAGATTTGAGGAGAAAAAGAAAAACATTATCAGAGGGGGATTTCAGCTGGAGTATTAACACGCACACACACTTTGGTGGAGTTTTAAGACTTGTGTTAACTTAATAAAGAAATAGTAGCATATAGGACATTCTTCCCTCTACGGTCTGATGTGTTTGATACAATTTGAGGATTTTAAAAATACTATTACACTTTCACACAGAGAAGCATTTTGCAACCTGGGACAACTTTAGCTGGCTGAAATGACTAACAGAACTATAAATAAATGTAATAACTACTACGTACTTGGCTGCTATGGTGTTGCCTTTTGGTTTCATCACTGAAACAAGCTTAAAAAAATATATCTGTGCTAATGCACTCCATTTTGAAAACCAAATGAATACTGCAACGATGACAAAACATTTCACTTGAGTTTGGTGGTTAATGGGTTTCTAGCAGGAAGTCTTTTTAGATGTAGAGAATCATTTAGCTAAATTAAGTAGGAGCTACTTGCTAGAGCCATTCTCATTGAGCCAAATCACTCAGTCCTCCACGGTTATGACACCGTGTCAATAAAAGTGCTTTAAAGCAGCTTGGTTCCTTGCTTAATATCTTAAAGTCCTAATTTAGCCTCAAGGAGTCATTTTACCTAAATCCAAAATGCAGTATTTTGTTTTATTAGAATTTTTTTTTATTATAAAAAGCATGAAGCACATGGAAGTGAAACTCAACCAGTCGCGGTAAATGTGACGATAAGCTACAGGTCAATTAATTTCGCGTTCAAATTAAAGGAAGAAAAAAAAAGAGTAGTTAAAAAAAAAAGTTTCCTTTGATGATATGTCTTCCTTTCTGACATACAAGAACATTTACTGCATTACAGCATTTAAAGTTTATTATTTCAGCAATGCACTAGAAACTCTGAAGTTATACAGACATGACACACACAATACATGAAAATATCACTTTATTTTACAGAATGCTACCATGCTTGTATTTAATAGGCGAGTGTGTGGTAGTAAAATAGAATTTACTGCTATATAATATAGATACTTTTAAAATAAAGTGATCTTTAAAAGAAAAACAAAATGTTTTAAAGCCGGTACTGAAGTACAAACAAAACTAGTATGTTTGTACAGCAGTACTTTGAGCAGTCATAATAATAACTCATGATAAAAATACAGACTATGATTATACACCAATCAGCCATAATATTACAACACAAATTGGTGGTGTCTGGCACCGGGACGTTGGCAGCGGATCCTTTTGGTGCGGGGTGGGGCCTCCGTGGATTGGACTTGTTTGTCTGGCCCATTCAATTGGTTCTTGCTCGGACTGGAATTCAGGGGTTGGGTCAGTGACGCCATGCATGGAGACCTTTTCAGGTTAGTTGTTCTGCATTGGCGTTCCTATGTGATTGGACTGGACAGACTGGTCGTCTTTGGTCCCTGAGGACACGGGTGAGCCTTGAGTGCCCATGATCCTGTCACCAGTTTACTAGTGTATAGTTGGTGACGTGTTGTTCAGTTCATAACATTATAGCTGATCGGTGTGTAAGTCAAGGTGTTCCACTAATGTTCATAATTATACCTCAAAATGGAGGAAAATAAATAGTGACGTTAACTGTGCCTATGTCTTAGGACTTTCATACGCAACAGAGCTCTAAACAGAATAATGTGGAGGGAAAAAAAGGTTTTTGTACGCAGAAATAACTTAATGTAATGAAGAGTAGAGCTCAATAGAGAATGCACAGAACAGTTTGCGCTGACAGGAAAGTGATAGTAACTCAAAAAAAAACAACCTCTCTTTACAAACCGAAATTATAAAATTTGAGGAGGGTGGATTGCAACATCAGAAGGCCACGTCAAGCTGAATAATGGAAAAACACTATATCCTATATATAATGTTAAATATTGTGTAAATTTCATTTTCAATGCTGGAGACATTGTACTAAAATCATCACTTGGATGAATGATGTCAGAATTGCACCGGAGTGCTAAGGACTGCTGAGCAAACAAAGTATTTTTAAACACTTTAAGTTTCTATGCAGATCAATTTTGAATATCACCACATGCTAACCTAGTAAATACAAAGTATATGCAAGACTGTACAATAAAGTACAACCAAAAAAACAACCTTAATACTCTCATGTTCACTTGTTCATGGCGTCTGTTCCGCATACCTGACTATAAAGAAGAAAGGAATGGATTAAGAAACGGTTTATTTTGCAGTGGTCTCTTTTTTTTCTTCAGGAAAATACACACTTCAGGAAAAGAAAAATAGTATGATGTATATTATATTAATATAATATTAATAATATTATATCATCATAATATTATCATATATACCAATATATAATGTATAGCAATACATTTAGTATTAAAATACTTTTCCTGAAGTGTGTGTGTGTGTGTGTGTGTGTACAGTACTGTGCAAAAGTCTTAGGCGCCATATTATATGCTGTACCAATTTTATTATATATGTTTATCATGTCTGCATAATTATGTACAAAATCATTCAGTATTTCCATATATAACTTAAAAATTAATGTGTGCCTTTAACTTAAAAAAAAATTAATTAGTGCCTAAGACTTTTGCATATTATAATAAGTGTATTCAGTAACGGCGTGTATGAGAATGCCCTCTAGTACCTCACTGACATTCAGCGTTGCACAAAACGACAATATCAACACAATTACTTGTTCCGAATTGAATTTGCATAATATCGCTCTCTCCAGCATGTCGGCTAATCCGAACGAACGCTTCAAAATCGGCCCCTTGGTATCAACACAGTGAGAGACAGAAGTGTTAAAGCTTTACCTCATGCTTTATTTAACATAAAAAATAAAAAATAAAACCCATTCTGGATCTTCAGCTGGTAGACGTCCATTAGAGAACTCAGCGTATGATACGGTATAAGCATGCAGAGTTCCAGGGCATCGGGGCCAGGGCTTTAGCAGATACAGCGTTAAAAAACAAACAAACAAAAAACAAAAACGTAGCAGCTCAAACGGCCGTGTCCGTGCGTCGGGAATCCGAGCTGGGCGATACATATCTCAATGTCACATTGAAAGAGGTTACGCTACACTGTCTCATAGTATTGTGTGGAGATGTTGAAGATCCCTGTTGTTAAGGATTCACTGTTAGCCTCGTATCAGAGTGATCGGTTTGGATGCAGTTACAAACGTTAACAAAAGTTAACTCTCGTGATACATTTACTTTACTAAAAAAAAAAAAAAAGTCTGAATGTAAAACAGTCACAATGTTTGTACGTACAATGTGAGAGTAAGAGAGAGAAGAATCGTGGTGGTGTACTGGTGTTTAGATTACTCCACTAATTGATACAGTGTTTATGCCTCACCTTGAAAAGGGATTTTATTGTTTTAATTGTTTGTGTGTTTTTTCCCCTTGGTAGTCACATGATGCATTTTCTAACATCCTCGAAAACTTTAACAGCGACATTTCATCATGATATTTTATCACATATGATCTGACTGGCTTTGTTCAGCAGGATTAAGATATAATATGTACATATAAAAACACATAAGAGCATTATTATTATTATTATTATTATTATTATTTATGATGATAATAATAATAATGATAATAATAAAGCTTGGGTTTCATCATCCAATGAAAATTGACCTGTAATTGAACAATTCTCCTGCACCAAACAGAAAAGTCAGGCACTGCGAATCCGAGGCTATTACCTTGAGAATGAGGCTATTAAACACTTTGGCCTTAATAAAGTCCTTACACACAGGCAGCAAATTGACACTCAGTGTAACTGCGTGCCATTACTATCCATTGTACACGTCGGTACTGCCGGAAGCGGCCTCGTTCTTCCATTTGTCCTTTACTGAGGTCCCGGACCTCTCGATCCCTCGCTGTGCTCCGAGCCCCACATCTGATAGAAGTGGGTGAAGTCGACGTAGGGCGGGACGCGGCCCGTCTCGTCCGGCTGCGCCGCCTGGCTCGCACGCTGTCTGAAGAGGCTGCCGTCGCCCGAGCTGGAGCTGGAGCTCTGCGTGTGTGTGTTGGTGGATTGCAGGGTAGCCGTGGGACTTTGCCTGTGCGCACACACAGAGAGGGGACACACAGAGACACATTAAGGGCTTACAATGGGTCATAAAATGTGTAGGCGTAAGAAGGCTCAAAGGACCTATTAGGCTGCAGGCTACGAGAGTAAATGTTTAACAGTTATTGATGGTAACTATCCTAATTAACATGAAGCGAAAGATTTATGATCTGTATTAGTGAAGTGTACAGTCAGTGCTGTTGAATTCACAAATCTGATTTAATAAACCAGGAATTCATGGTAAGCTGTGCATTTAACTGAAAAAAATAAATAAAATAAATCTAAACAGTAGCTATGTGTAGATGGACAATATGTCTTCACTCCAGCTGAAATAATTCCTTTTAAAGATTCACTGTTTACATGAACGCTGATCCGATGAGAGGAGAGTTCACATGCTGCAAGAATTTGATCGGTATAAAACTTTTGTGAACTGTTAAATCTGCTGGAAGTATACTCTAGCAAAAATATCATTTCTCCAACTTTGAGGTTAGGTCAGATTGTTCATCTTTCTCTGTAAATCCCACCTTCTGTGCTGTGATTGGTTACAAGAACTTCATCTTCATCCAAAAAAAAAACCCTGAATCTTGATTCATATATATTAGTACACGCCATCTCATTTCTCAATGATTTCTCGATTCACTCGTGTGTATGCATTCAGATCACGTATTCATTTATTTACTTGACAATAATCCCAGATTGCTACATCAGTCACACTCACACAGTATCAAACAAAAGACTATTAATTCACCAATTAGGTCAGAGATTAGCAAATGATTCAGTCATGCACCTCGATCGCTTCTCTCATCGCTGTTCCTCATTGAAGGCGTCCTGCTGCCACTTACATGACGTGGAACTAGAAGACAGACCTAATCAGTTCACTTGGTGAAGTTGGAGCAGTGTGTCTTTAGTTTATTGACAAAAACCCTGAGCTTAAAACAAGACTCTCTGAGACGACTCGTTCTTCTGAGTCACGTTAAAGATTCATTAAAAAAAAAGAATCGTTCATGAACGAACCATCACTACAAAAGACATCGTCCTGTGTACATTGAGAGCTGTGCATCCCGTGTTATGTGTGTCACCATGTCTGAGATTTCATCACGGACAGCAAGTTAGAACAAAGAGCGAACGTGAAATTCTGTGTTGGAGGTGTTTCGAGTGGCGCGCACACTCCGAGAGCGGAAGAACGTTACTGGAAGAAGACGGGAGATCAGGAAGACCTTCAACCCTCGAAAATGTCGAAACCCTTCAGCAATTTGTGCATGATGATTTTCGGAGAACGATCCACAACACTGCTGCCGTTGTCGGTGTGTCATATGGAAAGAATCCGGTCAAAATCCCTACGTGTGATCTGAACATGCGTCATGTCGCTGTCGAGTTCGTCCCCAGGCTACAGATCCAGGAGCAGAAGGAACCTCGCGTCAAGATCTGCCAAGAACTCCGTCGGTGTTCCGTGTACGAGTCATCCTTCATGTCGAGGATCATCACTGGTTATGAAACTTTAGACAAAAACATTTTGATACCACCTCGTGTAAGGGCTCATGTGAACGTACCTACAGGCAGTTTTGCAGTTGGCTACTAACATGACAAACAGGCGAATCTGATCCCAGAACTATAATGTTTCTTTATATTACACTTCTAAATAACATCTGTTGTTTTTCACCAGTGCGAGGACGTACTATAGCTGTGCAACAAATAACTTCCTTAAAAGAGCCCCTGCACATGTTGAGCACAACAATAAAATAAAGAAATGGAAATGAATCAAGGTAGACTGCTATTCAATACTCTGTGCTGGAATCATCCTCTGGAGGAGGGCGCAGGTGCACTCTTCAAACAAATCTACTGTACGTGCAGGGGAAAAAAACAGGCTGTGCACAATGCTACATGGACCTCTGCATAAAATATTAATCAAAACTTTAATAGGAAAAACTGGAGCAAAGACAAAAGCTCGGAGAGGAGGAAGGAAAAAAAAAAAAAAAAAAACGGACTGGTCCATACCCGGGCGTGGGGGTGCCTCCTTCCAGCGTGGAAGCCGTATTGGTCCCGTTGGTGAGCGTGCCCTGGGCTGGCATGACCAGAGAGAGAGTCACGCTCGTCTTACTGGTGCTCTGGTTGTTCGAATAGGGCACTGACACTGGGTAGATACGCCCACCTGAGGAGACACAGAGAGAGAGAGAGGAAGTGAAAGTGCAGAACGGCGAGATGGTAACGAAAGATTGAAGAAGTAGATAGTATTGAAAGAAAAGGGGGGGGTGGAGGGGGAAGGCGGGGATGCGTTTGAGACAATAAAGGAGAAATAAAAAGAGAGATCAGAGAGGAGAGGAAGGAAGGAACAGTGAATGAGATGAAGAGAAAAGCCATTACAGAAGACAGACAGAAAGAGGGCAAGGAGAAAGAGATGGGGTGATAAAGGAGAAATGAAACGGATGACAGATAAAGGGCGAGAGAGAGAGAGAGAGAGAGAGAGAGAGTGTAAAAGAGAAAGCAGAGAGTGTTAAATAAAGATGGCTATGATGTAGTGTATGAAGTTGCTGTAACGATTCCCTTAACGATTCCACCGTCGTTCCCTCTGCATTGATTTTTACGCACTTTACAATCTGCGCACTACAGAAACTTATAACCTGAATGAAAAAACTCAACGAAAATAATTTGTGTGTGTGTGTGTGTGTGTGAAAACAGAACATGCATTCTCTGGCCAGTTTATTAGGAACTAATAAACTTCTCGTTTCTGCAACACTCCTGTCAATCATCCAATCCTGAGGTTTATTTAAACTGCGGAACAAAAATATGATTTCAGAGAATCTGACATTTTAAAATTACGTAGAAAAAAAAAGAAAAAGAAAGAAAAATGAAAATACCTTGTTGAATGCTGCGGTAACTCAAATACAAGTGTGGAGAGCGAACGCGTCTTAGAACACTTTGAGGGAAATGGCCTAACGAGAGCACTGAGCACATCAGGTTCGGGGAATAAAAAAGAAAAGAAAAAAAAAAGAAAATTATCTTTTCACATTGTGGTGTTTGATGTGAACATTAAAAGAAGCTCTTGACCTGTATCCGCATGACTTGCCATGGATAACGCAAGAACGTTCCTGCTAAAGTGCACTTATAATAATTAAGCTTTCTCTTTCTAGACGTCTGCTCAAAACGCAGCCATGACTGAAATCCTTTCTGTTATATAAACTGCACTAACCTGCCTTCTTGTCTCTGCCTTTTATTTATTCACTCGACCGAAGCTTTTTCTCCTAAAGCCACTAATAAGTAACGAAGAAGAAAAATCTTATGCAGGTTTAACGCAGGCTTCACACATCTGATGGTAAATTTATTACACCATAAAAACTTGGATACATATATGTGTCTATATCAATCACTTACTTCATTAGACCTGTTCAACTGCTCGTTAATGCGAATATCTAATCAGCCAATCACTTGGCAGAAACTCGATACATTTGGACATGTACGAGCATCAGAAGGGGGAAGGAAGGTGCCTTCGTTGCATGTTTGTTGGTGCCAGACAAGCTGGACTGAGTATTTCCAAACCTGCTGAACCAGGAAACCGAGGCTACGGTCCGCATAGTCTCACCAAAATCTCTCAAACAGAACATCACACAGGACTAAACCACTTTTGCACATTCATGCACAACCTTGACATTTCTATTTCATTTTTGCACACTGCATCTACACATTCGTGCATATTTGCACACTCCCCGGACATTTCTACTTAAATACCATTTAAATTTCCATTTCAAGGTTTCTAGATTTTCTATATTTGTACAGCTAAATGTTCTATATTTTTTAAGGTTTATTTTTTATCGGCTGTGGCATTTAAAGCATGCACATTTGGTGCACTAATGTGTCTAAAATGCGCCAGGAAAATATCTCCCACATCATTAACACCGCCAGTAGCAGCCTGAACCGCATGAACCGATGATGCAAGGCAGGATGGATCCATGTTTTCATATTGTTTATGCTTTCAAATTGTTTATGCTTTCAAATTGTTTATGTCAAATTCTGGGTGTTGGCGCAGAAATTAGAACTCAACCATTTTCCAGTCTTCTGTTGTCCATTTTTGGTGAGACATTTGATGCGGACTGTAGCCTCGGTTTCCACTCAGGTTAGCCTCAGTTTCCAGAGACACTCTTCGGTATACCTCGGCCGTAACGAGTTGTTATTTGAGTTACTCTGAGTTACTTTTTATCCCCACCACTGAAACCTGAGGTACTCTGCGCTTGCTCTGTTTTCTCATCTCATAAACCTTGCGGAACGAATTATGCTCACAATCCAAGGTTTAACTGTTTCATACACACACACACACACACACACACACACACAGTTAAACCTTGGATTGCTAGCACAATTCTTTCCAGAAGCATGGTTGTAATCCAAAAAACACTTGTATATCGAAGCAAATTTCCCCCATAAGGAATAATGGAAACTCGGATGATTCGTTCCACAACTCAAAAATATTCAGATAAAAAGAAATAATACGAAGCAAAAATAAAACAAATTAACCTGCACTTTATCGTTGAAAAGAATCATAGATGGTGTGAGACGAAAGAAGAGAGGAAGAGGGGTAATTGTGTAGGGCGACTTTCTCACACACACACACACACACACGTCTCTGTTGGCTCACTGGAATCTTTTTTTTTCTCTGCGACTTAAACAGGGAACCTTTCTAACGACACATGCTTTTGCCTCCTTTTGAGGATTTCGCGGAAATATGACATTGCGTTGTCGTTAAACAGAATCACCTCCTGCACTGCTGCAGCCTTTTTAACCCTTTTAGCCATTGTTGCAGTACATTCACTAAAGAACAGTCATTACACTTGGACACACAAAATATTTTTTATACGTGCACACACATAATCACAGTGTTATAGTAAACATTACACGTGAGCACAGATGTTGACTATACGAGTGCAGAGACAATGCGAGAGAGAAGAACCTTTGACTCGGTTGTGATCATGTAACGCTCGGCAGACAAAGCGTATACGTGCTGCTCGTATCGCAAGACCTCGCTCGTCTATCAAGTTAACGTTTATTGACCTCAACCTTCCTATCACTGATGCTGGACTTTGATTGCTGATCAAACCCAGGCCCTTATTAATCTGCTGCTCGAAATAATGTTCCCGCTCTTTGATTACGATGACTGGAAAAAAAAAAACTAAATAAATAAATGTAAACAGACTGACGCTGACTCTATCATACAGGAAACGGTGCAGGTGTCGAAACAGGAAGTGGCACAAACCATTAAATTGTGAAACTCACAGACATGAAGTGAGACACCCGAAGGACGTAAAACAGATGCAGCCGTCTTTATGAAAATAAAAAAAGTTTAAAACTATAACTACTGTAATGATAATTGTACTGTGAAATAGTATGTGCCCCTTCTTTATTTTTCACTTTTTTTCATTGCACATAAATGATTCAGATCATTAAACTAATTTTAATGTTACATAAAGATAACCTGAGTAAACACAAATTGCAGTTTTTAAATTATGATTTCATTTATTAAGGATACAAAAAGCTGCCCAAACCTGCCTGGACCTATGTGAAGAAGTAATTGCCCCCTAAACCTAATAACTGGCACGAGTGTTAGTGATAACTGTGAATGATTCTTTCACACCACCATGGAGGAATTTTTGACCAACTCTTCTCTGCAGTATTGTTTTTAATTCAGCCATACTGGAAGGCGTTCGAGCAGGAACGGCCTGTTTAAAGTCACGCCACAGATTTCTGTCCGCACCTTGACTAAAGCCGCTCCAAAACCTTAATTATGTGCTTAATAAAAGTGAGCTGGAGGTCACAAACTGATGTTTCTACTTCAGGATTTTCTGGTAGAGCGCCGAATTCATCGTTGAGTTTAGGGGGTTGAATTCGACATCGGCTGTAGCTATCGGATATTTTAGTAATTCTACCAAAAAATTAATCGATTACTCAAGTAATTAGATAAAATGTACTTTTGCTTAATTAAACAGCAATGTAAAATATATAAGAGAAACAAAGATTAATTGATTTTCTTTTTAGAAAAATCTACTTTTATTTTTTAAATGCATACAGCATTTTATCAAAAAAAAAAAACATCGTCATTATTCACAATACAAGGAATAGCTTAAAGTTGACTGAGATGAATTAAGTGCATTACAGTGTCATATATTCTTATTTTAAAGTCTTTTCTACCAGATGAAAAAAACTAAAATAAGGTATTTCAAATGACTGTAAGTATCAAAATAAACTAAGGCACACATTAAAAAAATTTTTTATATAATTTTATCGCTCCCCTACATTTTACAGCCGCAACAGAACACCCTCAAATTAATACACAGCTAACCGTTTGCATCTCCTTCTGCTTTGTGGGTGACGTAAGAGCTTCTTCTTCGTCGGTGTTTACTGTCGATTTGCATCCGGCAGCGCGCTGTGTCACGCCAAACAAATAATTGCAAAAAAACATAACGCAAGCTTTTAAAATTTATTAAAAGAAGCTTTGAGGCAGAAGATTTTTTTTTCTCTATCATTTTTTGTAATCGAGTTACTCAAGGAATCGTTTCAGCCCCAGTTCCATCGATTATGAAAATTCGTCCAGGCCCTGAAGGTGGAAAGTCCGAGACCATCAAACTACCACCGTGTTTGTCTGTTGGCATGATGTTCTTTTTATGAAATGTGAGTTTTTACGCCAGATCCAACGAGACGCAAACACCTTCGAAAAAGTTCACATTTTGTCATCAGTCCACAGGAATTTTCCCAAAAAATCTTGGAGATAATCAAGATAATCTTTGGAAAATGTGAGCAGTGGCTTTCGCCTTGGAAGTCTCTCGTGGATACCATTTTTGTATCTTTCTTATTGTTGAATCTTTTTCACAAAGGGCCAAGGAGGTTTAAACAGCTCTTTTCCCTTAAAAAAAAAAAAAAAAGTTTTTATGATCTGTATCTTTTAAGTGTGACAAATATGCAAAAAAAAAAAAAAAAAACAGATAATTATAAAACCAAATACTTTTTAACAGCACTGTATAATGGTACAGGATTTTGCACAGTGTTCATTGTAAAGTTTTCATAATTTCTCATCACTAGAAGAAACACTAGATTTATATTATATTCTTACTCTCAAAAATATCAAAAGGAATATTTTTTTACAGATGGACTGCATACAGGAGGTTGAGAATGCAGGCGTTCTGGTGTTTTAACCAGACTCTTTAGCCAAACGATTATTTCTGCATGAACTTTCCCTCGTGTTTGTAAAAAATGGTGATCGTTCCGGGGCACATGGTTTATTTTTTTATTTATCTGCCGTCTTTTTCCAGGGCTGAAACCCGAGGTACTCTGCGCTTGCTCTGTTTTCTCCTCTGAGCATCTGACCACAGGAATGTACCTCCCACTGGCCTGCGACGACTGAACGTGCTCTCGGGCTGGTGCCAATGACACGCCGTACGAGAAAGTGGAACGCGACAGCTGGCTTGTTGTTTTGGCTAGGCTCGGACAGCTTTGGCTAGCACCCTTTGTATGACGGCATCAGAAAATAACAAGGACGGATAAAAAATAAATTAAAAAAAGCTTGTATTTACGACTTTAAAATACAACTCCAAAAAAACCCAAAAAGAAACAAACAAACAAAAAAAAAAACACTTTTGTGTAAAAAAAAAAAAAAAAAAGATCTCTGAATACGCTAGTTATATAAGGCACAGAGAGAACCCCATACACACACACATACACACACACACACAAACACACATGTAGAGAGAGAGAGAGAGAGTGGGGCAGAGAGCGAGGTATGTTTACCTTGCGTTGGAGTAAGCGAGCCGTCTGAAAGAGGGTAATTAATGGTGCGAATGAGCAGGGTCATGTCCTCGTGGCGTGAACACTGCACCGCTCTCTGTCTGGCGTAGGCGTCATGATGAAGCCGCTTCACGCGTTCCACCACCGACTGGGCCACCGCCTCCACGTTGCCCTGTTGGGCCAACTCAGCTGACACCATGGCAACCATCTCCTAAAAGAAGGAATTATGGGACATGGAGTCCATATGCAGAATAAGTGGCTAGTAATATTAAATTAAAGACCGTCTAGTCGTATATAATCTTACGAAGGCTTCCCAGTTCATGTTGTGTTTTTTTATGGTATTAATAATGAAACTTCGATCCGATAGCTATCACAATAACGTGTTTTTTGAAGAATGCATTAGTATATTGAATAATATCAGAAAAGACGAAGGTGTGGTTGATGGTCAACAATTAGAAAAAGGAACTACTTCATCTGGGATATGTATCAGACATAAATATATATTTTTTCAAATTATAACTATTTTTTAAATTTATTTCATTCAGTGTTGCCATTGTTGTTGCTAAAAACGCCAAGGGATAAATCTTTTCTTGTCCTGATACAGCTCTCAATGTTGCTAAACAGCTGCTGATAGACAAGTTGACAAAACAGGTTCAATTGACTCAATGTCATTGTGTAAAGTCTGATAATGTTGCGTTTGTGACAAAACCTTGATCACGATGTTCCCGATAACCAATCATTGATCACTGTTGTTCCCACTGGCCAATCACCGATTACCGCTCTTTGTCACACCCTCGTACCTCTTCCCCACTTATCTCTAAATTATTTACCAAAGCAAGTCGCCGTTTTCTTCTTTCAATTAACATTTTCACGCCTGTCTCGCTGTCACTGCTCATCATTCTGAAATAAGCGTGGTATAGTGAGCACACTATTCTGAAAACTAATTTGCAAATGAAATAAGAAGACCTCCTTCTAACAAAGAAATTTATTATTTAGGAAATAACTTAAAATTAATGATTGTCAGTGCTGATAAAACTTGATTCTTTTCTACAGCCTTCTTAATTTAGTGACGGCCAATAAAACCCCAATAAAAGACAAAACCTACAGAGCGTAATCGTCCAGTAATGAAGCTCAGCAAAGGCAGAGTGAAACTTTTAAAACAAACTTTAGCAACTTTCTTCTCAAAAGAATCGGCAAACACTGCTTTTATTTTATTTATCTATTGAGAAAAGGCTTGACATGCGTTCGGTCTAATTAGACACTTTGTCTTTTAACTGATAATAACAATCTCTATGAATTCATCTGTTGGCGTTATATAATGAAAGCACACTTTTATTTAGAAAGTTTTATCACCTATTATTCAGTTTTCTGAGCCCGAATAAAAGCCAAACTTTTACTTTTGTTCTGTTTGTTGTTTGGTTTTAAGGTTCACTCCACATGATTAAAGCAACCAAAGAACAAAAAAAAAAAAAACATTAGTTGAATAGTGTCTAAGGCCGAAAACTTCATTAAACACTTTAAATTATTGATTATAAACACAGCAATGGCAAAAAGAAACCAAACAAACCAAGTATTCAGAGTTTGAGACTAATACCAGCTTGAATACAGACTCTTGGTACAAAATCTATGCATTTCTTCTGTCAAAAATTGTGATTAACCTATAATAAAGCATAAGCACCTTCCAGACACTACATTTGATTGGCGGCCTGTCAAAAGGCTACGATTACGTTATTGTCGTGGTATCGTGACGGGTGTTATCTTGCTGTAATTAAAACTTTCCCGTGCACTGTAGTTTAATGGCCCGGCGTAAATATAGAAGGTTGTTCATGCTTGTTGTCATGGTTACATTTTGACATGGTTATGTAGTGTGAAGCAGAAATTCAGCACCGGGATCTAAACACAGCTGACATCTGATGATGAAACGTCTGATCAAAAACAAGCAAGATCTTCTTCTTTATATTACTTACATCATGAACAAGAACATGGGAATTACTTATGCGAACGACAACACACCTGATTGGCCTGCTCGGGTCCATGTGCCGCCTCAAGCGCCTTAATGAGCCCCTCTGACATCAGCAAGAGGAAGCCCGTGACACCGTCCAACGACTGGCCGCCGTGAAGCTCGGGCTCTGCGATGATTGGCTTACTCTTAGCCGCGCTAATGGTGGACATGTCGGATATACAAAGCGTATAATTTAACCATCAGGTTGTGTAATCTTTTAGGTTAAAACAAACCAACACTTGAGTCATCGTTAAACGAGTGCCTGTGAGAGAGCGGTATGAATTAGAGAGCAGCAACTTCCTTTGCATGGCTGTGGGTTCTACAAGGCAGGAAGCTGAGGTTTGGCTGAGCAGGTTAACAGGTTTGTAAAAGAGAGGTAATGCTGTGGTAGTTGAACTGGACAAACAGGCAACAAAGGGGCAAAGTGGAGAGCAGATCAAACAGAGAGAAACCCATAGACAGAGACACAGACTCAACCAAAGAGACGGAGTGAATATAGAATAGAGACAGTCTGGTGTTTGCAGAGACAGAGATATGGAAAGACAGCGGACAGGTGCGCGCTGACAGACACTCAACATATACGGATTTATATATACGGATTGCAGTGTCAAGTTGAAACATCTTATTTATTGACTGCGACTGCGCAACTGAATTTAATGAGAATTGCAATTTTGTCATTTCAATAGTCACTAACGGTTTAAAAATAATAAATAAATAAAGTAAAGTAAGACAAGCTATTGTGTCCGGAAAAACATCAAATAAAGTAATAAGAAGTGTTAACGTGTGTCTGTGCTCTGAGCTGCATTACTGGAAGATTACACTCTGTTTTGCCTTTTATGGAGTTTTGTGGACGTCTCTAGACGTAAACCTGCCTGACTGGCGTTTACCAACCAATACATGCATCTAAATGAATAATCATTAATCGATGAACTATTATAAAATAATTTTAATTATAAAATAATTTAAAAAATGGAATTTTTTTTTTAATGAATGTGGAGATCAGTGCTGATATTATGTGTTTCATGAGAAACACGGTTACGTTGTTTAATGTTTAAATGAACCTCAAACTGAAGGGAGAATGTGTGTCTGGTTATCATTAATTATTAAAGATTGATCATTTATTGATTGTTAACATGTTCAACGAATCAGTTAAGATAGATAGATAGAACTAGATAGAACTAGATAGATAGATAAAACTTAATTATATTTACAGTAACTCGGCAACGAAAATTTAGCATCTAGTAGAAGAGTAAATTGTAAAGTGTATATACATTCACTGTATATAAACACACATATTGATTATAGTTACTGAAAAGAAAAACGTGTGAAATGCGTAACCCTAGTGAAATTTTTAGAAATCGAATGTGAAAACGTTTACACACTCTAACAGAGAATTGAAAATAGTCTGAAGTCTTGTACGTATGTTTAAAAAAGAAAAAAAAAGAGAGATGTTTTTTAAAGCACTTTGAAACATCAAAGAGATCTATTCTAATACTGGTAGCTGCTACTTTTTATTATAACGCATAAACGTTGCAGCTCGAACCGTACATAATAGAAGAAGGGTGTGTGTGTGTGTGAAAGCCTGAATAACTGTGGTGTTTTTGTTTCCTTTGTGAAACCCACCTCAGGACATCGATGTCTGTGTAGTTGAATTTCACCTTGTAGTCTCCGATCCGCCTCAGACTGCCCTGACCTGCGATTATCCCCGTCTGTCTGAGCCGATTTGGGTCCAGGCCTGAGAGAGAGAGAGAGAGAGAGAGAGATTCGTCTAAGAGATAGTTTTACCTAACTATGACACATACAAAGTAAAGCTCACTGCCCACTCAGTGAGTGAGTGAGTGTGTGTGTGTGTGTGTGTACTCACCCAACTGAGCCAGTCTGGCCAGCTCATCTTCGTTATCGGTTGTGTGGGCTCGTCCGATCTGAATCACCTGATTCTGACGGTCGCTGGTGTACTTGCACAGCAGGGCTCGATTGGTGCCTGAGAAGTAACACACAGAAACACACACACACACACACACATCTGTTACTCTGACTGATTTCCCTGCTTAATAGTTCATTCACGAATAAGAATTTGAAATCAAAACACGAAGTGAAGCGCTGTTATAGGAAAATAATCAGGCATGGGCTGGTGTGATGCAATGCCTTTTTCCAATAACATCAGCATGGCCCTGAGGTGTTTCTTTTTTTCCCTCTTACATCGCAGCAATTATCAATTACACTACACCAGCCTGTCATGTTACTAAGAAACTAGGAAGCACAAAGCCCTCTGCTCTGAATACTTTACTGAGGAGGTAAACTAACTGGTTTCTTTCATACATCATAAATAAACAGTTCCTTAAAGAAAGCGTCACCTTATATTAAGATTCCTTTGTTTAAAAAAATGAGTTAAAAAAATGATCCCTTTATTGTCAGCCATAGATTATGTAGCGTTAACCTAACCTGTAAATTAGAGTCAACTTGTCATTTCAACCAAACAAGTCACTGTCAATGAGCTGTCACTATAAAAACAGTAACGGTGCATTAATATAAAGGTGTGAAATTAATTATAGCTGAAACGAAAACTTTGAACCAATCAGATTTGAGAATTCAACAGATATATAGTTGAACAGATACAAAGGTTTGGAAACCATTATTTTTTTCTGAGATGAATATGGGCAACTATAGCACTGTGGCCTCGCACCTCCAGGGTCGGGGGTTCGATTCCCGCTTCAGGTCTGTGTGATTAGAATTGTCATGTTCTCTCTCTGTGCTTTGTGGGTACGCGGTATAGAAAATTAATGAATGAGGTGGATATGAATATGATTTTTCATTTCCAGATATTTATATCTAGATATGTTCCATTTTTTTTGGTTTGAACTATCAACGCATGACTAAAAGATATATATACAATACCGTTCAAAAGTTTTAGAACACTTGCAAATTTCTTTTTTTTTTGTTTAGTGATTTATTTTCTCCATTCTACAACAATACTGGGGATTTCAAAACTATAAAATAATACATATGGAATTAGGTAATTACGTAACAACAACAAAAACAACAGTTAGTTGTTATTTTAAGACACAGAGGTCAG
>JAQMYJ010000037.1:31762244-31780095 GCA_030014305.1 Clarias laeviceps
TTGTTGTTGTTACGTAATTACCTAATTCTATATGTGTTATTTTATAGTTTTGAAATCCCCAGTATTGTTGTAGAATGGAGAAAATAAATCACTAAACAAAAAAAAAAAAGAAATTTGCAAGTGACCCCAAACTTTTGAACGGTAGTGTGTATATATATGTAATAACATCAGGAGCCCCCTCAAGCACATCCCTACTGTTTATGTTAATTATTTATCTGTTAAAAAAAAAAAAAAAGGAATCTGTACCATAACATTTTACTAAACCATCTTAAAAGACCATAGATTTATTTTTTTATATATATAATTTTAGGAGTTAATAAAAGTAAAGTATAGTGCTAAGTACAGTGCCTTAATGCTATATGGCTACATCCGGGACATTTAACTGGAAAGGGTTCGGATGGTATATCCTCATACTCTTTATAGAACACTTTGATAAGGAGTATTACAACCATTTGGTAACGAAAGTTAGCATTGCTAATGTGTTTACAATAACATCACTGTGTGTCCTAACACTAGATAGCATTTGTGAAAGAAAACAAAACTCTTTCTTACATTTATAAGATCAAATGTATAGCATGGTATAAACATTAATTCAGTTCTTTTTTTATAGGACTAATTAGACAGGGTAACGTTACTACTCTATGGGTGTTTAAATGCTAACAGGCTAACTAAACAATTGTTATTATAATTCGGCGACAAAAAGAAAACTGCAGCGTCATTTTTTGACATCGTCAAAAACTGACAACGTAGTTAGATTTGCCAAGAAACCCAATGGAACAACGAGGAAAAAGTGACAAGTCGAAATTGTTGTCTTACACTATGCATCAGAGGCTTACGCGACGCCGCCATCTTGGAGCGGAAACGGAACTTTTAGGGTTTCGTGAAGATTCGGAAACGTTCGGGAATCTTCGGGCTCACGTGACTACACTACTGTACATAGTGTACTAGCATAAGAACGCTAGCGATGGTTTAATTATAATAACAAGTATTATTCGTTATATTTAAAGAATAAAGTTGTAATATTTGCAGAGAGATAATATTTGGTAGTTTGGTCACTTTTCATAAAAAAAAATAAAAAAAAACACTACAAGCACTACTGCTAGTGATGGTGAGATAAAGCCACATTTGTGAGGCGAATAGTTTCACCAAAAGATTCATGAAGCTTCCATCAAGGGCTCATTGTACTTCCATCTAGTGGACAAATCTGTGTAGCACCTACAGTACATCCCTACATCCCTAACCCTACATCGCAAGCAGCACAATTAACATGCAGCTGCAAGTACTGTAATGTTGGATTAATCATTGACAGTCCTGTGTCAGTTGTGTGTGTGTGTGTATGTTGTTTGAAATTCCACTGTTCAAGGAAATGTTTATGCATATAATCGCCATCTCTGAATCTTAACAAATTAAATAAAGATCTAGAATGGAAAGAAAAAATGAAAAACAAAGTCACAGTTCATTTAGAAATGAAATATATATTTTTTGATTTATGAATGTAAGAATAAAAATCTCCAATATAATAATTCACCACAGTGAGACTCCACGTGCACCAGACTTTACTTAAGCGCTGAACAAGTTGGTCACATGATTCTGCTACACTTCTTATTCTTCTGACTCCTCCCGTTAGGGGTCGCAACAGTGGACCATTTGTCTCCATCTAACTCTGTCTACCACAACCCGCATGTCCTCTCTCACCACATCCATAAACCTCCTCTTAGGCCTTCCTCCATCTCTAACATTCACCTCCCGATATACTACGGATATACTCATCCCTCCTTCGCACATGTCCATATTGTCTTATTCTGACAAACTGTCCTACCTGCACTGTCTCTCTAAAATACTCATTACTAATCCGGTCCATTCTTGTTACTGCCAAAGAAAATCACACCAACTTTAGCTCTGCCACCTCCAGCTCTGCCTTCTGTCTTTTTGTAAACGTTCTGTTTCATTCTTGCTGATAACTTTCCGTCACAGATCGAAATCCCCTGCAACCCTGATAAACTTTATCACAGCGTTTCAGTAGTGGTTGGATACCATCAAGGTACAGTAGAAAGTTTTCTATCTGTTTCATGTCTTAAACCCTGGCCTCCCAGGAACTCCTTTAATGGCCAAAACATGTGACAATGGCTTGGAGCGAGATCAGTACTGTACGGGGGGATGTGACAATAACTCCCAGCCGGCTTCCTGTAATGAATGCCTTTAGTGATCCAACAGGGTGTTTTTTTCCATTAAAGGAAATGGCCATTAAAGGAGACTGATCATGGCTCCGGCATATTAAGAACACTTTGAGCTTGGGGTGAGGTCAGGACTATACCGGGGGATGTGGCAATAACTGCCAAATGAATTCCTGTAATGTGCAAGTGGTGTTGATTGTGTGTACAGTTCCAAATAATGGGTGTTCAAGTCAAACTGGGACTTGTGAGGAAATTTCTGGTAAAAATGATTCAAGTACAGTACGATGATGAAACTTTTAGCTGCAGTAAAACATCTGAATGGTGCAAACGTTTTAAAGAAAGCCGTATGTCCGTGAATGAAGTTCCCGGCCGAGTGGGACCAGAGCCCATTGTAGGGGTGAAAATTCAGCGTGTGGAACAAAAATCGACAGATAACTTGTTGCCAACTTGAGGAATTCTGAACCCCCTCGGCCGGGATCTTTATTCTTTAGAATATTTGCACTATTCAAATGTTTTACTGCAGCTTGAAGTCTTTTGTAAATGTCAATCTGTTTTACTAAAAATTCCCTTGAGTTCAAAAGTCCTTAAACAGCCTGAATATTACTTCTAATAATAATAATAATAAATCCCACATTCACATCAAATATTACGCATTTAATAGAACCACAATATTGTGAAAGTATTCCTAAAAGAGAGATATTCACCACATTTGCACTGAATTCTTCACCAAATTCAATAAAAATCATTCCCAAATTTAATTGCCTTCCTGACCCTGACAAACTGCCCCACCTTCTCGGGGAACACAGGGAGAGCAGCACACTAGCAGCACAGTGTTACGTGTGTACACACAAGCCTGCCACCAAGTGAGGGGCAGTAAGTGTCCACATCACATCATATCATACAAAGAAAAGTTATTATTATAATAATAATTTCCCCTCTCCCCGCTTCTGCACTTTGGGTCTGTGAAAAGGATGTTCATCAGGACAAGATGGCGTTACACCAGCCTGTCTGAAATCCTGTGATGACCAGCTGGTCCCCATCTTCACACAGATCTTGAACAGATCACATCGCTCACAGAACTAAATGACTACAGACTGGTGGCCTTAACATCTGTGGTCATGAGGACATTTGAAATACTGGTCCTGGCTTATCTGAAGGACATCACTGAAACCTTACTGGACCCCCTGCAGTTTGCTTATAGAGCAAACAGGTCTGTGGACGATGCAGTCAACATGGGACTGCACTTCATCCTGCAACATCTGGACAAATCAGACACATATGCGAGGGTCTTGTTTGTTTCATATAATCATCCCAGCACTGCTGAACTAATGGACTAAAAAAACTGCTGGACTAAAAAAACTAGTCATTTTGGTTCTACATTTCTTTATTATTTTTTTTATTATATATACATAAAATCCATTACATCAAAAACAGTAGCACTCAACAGACTTGTTTTCCTTTTTTTCTGTGGCTATCTAGAATAATACAGAGAAGATCACACAATCCTACATAGCTATATAGTTTCATTTGCCAACTGTTTTATATAGATTCATATAATAGGCAATATTCCAAAATAAAATCATTTTTAGGATGTGAATTCAAGAAAAAAAAAATTGAGAGAGAGGAAGAGAGAGAGAGATGTTCATGTAAATACAAGAGGGACAGAGAAGAACACCAAAGTGTATACTTTTCACATCTTTAACATTTTAAAATAAAGTTTTACTGTATATTCAATTACAGATTTACATATATACTGTTATATGACATGACTTTGGAGCAAAATATCAGATCTGTCATACACATTAAGCATAAAAATATTGTCTGTCTGAAAAAAAAACAATGTTTAAAGCTTTATCTTGTAAGTGATTTCCACTAGCACAGAAAATATGGATGATAATATTTAATAAATAACTTAATTTTTACAGCTATGACTATTCACATATGCCCGTTTTACTTTAATATATATATTATTATATAATTTTTTTTTTTACCATATTAAAGATAAACAAAGCAGTGTGTGTGCCTTGTGATGGATTGGCACCCCATCCAGGGTGTATCCCACCTCGTGCCCTAAGTCTCCTGGGATAGGCTCCAGGCCCCACGCGACCCTGTATACAGGATAAAGCGGGATAGACGTATAGATGAGCAAGTGAGTGACAAGTCTGAGCACGAATGGAGAGTTGGCATTGAGATGCCGTCCTGTAGATGCTGATGCTACCAGTGTGAAACTGAAATAACGAGGTGTAGAGTTTGTTCTGGCTACATGTTAAACCTAGTGAACTGCTGAGTTGAGTGGTTTTAATATGACTACGTCCTTACAAGGTGTTCCAGTACTGTTTCAACATGCCCTTGTTGACTTCTTCCTCTTCTTCAGGAAATAATAAAAACTCTTTTTGGCACCTGCTACTGCCTGCAAGTCAAACTGTCTTTGCAATAAAACCTTGCCTTGCCGTCTTACATGGATCCATCCCTCCTGTTCCAACATTTAAACTGTGCACCTTTTCCTTGTATTAAGGATAAAAGACAGAGCTGAATCTCTCTCCTTTAATTCCCAGGCTGAAAACAATGCATGCAAAGAAGAGTGAAACAAAGAAATACACCATATCTGACCACTCCATACCACAGCGCTGTTAAATTCTCAATTCTGATTGGTCAGAAGCTGTCAATTCATTTTATAAAACAGTTGCACGGACCGCAGTTTTACATTTGCAAGGCGAATCATATGAGGGTCATATGGAAAGTAATGCAAAAGTGTGTGTAATGTTTTAATAACTGAGACACTGGTTCAAATGCACATGTTGGTAGATTAACTCTATACCAGGGGTTGGCAATGTGCGGCTCTGCTGCGGATCCCTGTGGCTTTGAAAAATAAATAATGAGTATTTAATTGAAACTTCTTTTATTTTAGCTCGTTAGTTTTTTTTTTTTTTTTTTTCTCAAATGTAATTCTACATTTGAAGATTATGGTGATCTTATAACTTTAAAATCCAACGTGTTCAAATTTATGTCGCTCAAAATATGCATCACAAATGCCAATGTGCGACACCCGCCGGCAGGCAATTTATTGAACTTTTCGGACCCAGAGCTGCGTTCCATCCCGAAGTGCACTTGGGCACAGTGTGCTTCCTACCCGCTGCTCCTTTTGCAGTGAATGACGGTGAAGGGAACTTCCCTCGACAAAACTCCACCATTCGGAAAACTCTGCAAAGTCACCAGTCCCTTCCTCCGTATTACTGATAATAATAATCATTGATTAAAGATGTACCGAGTTTTCTTTATTTATTACAGATTACTAAACTATATAATATTAAAGATTTCTCGATTTAATTAAAGTTTAAATTATTGTCTAATAATAATATGATAATAAATAAATATATTAATCTTTTTTCAAGCTCTATTTTTTTGGGTGACCAGTGACCACGCGGCATTTTTGGTTTGCTGCAGGTGGATAATTTAAGTTAAGGTTTTTATTTCATAAATACGAGGAGGACAAATAGACATTTTATTTGAAAGTAACCTTCAACTCAGAGATCAAAATGGTTTGGTTGCACGAAGAAATAAGATTTAATTTTCTCTGGAGCAGTTCATTGATTTCATAAATGCAACACATAAATACACAGCGTAAAGCTAAAAACCGATATATACTTCATTTTAGATGTCAAATTGGTTTTGCGGCTCCCGGTGTTTTCTTTTCTGTGGGAAACGGGTCTAAATGGCTCTTTGAGTGTTTAAGGTTGCTCAACTCTGCTCTATACAAAGGTAATGTATTGTAGTCGCCATCACTAGCGATGCTTTTGTGCCATTATTAAACCTGACTCCTTGAAAATTTTCAATGCTGGTTTCTCCTCCCTTTCTTATAACTTCTTCATCCCTCTGTGCACACAGCTCTTGTCAATGGTGTCATCTCCATAAATGTTCTGTAGCACACTGGAAGCCCATTAACTGCGACAAAGCGGATTTTCAAAGAGGATTCGAGAGTCAGGTTCAACGCTGGTGCAAATACATTGTGTATACATTTGTACAGTATAGAGGAAGAGGTACTCTACCTTTCACATAAAAAAAAAAAATTAAATGTGTGTGTAACTATTGACTTATTTTTAAAGCCGTCTCATGTGTCAGTGCTTTGTATCAAATTTTTTACATCAATAGATTTTTTATTCTGCAAACTAGTTCATGTGCAAATTAGCTATTAAACATTCTTGCATTCTAAAAAAAAAAAAAAAAGTGGTGTAGCTGATACACCCTCTAGAAGTCATAAAGTGAAGTCAACAAGGGCATGTTATATAAGACATAAAAAATGGAACACAGAGCTGACCTCCATACAGCTGCTATTCTCATTGCATCACCACATACAGATCACAGAACACAGTTATGAGAGTAGAAACTCCCTTTATTTTTCTATATAATCCCCTGCTATACTAATGCACTTATCCCAGCACTTGGATACCATGAAGGTAGAAAGATTTCTCAGTATGCCATTTCTCAGAGCTAAATCAGACTTCCTGCTTCACATCTGAAACGCTGGGATCCTTTAATTGAAAAAAAAAAAAATACCTGCCTGGTTTGATCATGATAGACATTCTGCTTGAACATTTGCACAGTCCTGACCTCTCTCCCTCAGCCATTTCCACATGTTTGGGTCATTAAAGGAGTTCCTGGGAGGCCAGGGTTTCAGGCGTGAAGCAGGCTCGGTGATCATGGCTCCGGTGGACTGAGAAAACCTTCTACCCTGATGGTCTCCAAGCACTAGTGAAACACTGGGATAAGTACATTAGTATAGCAGATTATATACTGTAGAGAAATTTTCACAAGTTTTCACTCTCATAACTGTGTTCGGTTATTCTGTGCAATCAAAAGTCTTGGTTTCACTTGAACGTCCCTCGTACTGCACATAAAGTCAAAAGTACTCACAGTGACATAAAAAAAAACAGCTCATTTCAAGGTTAATGAGTGCAAGTGGAGGCACTGAGATCAGACGTATATTGGTGGCAGTGTTTGTTTTATAGGGTCTCAGATATAATTTGTTCGTTCTATGACAAGTTAGCAATATGAAAATTGTTTTGAATCTCTTGTTTTAATGAGGAAAATAAACTCATAAAATATCGTCTTACAATTATATGAAATATTAAATGGGGGGAGGGGGCACTAATGTTTATTATTATAGTTATAGAATACTGTACAAATATGCAGGCGAGTCTATATCAGAGTGGTCAACATATACACTAATGAATGAAAATAAAATAGAAAGAAATAAAATAAAGATATAGAAATCCAATACACGTCTGATTGTTTTTTTTTTTGTTTTGTTTTTTTTAATTAAAAAGGGCATACAGTGAATGTTTTGCTTTTCACTGTGGCACATTTTCTCTATGTAACTAATGAAAAGCAATACAGATTATGTAGTGTATTTTTATTTGTTTATTTGTTTATTTTAAGAACCGAGAAATGATGAGCTTTTGAACATATAAAAAGTTTTTCATTTTAATATTATTATCATCTGTTGATTTACGCTTTATTACCGAAATGAAACAGTTCTAAGACAATGATGCACCATGAGCAATTTGCTGTTGAGTGTAGCATGTTTTCTACATGTCGCTAATCAAAATGTTGTTTGTGTATTGTGGATAAAGTTTTTTTTTTTTTTTAAACGAGTATGATTTTCATATTCATCTAACCGCATAAAAACTTCTATTTATTTCAAATTAAATTGCTGAATCTTCCAAATTGCCACCAAACTGCTTTTCTTGTGCTCTGTGTTTAGAGTCAGTTTGATGCTTTTAAAATGGCAGAAGAAAAAAAAAAAAAACTCTGGCTAACATTTAGCTGGGTTTCTTTACCAGTGTTGTCTTGCTAGTTATTTAATCAATATTTGTGCTGCTACGGGAGTTTAGGGTTTTATCCTCACACAGGCTGACAACAATGAAGTGGCAAATCCAATGCAACTCCATTGGTTAGTCTTAAAATTCATGATGTATGGGTTAAAATATTTATGACTAATGAGGAAATCAAATGTAGTCTTTCCCAATGTACGTAAGATCCTAATTAACAGGGATCATTAATAATCATTTGTTCAGGATGGCCGCCGTTGGTCCGAACCCAAAAAAGGTTTTTTTCATTGCTCAGGCAAGACACCAGACCAAAAGGTTCAAGGCAAACTGGTATAATCACATACACATATATATCTCTTTAAATGCTAACCTTGCTGCCTGCTTCTGTCCTCATGCTTCCTTTAAAATCCAAATAACACCCTAAAATCAAAATAATGACACTGAGTCAAATTGAACTGTCTAGATGGCTGAAAACATTCCGGACTCATCAAATGCATGGTGGTGACTTGAAACATATTTTACATAACTCCAGAACTAACACAGCTCCACTTCCTGCCTTTACTTAGTACTCCTGACGCTGGTAACCTGCGGACCCGTCAAACATCCCTTCTCCATTCGGCTGCTGGTACGAGCCTGTTTCCACTGGGCTCTCGGGCTCCTCGCCGCTGTACGGAGCGGCGGCCGCGTCCTGGCTTGGATCGGTGTAGTCCTGCGAGAAAAGCGCCGAATCTGCGCCTAAGTTGAAGCGCTGGAATGCCAGGAAAGACTGTCCTGCCTGGCCGGGGGGGGTTGAGGTTGGGGGGGGGGGGGGGATTTGGTTTGGAAAGGTTGGTGTTGAATGGAAAGCCACATAAAGCGTGTGTGAGGGGGAGATTTTTTTGATAAGAGCAAGAAAAAGGATGAAATGAAGTATGTACACACCAAGCATAATGGATTTCAATCCACAAGCCATGAAATAAATTGAAGCAAAAGTGGTGTAATTAAAAGCAAATCAAAGGGGAGAGGGAGAGAGAAAAAAGTGAGAGCATACAGTGATTAGTACAGTGCAGCAATTAGTGCAGTTCAACGTGAAGAGGTTGTCAAGCAAGAGCTATGTGTGAGTATAATTTAGTAGTTACACAGAATATAAGACCTTATTTATGTTGTTTATTCGGGTTTTGTGGTTTATTCTTACTTTTATATAATATTTTATAGAATAATCATATTCTCTTTCATCCTTCTTAAAAGCATGGCACTTACAGGACAAAAAGCATAGACGGAATGTGTGTGTGTGTGTGTGTG
This sequence comes from Clarias laeviceps, assembly GCA_030014305.1. NCBI lineage: Eukaryota > Metazoa > Chordata > Actinopteri > Siluriformes > Clariidae > Clarias > Clarias laeviceps. The sequence goes on from JAQMYJ010000037.1 coordinate 31,771,528, forward strand.
TGTCTGTGTGTGTTAGTTGTTATAAGAGATAAGACTGAGGGGGTTGAGTAGGGAACAATTTGAGGTATTCCTCTTCAAAATTCACAGATTGTAGCCTTTCCAATGATAACCATGTGAGCGCTGCCTAAAACATACACACACGCACAGTGATGGAGGAAACACAAATGAGCAAACATGCAAGTGCTAAATATGGTGACCATATCTCCTGATAAGTTTTAGGAAACCTGCAGCTTATTGACTACAGTTTTTTTCTCAGAACTTTTAAAAGCACATAAATGTACAGACCCAGGTGAAAATGGAGAAGAAGGAGAAGGTGATGGCGGCGCGAGCGGCGTCTGCACCCTCCTTTAGAGGATTGTCCTCAGGTTTTGCCACCTGCCACTGGTTGGCCATAAAGCAGAAGCCCACGAACCAGACGAAGGACCAAAATGCTAAGTGAGAGAAAGGCAGGATTAACACTCTAGAATGTCTTTCGACCCTGCTCCTTAAATTCCAACTTTCCTGTCATTTTGTAGATGTATCTGGATGTACAGACTGGAAATTGTGTAGCTGTACAGTATATGCATGTAGAGATGGGACACTGTGTAGATGTAGATGTGTGTACTAATTAGACTTTATGTAGATGTACTGTATACTGTAGATATGACATTTTGTAGATGTATATTGGTTGGTATAAAAAGTGGACATGAGTATGGGCTATACAGAGATGTAAAAATTGAACAATGTGTAGATGTATATGAGCCTAGAGTTTACATTGTGTATATACGGGTGTGCGAAGTGGACATTGTACTGTATAGCTGTTTACTGGTCTATAGAGTGCACATTGTATATGTGTATATTGGTCTATAATGTGGATATTGTACAGCTTTATATTGCTATATAGACTGGACAATTTGAGTGCATATGAGTATATAAAGTGGACATTGTGTAAATATATATGGGTTTATAGGTTATACAAAGTGAGAAGACATACAGTATATGGGTTTACGGAGTGGACAGTGTGAAGATATACTGTATATATTGGTCTATAGGGTAGACATTTTGAAAATATATATGGCTTTATTCAGTCGGCCATGTGTAGATCTAAAGGTCTATAGTGTGAACATTGTGAAAATGTACATGAGCCCTAGAATGGACAGTGTGAACACGTATATATGCCTATATAGTGTGCACTGTGAAGATGTACTATATATATTGTAGGTCTATAGTGGACATTATAAAGATGTATAGCATGAACATTGTGAAGATGTACAGTTGAACCTTGGATTACAAGCATTCCGGAAGTGACAGGACCAGTCAAAAGTTTGGATGCACCAGTCAAAAGTTTGGACACAAGTTTGGATTTATTTTCTACATTCTGAACAGTACTGGATTATTTTCTAAACTTTTGTAAGCCAAAACACTTGTAAGTCAAAGCAAAATTTCCCATAAGAAACAATGGAAGCTCAAATTATTCGTTCCACAGCCCCAAAAAAATAAATACATAAAAATAATTAATACAAAATATAACGTAAAAATAAAACAATTTAACCTGCACTTTACCTTTAAAAAAAGTAAAAATAAATCACACATAAGTGAGATACACAGATAAGTGTTTCCGTTCACAAACACAGATAAGTGTTTCCGTTTATGCACGCAGGCGCTGTGCGTGTGTGTGTGTGTGAAGCTAAAGTAAGAGGAGAGGAGGAATCAGCCCCTCCCCCTCTCCCCCTTCTCATCTTACACAGTAAACTTTTGTGTGTGTGTGTGTGTGTGTGTGTGAAGCCGAGTGGAGTAGGGGGTGGGGGGTGTAAAGGCGAGAGTGTGTTTGTGAAGGGGCACGGTATCAAATTACGCGCGCGCACACATAGCGACAGGCTGATACAGTTGTGATTACGTGATGCTCGGCATCAAAACAAGAAGCGCATGCGTGATACATGATAATCGGTACTCGTAAACCAAGACTTGTTCGTTTTTCAAGTCAAAATTTTAAAAAAATCTTTGCTCGTCTTGTGAAACACTCGCAAACCGCGTTACTCGCAATCCGAGGTTTCACTGTGTATAGGTCTATACAATGGGCAATGTGTAGATATGCCTATATAGTGTGCACTGTGAAGATGTACTGTATACATATATAAAGTGGACATAAATGTGTATATAGTTATGTCTATATACTGGACATTGTGAATATGTATATGAGTCTATAGAGTTTACATTGTCAAGATGTATACATGTCTACAGAGTGGACATTGTGAAGATGCTTATAAGTGTATACAGTGGACATTGTGAAGATGTATACATGTCTATAGAGAGGACATTGTGAAGATGTATATAGGTGTATAGATTGGACATTGTGAAGTCGTATATAAGTCTATACAGTGGGCAATGTGTAGATGAACTGTATATATGTTTATAGAGCGGACATTGTGAATCAATAGAATCAATATGTAGATGTACAGGACCAGTCAAATGTTTGGACACAAGTTTGGATTTATTTTCTACATTCTAAACAGTACTGGATTATTTTCAAAACTTTTGAAATAACTTTTGAAATAATATAGCATATCAGGTAATTAAGTATCAACAACAACTGTCAGTTGTTATTCTAAGACATGAAGGTCAGCTGTTCTTGAACAGTTCTTGCAAGAACAGCATTGTCAAATGCATCTGTAAAAACCCATCAAGTACCATGATGAAACTGGCCACTTAATAAAGACCTTTCCAGGCCAAAACTTAAGTTCATTTAGAGTCACCAGCCTCAGAAATCACCAATTAACAAACAGCACTTCAGATTAGAGCCGTTATGAAGGATTTACAGAGCAGAAGTAGCAAATACATCTCAATATCAACTGTTCAAAGGTGATTATTGCATCTTAATAAGCACCTGGCCTATATAGATTAAACATCAATAAAATAAGACAAAAATAGCTTGAATAGCCTTACACAGGTCTTTAATCATTTCACTTTTGCCTTCATCTCTATGCTGATTATTTTGTCAATTTATTACCGACCCTTTACTGTGCTAGAATTTGTGTGTCTGTGATTGTTTTATAGATACCAATAAAGCTTAAACTGCCAAACTGTGTGTGTGTATGTGTGTGTGTGTGTGTGTGTGTGTTTGTGTGCCGCTGCAATGGTTCACATAAGGCTCATAAAGGGCCATTGTCCTTGAGTGTTTACTGCACAATGCCCCAATATTTCACTCCTCTGTTTTCAGTGAAGCTTTATCCTCCACTAACAGGGACACACATTCAGGACGAATCCAACAAATATGTGTAGTAATGAACGCTATAGATCAGGGTTAGGAGTGAAACAGTCACCAAACTATACAGTACCTTTCACTTTAATTAGAGAGTGTTGTAGTATTTTTTTTTTTATCTTAGCAATATAACTCTCATAAGTTACCTGTCCTTTCCTTTCAGATCATGATGTAATGCCATCCGTCCGTCCAAGCCGTCATGGTGAAATATAGTTCGCTATTATTTCTTGCTATGGTCTTTCCTGTGAATATTGCTGAGGACCTCAACCTTCCTACCTAATGCTACACCCTCAGCGTCATCTATTACATTAGCATACAACTTCACATGGAGATGGACTTAAGCCAGATCAGGACGTACACCCACCTGACACCCCGACATCAGCGAGCACAGCTTTCTTACGGTCTTTTACGCTGCTGATTTGGGGGAAGTACACATCCAGTGCCAGGAAGGCCATGCAGCAAATGAAGGCCAGTGTGCCCATTCCTACGGCGTAGTTACAGGCGTTCTGGTTGCGGTTAAAGACGCAGTACTCCACCACCTCGTCCGGACGGTTCACATAGCCCTCGTTAGCAATGCAGCCAAATATTACCAACGAGAAAAGCTGAGAGAGAGAGTAAGAGAGAGAGAGAGCATGAGCAAGTCATTGATATCAAATCCATTAAGGCTTTGTACTGATATTAAATCACAATAATAACAATCAAATACTTATTAATTCAATACTTAGCATCATTTATTATTACCGCAGACCATGTACAGATAAACTTTATCATGTCAGGGTAATATCAGAGGGAACTAGCTAAGGAATTAACGCTGTCTAAAAAGTTACGCATGTTAAAATGAAACATTTAATCTTAAATCATAAATAATTATATAGATATCTACACAATGTCCAATTTGTACAGGCATATATACTGTACACTCCCAATCAAAAGTTTGGTCACACACTTTGGACATCATTGTAAAACATGGTGAAGGCGTCCAAAATATGCAATAATCACCTTTGAACAGTTGATATTGAGATGCATCTGCTACTTAAGCTCTGTAAATCCTTCATAACGGCTCTAATCTGAGGTGCTGTTTGTTATTTGGTGATTTCTGAGGCTGGTAACTCCAAACGAACTTCTCCTCTGCAGCAGAGGTTAAGTTAAGTTAAGCCTTTATTAGTCACATATACAGTACACTACAATTCCTTCTTCGCATATCCCAGTGTAACTGAGGTCAGAGTGCAGGGTCAGCCATGATACAGGGCCCCTGGAGCAGATAGGGTTAAGGGCCTTGCTCAAGGGCCCAACAGTGGCAACCTGGTGGAGCTGGGAATCGAACCGCAGACCCTCCGATCAGTAACTCAGTGCCTCTGAGCCACCACTGCCCTCTTGGTCTTGCTTTCCTGGGATGGTCTTCATGAGAGACAGATTCATCATGGTGCTCGATGGGTTTTGCAAAAGCACTTGACACAATACTGTTCTTGCAAGAGGATTTAATAATAAACATGATCTTCAGCAATGTTAGTTTGCTGCACAAAATGTTTACGGTATTTATATCAAATCTGAAGCTGAAACTAAAAAAGCAAAAGAGTCTCAGGGGGAATTAGTTTTTTTAAGGCAGGTGGCACTTAATTTAGAAGAACAGATGTGTTCGGGGTGATAAACGGATACTGACAAGAGTCACTGGCGGTGCAGAACGCGTGACCACAAGTCATCGCTTCCTCTTTTTAGCTTAAGTGAGGTCATCAAGACTACAGAACCTAAGCGGCCTGTTTAGAGTTATTTGATCTGGACTGCGATGAAGCCTTCTGTTTTACTGTGGAGAAGAGAAGTTATCACACACTTTTCTTTACTAAAAGTAGAAAAAACAACTTTGAGAATTTTTGCTTCGTGGTTTTTTTTTTTGTTTCCCCCACAGTGCCGATGCTGTAAAACTTTCAGAAGTTAATCAATGGACCCGGTGCCTACGGGGAAACGTTTTGTTTTGCCTGAGGGAAAGATTACTGCTTTAGTGTGTGTGTGTGCGTGTGGGTGTGTGTATTGCGCTCTAGGCATTTGTTTGCCAACGGTGTCATGGATGCGTATGTGTGTGTGGTGATCAGAGACGGAGTGGGGGGGGGGGGTGCCTCTGGTGGGTCCCATGGTTTGCACAGCTGTTGACTACAACTCTGACATTAAAGGACACCTTGCTGTGGATTGACAGAAAGAATCTATCTCTTGCTGTCTATCTCAGTATTCGTCTCTTGGTCTTCTCTTTCTCACTCTTTCCGCTTCCTCTTTGTCTTTCTTTCTTTGATGATCCAGTCCTGTACTGTCACTAGCACTCACACTCAAACACATTAGCCCTGTTTCAAACGAATATGCTGTGTTCGACTACACGTAAATCTCATATTTAGGAATTTAAGAAAGAAAAAAAAAATGGAATTCATACTCAAGAAAGTCAGGAGTTTGGAAAATGATGACGTTAGCATGGCTGCTCATGACGTCAACACCAAATGAAACACCACTTTATAGTAGCATAGGTGAATCAGCACAGATATAAGTTGATTAAATCTACGATGGACATTCAAGTGAAACTGGGACTCTTGATTGTACAGAATAATAGAACACAGTTATAAGAGTAAAAAAAAACTTTATTTCTCTATATAATCCCCTGATACACTATTGCACTTATCCCAGCGTTTCACTAGTGCATGGATACCATCAAGGTAGAAAGTTTTCCATGACCGGACTGCCTGCTTCAAGTCTGAAACCATGGCCTCCCAGGAACTCCTTTAATGGCCCAAACATGTGGAAATAAATTGAAGCAATGTCAGGACTGTATGGGGGTGTGACAGTAACTTCCAGTCGAGTTCCTGTAATCTACATGTTCTCGTCGATTTACAATTCCACTCACTGAATGTTCACAGGAACGACTGCAGTGGAATAACGACTGGATTCGTTATTCACAGTCATACGCCATTCTATAGTAAGAAACCAAGATCACACAGGTGTCATATACACTTTAAATGTTCTGGAAGGTTCCTTCCTCAGTTTTATCCTTGACTTTACCTCATGAAATCCCTAAGTGACATTTAATGATGATCCTGGTGCAGTCATGTGAACTCGTGCACCCATGACATCATTTCCAAAATGGTGGTGTAGCACGTGACAGAACTAGCTAATTTTATAAAGCTTTTAAAAACTTTTGTTACTGAAAGTAAGTTTCATCATATTTCCCGATTCTAATGATTTAATAACATATCAACTTTAATATTTGAAACCTGTTCTGATTGCATTTCTCGTACAAATCAATATGAAATAAATGAAGAAAATATCACTGTGACACTGTGACTGTGCTGACAACGTAAGGCAGCCATGCTGACATAAAATTGTCAGAGAAAATGTCATGTGAGCTCTTTCAGAATGTCTTCCATGCTCTATATTTGGTCTGTGTTCTGTCCCCTATTATATCCATTAAAGGAGAAATGGGACTGGGCTCTTATTTAAAACATTTGCACGATTCAAATGTTTTTACCTTGTTCCTAACGAAACATGGAGACATTTTGTACGTATCTGACAAGGTTGTGTCTGAGTTACGTCCAACGCAGCGTTTAAGCCGGGGATGATAAATGTAAGGATAAATGTAATAAACAGGAACAATAAACAGCAATTTAGACATAATCGTCTAATATTGTGCTGCCATGATGCTAATATGCTTTCATTTTGCCCTCTGTAATAAAATAATGAAAACATCAAGACTAAACCAGGGCTGGTGCTGTACTAAAATCCATGGGATAATAAATATCTTCCTGCATTGTGATTTATCACAATATTGGCTTACAGATGCAGATACAGATTTTTATTAATAGCTACACAACACTGCAGTGCTAGTATGCAATTACGTTATTAAGGAACTTGCTAGGGTTAGAGTTACGATCACTCTTAGGCATAAGTAGTTACAGTAATTAAATTATGTTTTTACTTTTCTAATTCTGTAGTCTTTCGTAGAGCATCCTTCCTTCCTTCTCTGTCTGTTTACTTTTTCGTCTCATCTACAGGCACATAATTTTTCTTTTTTTTTTTAATCCTTTGTTAACATAAAAGGCTAAAAGGCTTCATAATGATTCAAATATATATAAGAATTCTGAGATTTCAAAGTGCAAAACAGCAATTTGGCTGCATAAGTCAGTGTTCACATCCATGTGGTGTTTGAGAGTGTGTGTGTGTGTGTGTGTGTGAGAACATTCATCAGCAAATCATTGGCAGTTTCTTAAGACTTAACCTTCTGTTCCATGCTCAGTATGTCCAGCAAGGAGCTGCGTTATGTAACTACAGTTCTGACCTCTGACATCATATGATATTGTACGTGGACACTAAGGACAACAGAACTATCCGTCTTGAAGAAAGAAAAATCCATACAAAAGTAAAATCAGTTACTTACAGTATAATGATTCAACTGCGTCTGCAAAAACACCATCTCACAAACCCAAAAGATAAATAACACCATGACAGCAGTTTCTGCTTGCTTAACAAGATAGCATCAGTGATAACAATCCCATAACTGCTGGCGCAGTGTATTTATAAATTAGCTTGCAAGTATACTTTACAAAATATATATATATATATATATATATATATATATATATATATATTAAAACTAGTGTTGGCCGCACTGTCTTTCCGTTCAGGGCTACTGTCTCCCCAGTCACTGCTGTGCAGGTGTGAATGTGTTACATCATTCATTTGTAACTGCGGTGTGAGCAAAAATGAAGCCCCCACTTGTGATTTGAACAGAAGCAAAACAGTGTCCAGTGATTCATTTTGTTGTGGTCTGAGGGTGTACCTTGGTGTCAGAACAACTTATGGAAGAGCATAAACAGAAGTGTTTGGAGATAACAAGTTGGACTGATACTCTAAGGAAGGTGAACGTTTCGTAAAAAAGAATCATTACTGGTAATGAGACACGGATTCATCACTACAAGCCTGAGAATAAACAGCAGAGTATGGAACGAAAACATCCTCAATCGTCAACCAAGAAAAAGTTCAAAAGTCAAACATCAGCTGGAAAATTCATCAGTGCTTACTAGGGCTGGTCCGAATACCATTTTTTGAGCTTCGAGTATTCGGCAGTGATCAACATCGAATATTCGAAGCTTCGGTGGGAGGGGCCTGAATATATTCTTATCTCTGATAAAGGCAGGAATCTCTCTGTGTGTCTGTCTGTTGCATTTTTATGTCGAGAACCGTTCATCCAACTGCTGCGGACGCAAGGGAGTGCAAAGTCGCATTTTTGTGTAATATGGATACAGGCAAGTCGCGACACTTTCAGAATGAATAAAACTTTAATAAATGACAGAACAGCA
>JAQMYJ010000037.1:31780118-31796138 GCA_030014305.1 Clarias laeviceps
AATATTCGAATCTCAAAATGAAAAATCGAATGCCATCCCTCCAAACGAATATTCGAATATTCTGGTCCAGCCCTAGTGCTTACAGGTTTCTGGGATTTTTAAGGGACAGGGTTCAAGATATGGTTACAGTGAGACGCTTACTGAAGAGCTGAAGGCTAAACTTCAGATTAAACACATGACAACGCATGTCACGCAAAAACTTCCTATAGTCCTGATCTCGTTCCATCAGACTTTCCCCTGTTTGGATCCATGAAAGCAGCCCTACAAGGACGAAGATTCACTTCTGATGAAGAAGTGAAGACAGCGGCAAATTCATGGCTCGCAGCTCAGCCTAAAACATCTACCACAAATATAACAGAAGAAGGAGAAGAAGTATTTTTCTCCAACTTTGAGGTTAGGTCAGAATTCCAGACTTTTTCTTTGTTATGATTGGCTACCAGAATTCAGTCTAATCTATGATTGGTTAGGTGCTTTCTTATGTGTCAAATGCGAACCTACAGTATCAGAGCTCCTTCCTCAGCCAGAGACACGGTGAATGAGAGTAAAAACTTGAGACAGACAGTAGTTCTCACAGGAAATGGAAGCAAAATTTCTCATGGAAACTTGTCACTTCTTCTAGAACTACCGCTACATGGGGTAAATATCTGAGAAAGAATATATTTGTTCCAACAAGAGAGAAATGATCAGCTCTAGTGTTTACACGGTGAATATTTACTGGATTACTGTTACGACTGAGATGTTTACATGATTCCATTTTATTCTGACTATCAGGGTCCATGAAAACACAGCTACTGTTAGAATGTCACTTTCTCTTTGCCTTTAACATCTCGTCTCTCTGACCATCCTCCTCTATTCAACATCATACAGTATTAATACACTCCGTACACATCACGCTCTTGTGTCTGTGTGTGCATCGCTGAGATCAAATGTATCAACGCTGTATGGACAAACGCTGTATAACATTACTAGCCCTGTAAGATGAGCAAAGTCAATGTGAACCGTTTAAACAGTCTGCTTCATTCTGTCATTGTGCAGTCTGCCCCATGCTGTGGGATGAATTTGAGAATAAACAGAGCACAACATCTGAAACCTAAAGGTGAACCAGAGCCATTTATGTGACCTCTTCTATCTACTGGACTTTTATAGATAACCAGCTAGCTAAACTGAAACTAGCTAAAATTGGCCAGATTGACGTGAATGGCACTACTGCAAGAGAAGCACCACTGCAAATGTTCTTCTTTGTTCTGGTTTAACAGTGGTTGGAATCCAGTAGGTTAAATTACAGCCACCTGTAGGTCTCGCTATCCATCATCATCAGGCCTCTTTAAGCTGATTTTCCAGTCCAGACTTCTTTAAAAACATCTAATGCTTCCTTTCATGATCTTGTCTTGTTTTGTCTTCCGTCTTGAACTCTTCATCTGCTTTATCTCAATCTTCTCGAGATGTTTCCTCTCAATATGGCACTGTGCCTTTCTTCTGACTGATCACTTTTATCATGTAATGCAACATTTGATTACGATGCTCAATGTGGTGGCCAGTTCATGTGTAAAAATTATTCCTCAAGCTTCCACGACCAATATAAGTACTGGAATATTTCAGGAAAGAAATAAAAAATCCATAGATGAGATAACCTGGTCATTCAGTACATTTAGGTCGTCAGCTGACTTCATTTTATTGCCACATAACAATGCTGAGCCTAGACCTGACCAACTGAAGCAACCCCAGATCATAACACTGCCTCCAGAGGCTTGTACATTGGGCACTATGCATGATGGGTGCTTCGCTTTGTGCGCTTACCTTCTTACCCTGATGCGCCCATCGCTCTGGAATAGGTTTAATCTGGACTCGTCAGACCACATGACCTTTTTTCATAGCTCCAAAGTCCAATTGTTACCCTCCCTAGCAAATTGAACCCTTTTTTCTGATTATCTCATTAAAAGTGTTTTTATGGACACTCGTCCTCTTCTTATGGACACGCAAATGCTATTTCTTTCACTATTAAACATTTCTCAGTTCATCTCCTCTGTTTATTGGTTTCCTGTGCAACTTCAGCAAGCGTTTAAGTGATCTCTGTCCCTTATCCATGGTTCATTCAAGTCATTTCAAATCCCCTGAGTTGATTTCCTTTGCTCGATGCAGGCCAATAATTTGACCCTTACGGACAATGACTCTTTTTTCACCAGGCAATGCATAATCAATACCAAGGTGCTTCAAATCTGTTCAGAATTTATTATTGCCCTGACTTTATCGTATATGCTTCTACAGACTGAGACTGTATCGTAGCTGCAAAATGTGCTGTAGTGTTTCCAAGCTGTGAGAGAACAAGCTTGTCTTGAGTCTTTCATGTTTCCTTGCAGTCTTTCTCTCTCTGTCATTTCCCCTGTCAACCATTTCTGATTTTCCGGTCCATTCCACCCCTGTATGTCTCCGGGTGACGATCCCATTGCGGCACAGGAGAATTATGGGATAGCGTGTACGTCAGCCGAATTGCGCCTGTGGCTGTGTCTCCAGGTTGCCGTGGCAACACACAGGCCTTGAAACGACGGGACCGAGAGGGTGTCTGGTTGCGTGTCTGTATGTACGTGCGTGCCTATTAGAGTCCGACTGATTTGTGTCCTGGATTTTGCTACGACAGACGCAGGCAGACTCTGTCAAACAGCAGACACTGATCTGAATTAGAATGGCATCTTAAACCCCACTGGGAACACTTAGCTTTGTGGTGCTAATATGTCTTTTTTTAAGTAATCAAAAAAAAAAAAAAAACATAATGTGAGGTTTGTGTTGAATTACTGACTGCTACTTCTGTCCATTGTTAGATTTAAAAAGCTACAGTCATTAACACACCATCATAGTATAATGTGCAGAAGCAGTGCATGTCTGGTTTAGGAAAAAGTACTAATGTTTTTCTGTCTTTGATTGAAGTTCAGACAGCCATGGGAAGTTTGTTTCACAGTCTAGGTGTCAAGACAGAGAAGAACACTGATGCCGGTCTTCTTTGTACCCTGAGAAATAGCAGGTCCAACTGAGCAGTACAAGGGGAACTTAGTTCAGAAAGCAATAAGGACCGACGCTTGTCCAGAGAGTTTGGAACAATGGACCTCAATAACGCAGCATTAATTATCATCAGCACCAGCAATAGATAAGGATATGGCTAATTCTGATTTATATTTAGGCAGACTTGATGCCAGTCCTACCAAACTGAGGTTCAAACATAGTTCTCAGCCAAAAGCAATTCAGAGAAAAATAACAATAATTTTCTTTTGCAACAATAAGACATCAATTATGAAAATAATTTGAGCAGGATCTTAATTTTGCAAATTAAACCCAAGGACAACTAAACGTTCGCTTTGTTGTTATGCCGTTGTTGCTTCTGAAGGTCTTGTTAGAACTCGTATTCACAAACTTATTCTTTTCTATTCTGTCGTCCAGGTCTGAGGATCAATTGCCAATTAACCCTCTGGCCAATCAATCATTTGCTTGGTTGCGTCCTGTAGTCGTCCTATCTGATCAGGAACGCTTCATATGAGGAAAGGGATGGATCTTCACAAAAAAAAAAAAAAAAAAAAAACTGCAACAAGATCTACAAATAGAAACTTTCATGTGTTACTTGTGGGACGTTAGCCCTCTAACATCCTTACTGAGAAAAAAGCAACGGAAAAAAATTCGATGCATTTTTTATTTCCCTGGGGCATAAATAACAAAAAAAAAAATTTTCAAACCACATATAAATATAGGTCACTGCAAATGATCGAGATGTTGCTTCATGCAAAAAGTGTCAATAAATTTACAAACAATATAAAAATGACATAAAATGCTACATTTTTTGTTGTGTCTAAAATCTAGTGTTTACAGTACCACTACTAAGTGCTAGAGATGGATTAATCAGGTTAAGCTCTACACATCTTTCAATAAGATATAGTGACTCAAGCCTCCAGGTGCTGCAACGGAAGCGCGTTCGCCATATCATACGGAGATCACGAGCTTGACTCCCGAGTGACTCGAGGACATCTGTGAGCTCACACAAGCGGAATGGGTGGATAGAGCTTTCTGCCGAGCGTGTTATAACTCTTTCTAACGTTGAGCGAGCAGCAGCATGAAGAAAAAAAAAGATAGGTGGCTTCTTGTGCCTTGGAGGAATCACATGTTACTGTAGTTTGTGCCCTTCCTGGTTAATAGACATCATTGAAATGTCAAGGGAAATAAAAAAGATATAGTAACTCAAAATGTACTCTGCCAAACAGTTGAGAAGAACATTAAAGAGTTAATCTTAATTTTGATGTTTATCATTACTTATTACTTATTATGCAAGAAATATTATATGCAGCGTATGCTGTTTTCATTTAATTTTGTAAAACATCCCCGTTACTCAGACCGCACTGCTTCTTTTAACTTTTAGGGGTTTATGGCACAGACACAGAATATGTTTATCTATAATAACACCATGAGGCGGTTATTTTAACCCAAGTTATAAATGGATATAATATATCCATAGAATATACTGTATCACACAGTATAAAACAATATTGTACCAGTTCTGGGTACTTGTGTCACTCATTGGCTGTGTTATAAGGTACACATACTGTAAAGTAGCATATACAGTAGATCACTTTGTAGGTGTACAGTAGTTATAATCACGCTATGTGCATCTTTGTAACTATATCAGATTAGTTCCTTCTTACAGCTATATATTTAGGATTTTGTGAAACTCAATACAATTGTATTTAACGTTTTAGTCAGGCCAGGTGATTACACAGAATGAAACGCCTCCTAGATTTGTAATTGCGATGAGTTGAAACTTAAAATAGATAGACTAAGCACATGTTGTCCAATCAAAGCACAGTTTGCACAAAATGTTTACTGCTGTATTTATGCATGCATTAAAAAATAGGTATATAGATTAAAATTGATAAAGCTTCATCTACGACTTTAATAGATCAACAGCTAAATATTCTTCCTGCTGTACCATGTACCTTGTTGTTATTACTTGCTTTCCTTTTCACAGTGGTTATAAATCTTGTTCATCATGTCTGGGGATTTGGCCAAATGCATGGCTTCGATCTTGCAATCTCCAGACAAGAAGGCAAATGCTTTTCCGTTGTGCCACACAGATGTTTTTAAAGGGCGAGTCAGCAAGTCCAATCCAATAGCTTTACATTTTTTTGTGTTTGTGATTATGGTATATTAATTGTAAATAGCTTTACAATCAGCTGTGTTTGTGATTATGGTATATTAATATTGACGACCTAGTCTTTTTGTTAGTATTGCTGCCTTGGCAGTGCACGCCCATGAATTTGGAATCTGAAGAAGCACTGAAGAGAAGGATGTATTAGGATTTCAAATAATCTTTATCTGGTATCTCTGATTCATCCTGTGAGAGCATTTAATAGTTTATCCCGCTATTCATTCTTGTTGTGCCTTGTACTGATGCTTTTATTTTTGCTAGATAATACGTTTTCTACAATGGTTAGTTCTGACCGAGTAATCTGATTGGACAAGAGGCTTTCCACGAGTGGTGATAATGGACCGCAACAGCACTGGGACGTTAAACTCTATGTATCACTTCATGTCACAGGTGTTCTATACAAACTGTCAGTCACAGCATGGGGCAAAACCAGTCACGCAAGCACTTTCAGCAAGAAAACACATCTGATAACATCATGTCATCTTAAACAACACTTGCTTCTAAGTCATTCTGAACTGGCTCTGAACCGCTGTATTTTACACTGAGCTACATCGTTACCAAGCTTCTAACACAAGTCTGAATCCCAATCCTCTCTGTAACCCCTAATTAAAGGCAATACTTGGTTGTGGAACAAGTAATTGTACACCCTAGCGCACTAGCTTTCCATTTAATGCAATTCAGGCTTTAACCCCAGAACCCGGAAGACAACAGAGCTGATATTCTAAAGCAGAATACGTGGAACGTGGGCAGGGGTAACTCAGAGGTTAAAGTCTTGGACTAATCCTTAGAAAGTCCCAGGTTCAAACCCCACCACCACCACCAAGGTGCAAATGTTGGGCCCTTGTGGAAGGCCCTTAACCCTCAACTGCTCGGATGTATAATGACATAGTGCCACATGTTATAATTGGAATATAAAGCAAAGTTTCTCAGGACTATCCACCACACCCATGGTTCATTCTTCTCACCTTTTGGCTACATAGTACCCGTAGGAATTTAACCACTAATAAATTACACTGTTGGCTTGCAGCTCTACCAGTCGTGGTTAGTTAGTTCTGCCGGTTGCGGAAGGATATGCATCGGCGGAGCAATATAAGTATTTAATAAAAATAAAAAAAACATCATAATCTGTTGATAATAAATAGTGTTTGCTGAACTATTGTATAAAAACGATATCACACTCAAAGTTGTGCCATTGTGCTGGATATCCGCATGGTTAGAATACCTTCGACTGCATCACACCTGTGCTGATATTCATCACAACAGCCCTCACCCGCATGTGATATTGCATAAGTAGCTTTCTCGTGTGACATGATGGAACGAGCGGTGCTGGGACGAGCGTATCACGCGCGGCAGCTTTGCTGGAGTTATTAAACCTTTCAAATGTTACTGCTGAAATCCTTGGTAGGAAATGGGCAACGTTTATAAGGATCGGTTTTCCGAAGAAAGAAAACATCGTATTCATTTAAATAAACTTCAGTGGTCTCTAAAGAAAAACATGAAGGCAGGAGCATCCTCCTTTGCCTCAGCTGTTGATTTTCCTCCCTTTGGACACAATTAGGATGCTGTAGAGTAGAGTACCATGGTGAAGTGTGTATGAAGTGTGTATTCCTCTTATCATGGGCAAGACGTACACCCTGACCAGCAGTGGATGTCATTTTTCATTAAAAAATAAAAACACCCTTCATGCTCAGGAAAAAAATGCAGCTCAGATAATAATAATAATAATAATAATCTCATGCAGCCTGTATGTATATATAAAACAAGTCACCTTCACAGGCTTCCTGAACGCACGCGAGCACCAGAGCACTGAGGCACGCGATGCCGAGCGCGCGACTTCCTTCACGCGCTGCCCATCAGCATTTATTTATCTTGAAAAAAAGGAAAGAAAAAAAAAAACAGGGAGACTTGCTTTATTAAATAAACAAAGCTCGCGCACTCACCCAGGACACCATGCGGAGGACGGTGTGAGGCTGCTGGAGGAACGTGAGGGGGTCGAAGGCTCCTCCGGCCCTGCCCGCTCCGTACGCCGTGCCCTCCATCTTCCCCGCGACACACAGATGGACTCGGAGAGAAAAAAGAGAAAAGAAAAAAGGATGATTGCACACGCACACGCGTGAACGCGCAGGCGCACCTTCCAGCGCGTGCCAATGACTTACTGTGAGCGCGCAACTCGTACACGGCGCGCCTGGTGAGCGTGCTATAAAATGACTATAATACTGTAATACTACCAATAATAATACATTCTGCTATTTATTATATCATTATTATAGTATTATAAGAAATGATTATAGTATATATTATATATTATAATTAATTAATATTATATACTATTATATTATTATAGTATATATGATCATCATTATAGTATTATTATATATAGTCTACTATATACTATGTACATGTTCAAGGACTTCATATCTCAATTTTAACCACAACAATAATAATAATAATAATAATAATAATAATAATAATTAAAAAAAATCGAAAATATTACTAATAGGTGTATTTATTAATTGTGAAAAATGTGTAATGTAAAAATATGTTAAATTTATTAAAGAAAAATAAATACTGAAAAGAACTATGAAATAACATATATGTAATTAGGTAATTATGTAACAACAACAACAACAACAACAACAAAAGTCAGTTGTTATTTTAGGACACGGAGGTCAGCCTTTTTGTAAAAGTTCTTGCAAGAACAGTATTGTCAAGTGCATTTGCAAAACCCGTCAAGCACCATAATGAAACTGTCTCTCATGAAGACCTTCCCAGGAAAGCAAGACCAAAACTTACCTTTGCTGCAGAGGAGACGTTCATTTAGAGTCACCAGCCTCAGAAATTACAATTAATAGCACCTGGGATTAGAGCAGTTATGAAGATTTTATAAATCATGAGTAGCAAATACATCTCAACATTAATGGTTTAAAGGAGATTATTGCATATTTTGGACGACATCAGCATTGCTTTACAATGTAGGAACGACCATGGAATTATAAAGTGATCTCAAACTTATATATTATATTTATATTTATACTTATAACTTATATATCTTCTTCTTTGTCTTTCGGCTGTTCCCTCTCAGGGGTCGCCACGGCGAATCATCTGCCTCCATCTAACCCTATCCTCTGCATCCTCTTCTCTCACCCCAAACTTATAACTTATATATATATATATACACTCTTTTTTTTTTTTTACATTTAATTTAATTTTAATTTAATTTAATTTATTTCAATTTAAAAGATGTTGACACTGCATGTTCAGGATCTTGGAGTCTTCTAAAAATTCATTAAAACTAAACGTCATTGACATTGAGTACACAAAATAATTGACGTTGACGTATTATGCTCCAGCACAAATAAAGAGTTAATTAAAATAAAATAAAATCAGGAATTATTAGAAAAAAATCATTTACGACCACTTGGGGGAAAGATCAGTACTGCGACTCAAAGTCATATTTTACGCGCATGCGCTGCGTCACCGTACCTAACAACCAATTATAGTGTAGAATCTGTCCGCGTGCTGTGGCTTGCACCAATGAAAACGTTATATTTCGGTTACTTAGCAACGCACTTCCGTGTTTGTTTGCTGCTTGGGAAGAGGCGAAAGAGAACAACTCGAAGGGAGGTCGCTTAAGAGTTTAAAACAGATATAGAATAACGAGTTATTGCAGGAAATCTCCTCACCATGGTGAAATTACGAGCCCGGTGTGTTCTTGTCGGTAAGATCAGTTTGATTGTATATAACGTTAAACGAGCTAACTAGTTCGCGGTGCGCTTTTGCAGTGGCTGCGTCCTAATCCACTCCTGTGTCCTGCGTGAGGCTCCTACACGCCTTGTAATGCACTTGACGTGTTTTTGATCCGTTTGAGGCTTTTATTTCCCAGCCCCTCTTTAGTTTGTTAATCAGCACTACCCCTTGCTGTTGGATTTTGGGTTAAGGAAGGGGATTAGTTTCTTGTAACAGCAGGTCCTGAAGTGTGCTTGTATTAGCATATTACTATATGCCTGTGTATGTCCACTCTCTACGAGAAGGGAAGGCTCTTACAATGAACACAAGATGTACCCAGTATATTACATTAGCACCGTTAGACATCAGGACTTACTGTAGCAAACTGTTAGTTTGTACTGTCAGCCAAAACATGGTATTGGTGGTAAAAAGTGTCTCACCCACTGAAAAGTGAATTTTCATATCATAAAACATTTGCTTCTTTTCTTACGATCCATACTTCACTTTTTTGTAAATATGCATACATGTTTTTGTTTTTTTATCAGATAAAAAGAAACACATTTGCTAAATACAATTTCATGCCCTTTTATGTACAGTAGTGTTCGTAACCTTTTTGAATTCAGATCTTTCAATGATTTTAACTGTCATTCAGATGAAACTTGGCCAGTTTAGAGTTCACATGAAAAGACGTAAATCTGAAAAAGTGTATTATTCTAAAATGCAAAATTTTTAAGATATTGCAATATGAATTTGACATGGTTACAGACACTACAGATTTTTTTGCTTTTTACGAAAACAAAAAAAAAAACATTTAAGCAACAATCTGTACAGGTCATATCCTTCTAGAAGCTAACACCAATTTTAGTGTCAAATACTCTAAAATAAAATATCTGAAATATGAATAATTAGCATTTTAAATTATTATTGTTTGGGGCTCGTACAGTATAAAATCATCTCTTAAAAAGTTAGAAAGTTAGAATTTTTAGTGAAGCAAGATTGGTCACTTCCATGTTGCATAAACTTCAGGAGAAGCTTCTTTGGCCACACATTATCTGTATTATATGTATAACATATATGCGGTCTGGTGGCATAGTGGTTAGCACTGTCGCCTCGCACCTCCAGGTTCTGGGTTCGGGTCTGTGTGCACGGAGTTTGCATTTACTCCCCGTGCATGGTGGGTTTCCTCCGGTTTCCTCCCACAGTCCAAAGACATGCAGATTAGTCTAATTGGTGTTCCCAAATTGTCTGTAGTGTGTGAATTAGTGTATGTGCGCCATGTGATGGATTGGCATCCTGCTTAGGGTGTACGCCGCATTGTACACTAAGTTTCCTGGGATAGACCTCAGCCCCCCCCCCCCCCTTCCTGTACACAGGATAAAGTGGTTTAGACGATGAGTGAGTGAGTGAGAATAAATGATGTAAAGGATAAACTAGTGTTATGGAAATGCTTTTTTTTATGAATCAATTTTCTACCAACTATATAAAGAGCAGAGTGAATTTTACCATGAAATATTTAAAATAGTATTATCCAAAAAATATATATATAATTTTTTTTCATTAGTAAATTATCATTCTTGAATAAATTTAGAACATTTTCCGCTTGTTCATTCAACTCTCTTACTTTTCCTCTGGTTTTCTTTGTAGTTTTCATTATATTTTTGCCTCTTTGTGCTTTTTAATTGGGTCTTGGTGTCCAAGTAAAAGTTTAGTCAATATATGCAGATGTACAGTAGTTAAATAGTCATTTTAGTGTCCCAGTGTGGTTTGATTGGAAGCCTCTTTGACTCTTTGACCTTTGCATGGAAATGACTGTGTAGTCCGATGTTGCTTTGAGGCAATAAACCTCAAAATGAATGAGTTATTTCTTCTTCTTCTTTTTTTTTATTTAAATTTTTTTTATTATATTAAAAAAATCCTGAAATATTCCATGTAAAACAGTGAAAAAAACTTTTTTTTACCAAGCATGATCATAATGTGTACCATAAAAGGTAGAATTTACACATCAATTATTTTTTTTTACTGTTTTATAGAACCACCACAACACAACTCATCTCTTGTTCAGGGCTCCACGTGGCGCCTAAGAACCACCATTAGCTGTTTTTATTTTGCGGCTAGTTTTCATCCAGACAGTCCTGACCGTGGAAAAGGCATGAAGCAGTCTTTACCCGCGCTATAGACTTTTTCTTCTGCTGCGTCGGCCTGCCTGGCATGAGAGTAGACACCCAAGAGATCCACTGCCAGCTTCTTGGTGCCAGGGTACCACCAAAGGCCCTGCAGAGCCAAGCCAAAGGGAACCCAAAAACCTAGTTGGTTTTAATATTAATGTTATGTCTGAACAGGGTCATATTTTCCTATAGCAGCACCTCACAGAGCTTTCCTTCTATATGCCACAGCAAGTTCCATTAATCGTTACACACCTCTTTATTAGTTCCAGCCCTCTTTATTAATTGCAACGTCTTTTTTTTTTAATACCAGTTTATGTTTATATTTAAATGTTCTCTTTATCTCCTTAATAAAAAGCGATTACTGTAAAATTGCTAAAGATGAGAAAGCACTGAGAATTGAACAGTAGAAGATGTTCTCTGGTAAATATAGACACTCCTATAATATGAGAAAATCCAATTCGGAGCTTTTTACCACAGTTTTATAGACACTCTGATCCCAGAATTATAGATTCTCAGCAAGCTTCTGTTTCCAGGCCGAGTACCAGTGGGCTAGTGGTGGTATTCAGTATCCTGCGTTCACTTTCAAGGTCCGAGTGAGATCAGCGTGTCTGTCAACACACATCTGGCAAATTCCATCGATTTAGAGGATCATATAAAAAGTAAACTCTGATCTGGGACTCATCCAAGGTTTAAGCTATCCTTAGCCCTGGTACTGATACTGATACGGCTCTTTGTGTGTGTGTGTGTGTGTGTATAGGAGATGCAGCGGTAGGAAAGACTGCCCTGTCTCAGACGTTCTGCAGCGATGGTTCACACTTCCAGAAGAACTACAGCATGGTAAGGACAGTCATCATCCTTCTGTAAACCCCGATCAGAGGCAGCGACATTTTCTGGGATTTTACCTTTACGTCAAATGTTTATCCACCTTTTTTTTTTCTTTCTAAAACACATTCTTCTTAACAAAAAAAAAAAAAAAAAGATACAAGATCTCTAAAAACTATTTATTAGTCTATCATGGTTGTAGTTTTGATTTTGTGTTATACAAGAGAGGGAAAAAGCCAAAGAAAACATTTCATGAAGCAGTTTTGCAATTTGTTTTTTTGTTTGTTAACAAGCAACATGGCAGCGCAGTGACTTAGTGGCTAGCGCTGTCGATAAGATATTGTTACGAAACCAATATAAATTCGATTTACATTGAGATTCTGTTAGTATCACAGTTTTATAAATATTCCAATTTAATATTATTATTATAAATGTTTTATTACAATTCTAAATAAACTTAGCAAATGAAAAAGGATGCTGTGCTTCCTCTCAGTGTGTGGATATTTCAGTCTGCACCGCCTGCAGGTTTGTAGAGGAACTGCAACATTTTACCACCTCAAATTCAAACATATACGTGACTCACTCGAAAGAGGCCCCGAATATTCTGTAATAACTCTCACTATAATAAAGGAATCTGAACCAAAAAAAATGATACATACCTTGATGTATGTGTAATCGATTGCAATTCATGTGTTGCTGGAAGTGATCTCCGTTTTTTTTTTGTCCAGACACATTTCGATGCGGCGCTCCACGTTCCTAAACATATCTGGAAGGATGTATAGGAGGAATAGCAGCAATTTCACATTGGATGCCTTTTTTCAAATCTTTACAGTCAGTAACACTATATTTATTCCTAAATTCACTCTGACATCGCTTAAACCAATTGGCGACCCAATAGTCTCGCATTATCAAGACGCGCTGCTCGTTACTGTACACCACCATCCTGATGAGAAGTCGAGTGACCGTGTAAAGGGGTTCGGTGTTAAATGTTGCGATGGCTGGCTGGCACCTATTTCATCCTATTTCATCGGTCTGCCTCACAGGCATCCAAGCATGTTAAAAGCTCCATATACTGGGGAGCACATTGGACATTGTTTTGGTCAGATTGTTTCGTCATAGTGAGAGTTATTACAGAATATTTGGGGCCTCTTTCGAGTGACTCACCCTGTACATCGATCAGTATCGATGTGGCAATAATTGACTCCAAAATTGTTTATATATAAATGCACAGAATCATACTGTAAGGGTTCCCCAATCAGGGTTTTTTGGGCCGATCACTGATCCTCAATCATGGAAATCATCTCAAGAATCATCTCGAATACTGATCGGTGATCACAGATGTGTGTGGGTTAGTGGGATCTGCCATTTAAAGTGTTCTATTTATTGTGTAGTATTTATTATAATTTACTATAATACTTATTTATTTATGCCTTCATTTATTTATTCATTTGTCAATATTCTAAATAGCAGTACACAAATATATAATACAGATCTATCATGAAGTATCATGAATTTAAAACTTTTATCTATTAAAAGGCAACATATTCCATTCTCTTATTAATTCATTAGAATTATAAAGAAACTGAAACCAATAGAATCGCCGGTGCTCGGCTCAGATGAAGGGCAAAAAGTCTTCCATTCCTTATGGAGCATCAAGGGGCTCTCACACTTGCTGAAATGCGACTGTCCTACTATATTCACTCGTTATAATATGAAGCACATGGAACAACGCTGCATGAAAGAATGACAAACTGAAACTCTGCACAGAATGTTTTTAAATAAACCTACACATCAGTCACTTTGTATTTGGCGAACCAATCACGGCTACTCATTAGTATGCATCGAATGCAGGCGTTTCTTTATAAATATCAGAATTTCTGCATTTTTAAGAGAGACGCTCTGTCGACTCGTATTTTGCGTCGTTACTATAGTCTCAGTTTATGTGATATTAGAAAATGACGATACATGGCAAATTGCAATACATACTGTAACTGAAAAGATTGTTTTCTCCCATCTCTAGTATATAGGGTGCACTCCGTCAAGTGCCCTAAGCTTCCCTGGGATAGAGCAACATGTTAGTTTTAACCTTTTCCTAATAAAACAAGCAAAAAAAGAAGCTTATCATGATGTCATGTAAAAAAAAAAAAAAAAAAAGAAAGACATAGAGATAACGTAGGAAAACACCAGAGGGTCTTTGAGGAACGTTTGAGTTCTCCATCTGCAGTGTCCTCTCAATGTACTAGTCAGTCCCCTCTTGCAGCTTGCGACTCTAACCCGTTCGTCGACGGATCCAGGAGACTAGAGTAGCTCCGTCTCGCCGCTAACCCACTTTAGTGGATCTAATGATTTCGCGCACGGCTCTTATGTGGTCGTGGAAAGTCAATGGAGCCCTATCGAATGGAGACGAAGCGATTTGAATACAAAAGAGAAGGACGCAGAGGCGCTGTCGCACACGGCTGCCTGCATCAGCATGCTGCACGGCTACAGGTGACAGGAACGTCAATAATTTATACAACCACTGCAGTAATTGGGTGCTGCGCGCGCGTGTGGGCGTGTGCCTGTGTGAGGTCGTAGTATCGGAGAGAGATTTGCAGGCGTAGGTACAGTGCCAACGTGCTCGGCATGAGAAAGGTTGTTGTTTCACAGACAGACAGACAGAGTTAGAGAGAGACGGAAAGAGAGAGAGAGAGAGCGCTTATACAGGTCAAATAGGTAAACCAGACAACATTAAAGATCATTAAATATGACACAGGAAGAGCGAGCGAGCGATCGATGGATCGACGGACAGCGCGTAGGTGGGATTTGAAGGGCACGCCATAAACGAGGCACTGGTGGAAAATGTCGGCAGGCTTGTTAGCGAAGCAGGGATGGGCCGCAGTTATGAGCAACGAGCTCTCATTGGCATTCCGGGGTGCGTGTGTGTGCAGTCGTTACCTCTGCCAGCCGGCACATCTTTCCAAGATCACGGTGTTTCTCTTTCTGTCTCGCCTCTGGGATTTGTATAATACCGAACAGAAAGTTAATAAGGCCAGGCCTGTAGAACAAATTCAGTCAAGCGTTGTATTAAGTGATTCGCTTGATCTAAGACATGTCCGTTCCAGTTGCACACACAAAGACCGCCACAGAGCCGCCACTTTACCAGATGGTATCTATGTGGTGCTTCATGCTCAGCTCAGTATACAAACCTCCATCTACAAATCCCCATCCTGGAGTCAGAAACTGACCAAGGCTAAAGCATGACTGCCACAAATAATGACTGGGAGAAGAAACGTGTCTAAATATACTCAAGGTCACTTATTCCTCAACTGCAGATACAATCGGGCGTCGGGGTTTCACAGTCAGGGTTGATACGTTAGGAGGTACCTAATAAACTGGCAACTTATGATGTGGGGTGTAGGTTCCACTTTTGTGAGTGTGAATGTGTGTTCACTCTGTAGACCGCTGGTGTGGAGCTTCTAATGAAGTCTGTCAACATTCCAGGGACCAGCGACAGTGTGGTGAGTGAGATTCATTCACTTGCTCACTCACTCACTCACTCACTCAGTTATTTATTTTCCTTACCCTCTCTCTCTCTCTCTCTCTCACTCACTCACTCAGTTATTTATTTTCCTTACCCTCTCTCTCTCTCTCTCTCTCTCTCACTCACTCACTCACTCAGTTATTTATTTTCCTTACCCTCTCACTCTCTCTCTCACTCACTCACTCACTCACTCAGTTATTTATTTTCCTTACCCTCTCTCTCTCTCTCTCACTCACTCACTCACTCACTCAACTCAGTTATTTATTTTCCTTACCCTCTCTCTCTCACTCACTCACTCACTCACTCACTCAACTCAGTTATTTATTTTCCTTACCCTCTCTCTCTCTCTCTCTCTCTCTCACTCAGTCACTCACTCACTCAGTTATTTATTTTCCTTACCCTCTCTCTCTCTCTCTCTCTCACTCAGTCACTCACTCACTCAGTTATTTATTTTCCTTACCCTCTCTCTCTCACTCACTCACTCACTCACTCACTCACTCAGTTATTTATTTTCCTTACTCTCTCTCTCACTCACTCACTCACTCACTCACTCAGTTATTTATTTTCCTTACCCTCTCTCTCTCACTCACTCACTCACTCACTCA
>JAQMYJ010000037.1:31806117-31817877 GCA_030014305.1 Clarias laeviceps
CTAGTGACGGGGAGAAATTGGACACGACTAAATTAGGGAGAAAATCGGGGAAAAAAAAAAAAAGAATTTAAAACTACTTTCAACCCCAGTTAATTACACTGTCAGTCTCCAGCTTAACGCAAGTGCCGCCAGTCGCGGTTAGTTTGCTCATCCAGACATGGAAGGGTGTGTGCTGGCGGAGCAAAATAACTAGTTAAATAAACAATCAAATCATAATCTGTTGATAATAAATTAGAATTGTAGAACTGTTGTATAAAAGCAATATCACATTTATTCAGTCGTGCCGTTGTACTGAATATCTGCACGGTTGTGATTTCTTAGTCACTTCGGCTATGCCTACAACCGTGCTGATGTTCAGTAAACGTCAATTTCAAACTATGGAACTACGACTGTTACTGAATTCCGACATGTAAAGTGTTACAGGTCAAATCCCTGACTGTACTGAAACTCGTGTCAAGT
Source organism: Clarias laeviceps (assembly GCA_030014305.1). NCBI lineage: Eukaryota > Metazoa > Chordata > Actinopteri > Siluriformes > Clariidae > Clarias > Clarias laeviceps. Next base: position 31,806,577 of record JAQMYJ010000037.1, read on the forward strand.
TGTGCGGATCAATTGGTTCGCTGTGGCGACCCCCCGACGGGAGCCGCCAACAAGCACAAACATATTTTAAAATGGGATTTTATGTAAGAGACCAACACAATGTGGCACATAATTGTGAATTGGAAGGAAAACGATGAATGGAACAATAATTATATTCTAATGTTCAATGCATTAGGACTATTGATAGATTCCAAGGTGTTATACGGTATATCAAGTCAAGGAAGGTTCACGGCTTCTCTAGTTTTGTACAGACGTAAGTCATTGATTTTAAAAAGAATGTCTGATCCTTTATTGATGGTCTTTTTTATCTTCACAGACATCTGTCTATTTCCTTGAACAACATAAACCCTGAAGTTATTGTCGGTTCTGTAGTCATTGTGGAAAAATAAATTGAACATTTATGATCGATTTTGATGGGTTCAGGATTACACAAGTCTTGAAGGTGTATGAATATTTTCTTCCCTTTTTATTACTTATAATGTCACAATGTACAGGCTCTAGGCTATATATTTATGTGTGTGTGTGTGTGTGTGTGTTTTGGCTCATTTCCATGTATTGTTATATTGAAGTACTGTACTGTTGCCAGGAGCCCTGCTGTGAACAAGAAGTGTGTGTGTGTGTATGTGTATGTGTGTGTGTGTGTGTGTGTGTGTGTGAGGTGGGGTTTGGGGTATTTATGGTCCAGGGTAACCCATAGAAGCCTCCAACACACACAGAAACAGAAAACAGAAGACTGACCACACACACTCAGTGTGAAGTTGGGAGCGTCCAAGCCCAGTATTAGCAGGCGCATCCCATCTGTGATCTGCCAGACAGACGCTGAGAGCAGAGAGTCCCACTACAGGGGGTTAGCCAGCCCAAGTGTGTGTGTGTGCTTGCGTGTGTGTGTGTGTGTGAGAGAGAGAGTGAAAGGGAGTGTGAGAGAAAAGAAAAAAGGCAGAGAAATGGAACAAGATTTGGACACTGAAAATGTGGGGCGATCTGGTAAAGGCTCTGGATAGGGTTCTGTACTACTGACTGGAGGGTTGCAGGTTCATTACTCAAGACTTCCAGAGGGACCCTGTTGTGTGAGAGATCGACTTTGACCTGCTGAGTTATATTCTTAGTGGCTCGGTGGTCCAGATCAAATCCAAGACCCACCAGAGAGATGCTGTCGGGCCCCGTTGGATGTTGTTCCACTGTTGTTCTCAACCCCAGTGAACTTTGAACTCAACTCTAAATCTGGAGTTGGAACTTAGTGTTCTCTCTTTCTTCCTCCTCCCTTTGTTCTTTCTTTCTTTCATTCATTCTCTCCCCTTTTCTTTTTATTCTATTAATTCTTTCTTTCTTTGTTTCCTACTCCTTCCCTTGTTCTTGCTTTCTATTTTCCTTATTGTTCCTTCAATCTTTCTTTCTTTCCTTCACTTTCCTTTTCTCTCTCTTTCTTTTTTTTATTCCTTTCTTAGCCATTACCCAATCTTTTTTCCTTGCTTCCTTTTTCCTTATTTTTCCCTCTTTTTTTCTTTCTTTCTTTCTCCTTCCTTTGTTCTTTCTTTCATTCATTCATTCATTCTTTATTTTATACTCCTTCACTTGTTCTTGCTTTCTATTTTTCTTTCTTTCCTTCTCCTTTGTTCTTTTCTTTCTTTCCTTCTCATTTCTTCCTTCTTTCTTTTTTTTTTAAATCCTTCCTTCTTGTTCCTTCAATATTTTGTTCTTTCCTTCACTTCCTTCCTTTCTTCCTTCCTTTCTAGTGTGTGGAGGTTCTTGTCTGTCTCCTCTTTGCGAGTGTAAAAGCCCAGACCATGACACTTCCTCCGCTGTATTTGATCTTTTCTTTCTTCACACTTTGCCCTTTCCATCGTTCTGGTAAAGGTTAATCTCAGTTACACCCCATTTGTGGCTCATCTCTTCACTTCTTTCAATTTCCAATCTGGCCTTTTGATTCTTACCCCTGATGAGTGGAGTGCGTCCCGCGGAATGGGCTCTGTATTTCTGCTTTTGAAGTCCTCTTTAAACGTCGGACTGTAATACAGCCATCCCTGACTTGTGGAGATTGTTCGTGATGCCCTAGACTTTTTCTACACACCTCTGCATAAGCCAACCTGTTTATGGTCTGGTTGTTGTTGCACCAGTGGCGTCTTTCTTTTGCCAGGACATTTTAGGTCTACGTCTGTTGCTTATGCAATGGCTCTTAGTTTTAGAATGGCTTGCTTTACTACTACTATAGACAGCGCTCTGGTCTTCAAGCTGGTTTATTCTTTTGAACAACAAACACAGTCTTTACATGCGAAACCCAGCCAGTCTTACACGGCACACCTGGACAATGAGGGCACATCTGTCCGAAATGTGTTTAAACAAAAAGCGTCATTCATGTTCAGAGTTGTTAAACACACCTAGATCTAAATTCTGTTTGATTGACGTTCCAATACTTTCAGTCAGAGTTATATATTCTTGTACAGTCCTTGGCCTAGACTCTTAACACTTAATCCATGGATTGGTACCTGCCTCTTATGTTGGATAAAAGCGTGTATGTGTGGCTATATCTGTGTGTGTTATAAATCTTTAGGGCTGCATTTAGTTTGTTATCTGAAGCTGAAGAGCCATGTCTTACAGAAAGCTGCAGTTTTATGCTGGGAGCAGCAGCAGCTGCTCAGTAATACAGTTCAGTGTTATTCACCAGAAGGTTGTTAGAATCTCTGGATTTCAGAGACCCTCAAGAGCTCTTGAGTCAACTCTTAATTCATAACTGCTCAGCTATGTGCTCATATCGCTAGCATAAAATCGTCTGCCAAATAAATGAAGTGTGTTATCTTGGCTAAATCTGCCGAGCTGAGGATAGTCTCATCTTTTCATCTTCCAAAGCCAATCTACAGTACGTACGATCGCTCGCTTGCACCTCTTTGCATAAGCGGGGTGTATTTCTATTCAAAATCTGACAGTAATGAATGTTTCACTGACATAAATGTCCGATCCCGAGCCCTTCATCAGCACGCCAAATGACAGCGTTATAGGACCTGTTATATGTCATAACAAATCAAGCCCGGGATGCTTATGAGATGGCCGATTGCTGCAGCGCTATCGCTTCCTTCGCCTTATTTCTCTGTGCTATAAGAGCACGGACTGCAGCAATGGTCTGCTATTACAAGAGCATTAGTATTCTGCACGCACACATGCACGAACACACACACACACACACACACACACAAGGCAAACTCGATGGCCTTTCTGCACTTTTTGATTGTAATGGCCAACAGAGGGAGCAAGAGCTTACCTACTGTATATCCTGACTGCCGATACACTGAGCAGGTTTTCCTTCAGCTCACCGGGAACATTTAGTCCAAACTGTGAGTCGAGCTCTCTCGTGGGAGTTCCTCAGCCTCGCGTTTGTTTTATTGTTGTTAATCAAGAACGTGAAGTCTTGTGCAGTCTTTGTGTATCTAAAGGTGGTTTTCCATCATCTGGACCATTTTGAATGTTCGCTATTAATACGTCAAGGCCAGTTGACTTGTGATCTTATTCTCAATTGAAACAAAGACGTTTAACTGCCTTTAAAATCAATTTTATTTGCCCTGATTTTCCACAACTGGCTTTTTATTGATGTTGAATTTACCGTACCGTTTGCAGAATCTTAAACCAATTACTATAGTATTTTGTAAGAGTCACCCTAAAACACGTTTCATCTGCCGAGTAATAATTTGTATGACTTGGTGGAGATTTAAGGTCCCGGGTTCGGTTTGTAGATTTGCATCATCTCTCCATATACGTGCGGGTTTGCCCTGCGTTCTCCGGTTTCCTCCGACAAACATGATGCTACTGTGGGTCGAGAAGCGACAATAAATTGCTTCTAATTATGGATTGTCGTTGGTCTTTCGGCTGCTTCCGGCAAGGGGTCGCCATCCGGTCCACGCATACAAGCTTGGCACAGGTTTTACGCCGGATGCCCTTCCTGACGCAGCCCTCCCATTTTATCCGGGCTTGGTCCCTGGCGGGAAACACCAACCACTTAGCCACCAGTGCCCACTTCTAATTATGCATATTGTGTGTAAAACGCACTGGATGATTTTCCACATCATGCTCCGGGTTCCTGATATAAAATGCCTAGCGAAGGTGAATGAATGAAAACAAGCTAGACAACAGACGCATCAATACATCATCAGTCAAGGTTCACGGAAGGTCATGGGTTCAAGCCCTAGCACCGCCAAGCTGCTACTGTCGAGCCCTTGAGCAAGGCGCTGTCTATCCCAGTCTCATCCAGGGGTGCTGTATCCTGGCTGACCCAGACAACGAGATGGTCTTTCAGTTCAGAAAAAAGATCACAAGTCAACTGGCCTTGACGTCTTTCTAGTAAATATTCACTGGGCCACCTTTAGATATGCAAAGAGTGGGGTATGTGAGAAAATCATTATACTGTGCTGTAAGGTACATGTTACAAATAACCGAATCTTAATCTATGACTATGCCTTTTTTTCCGCATATTTGAACATGAATCACTCTTAATTAAAATAACACACGTGTTATGTGGTGCACCCGGAGTGGCGATGGCACAGGGTGCTTGGGCCCGTCATCGATGCTTGCAACTTGAATTTATTACTGATTTTAACTCCGATATTTTTATAAATAAAGGTTTATATTGACAATTTGTTTACTGCAATTCAGATTTTTTTTGTAACTCCAGATTTCCTCATCGTGTTGCTGATGATAACCCGCTTGCAGTGTCGTGACCACGGTGGCCAGGGACCCACTTTGTGCAAGGTGTCTCTGCAAGGTGTTCCTGTGAAGTATTAATGCACCCTTTCTCTCTCTGCAGTGCCAGCTTCACGACTGATACTTCATATGAAACTTTCATGCAGGCAGAATCGATATACATACTGTAAGCTGTCAATCATAGTAAACAAAGTTCGACGTTAGTGTATATTTCTTTACACACCGATTCCCAGCCTGGTTTTATCTTTTTAATGACGAACGCCTGGCTCGTATCAAAAATGCGAAAATGTGCTCGTTTTATGAAACGTTCCTTTTTTTTTTTGTCTTTTGTTTTTTTGGCTTGCGGCTTGCCAGACATTATGAGTGAATGTTTTCTAATTTTACTCTTCCCATTTACCCCTCTCTGATTCACTAGACCACGGGGAAGCAGACGCAATCTGAGCGTGCTCAATCTCTCTCTCTCTCTCTCTCTCTTTCTCTCTCTAACTCGTTCACTTTCCCTCGTTCTCTCTCTCCTGTTGTGCGGATCAAAGCTCCTGATGTGTCTCCCTGCAGGGCGGTGTGATCAACCACGAGGGCACATGGCACACACAAACACACACTAACACACACATACACACACACATGCACTTCCTATCAGTCCATATGGTAAATCTCTGGTAATAATAAGTGGTTTTGAAGAACGGTTGGTTACACCTGACGAGCTGTGACATCGCACCTGACCTGTTCTCAGTTCCCACCCCCACTGAGACTCATCAAGACATCTAGATCTGACGGTTTCGCTGCAGGTCTGTCTGATCGCTTTAGACGTCTGTCGGACTGTCATTTTGCGCTATGCAAATATGCCCAACCATGGTTTCGACTTGTTTGTATGTGCATTTAATGGCCTCAAAGTTAACGTACTTTTAATGGATAGTGACGATGGTATAACATGACCTAAGGGGACTTTAAAGCGAGAACATCAATAGCAGCTTTTTTTAGATTAACGCCATCCTGAAAAGCTAAATAAATCTATTATATTGCTTTAAATGTCTAAATCTAATGTCCACAAATGAATCCTGTAAAGTAAGAAAATAAATTAAATACACAATTTTCTTGTCAACCCCAAGAGTAGACAAGACATGATCTTAAAGGTAACCATCACTCACTCACTTACTTAGTCCGTCTGTATAATGCTTATCCTACAGGGTCGCAGGAGACTTCGGGAATGAATAAGGGTACACCCTGGACAAGGTGCCAATCCGTTGCAGGGCAAACATGTGTCTTTGGACTGTGGGAGTACAAAACCACCAAAAACGGAGTACAACCACCAAGCACAGGAAAAACATGCTCAGACACACCGGTACCCGATGCAGGAATCAATCCCCAACCCTGAGGATCAATCAAAATAATATGTACTTTTTAGACATTTGTAGATGTTCAGATGGGTCTACAGTATACAGGGGCACTGAAAAAATTCACATTTATTTTGTCCTTTTTCCATTTTTGTGTTGGCCAAGGCTTAAACAAGCCAATTAGATTTTCCCCTATTGTGACCTCATATAAGAAGCTCAGCTCTGCACCAACTAATTTACATAGACACCGAAATATGATGATATCATGATTGGAAGAGGAGTAACCCAAAAAAATAATACATTGTCTTAGGGCTACTTTAGCTGGAGCATTAGCAGACACTTTGTGGGAACTTTGAAACTTGTTAAAAAACAGGACAATATGGAACCTTTTTACTTTTGCAATGCATCTAGGTGTGAGGATAACAGTTTAAGGAAGTTTGGTATCCTGCTTTGTTGAACCCCTTTTAAATAATAGTAAACTGTTAGTAATTTAATAATTAGATTTACATTTTAGAACTTGCAACTTGGCACCTATCCTGCGTGTCCCCAGCCTTGTGTCCTGAGACCCCACACAGGATAATCAGAATGGAAAATGGATGGATGGATAATACGTACACAAGTACACGAGTCGGTCCCTATCATATCATGTCATTTCTGCTGTTTGAGCCGCATCTTACATGTGTACGTTGTTACATAAGTGTCAGTGCTTATGCAACCATTGCACAGTGACTCTTTTGGCTTCGAAAAAGCCTAGTCCATTTAATCCTTCTACGTTTTCACTTTAACTTCTGTAGCACAATGTCTAGACCACTAGCTTGCTGTTTACAAACCCTTTACAAATTTCCTGAGTGAGCCAAAATAAAGCACATTCCCCAAATTATTTTGTTTCCATGACGACTTTATTGACTTTTGATTTGTTCTCATTTTTATGTCTTTTTTTTTTCCATCCTTCTCTTGCGTCAGGGAAGTCTATCTGTGGTTTATTAACATATATATATTTATATATTCATATATAATTAATACATATATTAACTTATAAGTTGTGGCCAGGAAACAGGTTCGTCTTTTTTTCTTTTTTGCCCTGGGTACACCTCGGCCACAACGCTTCACAGTATTAATGCGCAAAAGAATGAGATGGATACATACAGGAAGTAAAGAGGGAGGTGGGCGGGGAGGAGAGGGGACGGAGTCACAGGTCGCCCTGGAGACCGAGAAGAGAGTTGAAAAAATAGAAACCTTTTAAAACTCACAATGCTCATCGTCTACTACAACCGCCCTCGCTTTCACCTGTGTATGCCTCTGTCTCTGTTTCTGATTCTCTGGTTCTCTTTCCCCTGGTTACTCACTCCTCTTCTTTTGAAACATGGTTTAAAACTCGTTAAATTACGGTAGATGGGAAAATCATGCATTTTCTTTATCTCTTTTTTTGGACATTTTTCACTTTTTCACTTTTTTTCAACATGGAAACTCATCATAGTCATCTTCATTGTTGTAAATAGCTCACAACTCAGAGAGCGCGAGAGTGGATCCCCAGTCCTTGTTTACCCCTTGTGTTCTGCTTCTCTGTCCTTTCTCTCACTCGTTTGCTCCTTGTCTCTCATTTTTTCTGGCCCATGTTCAGTCACTTCCCCTCCCTGCCAGTATTGGTCTCTGTGGCACTCATACAGGCGTAGTGCGACGGTTGGCAGCGTTGCTATGTGAGTCCTTCGCATCTTTCTGGATACAGTTGTGGACCTGGAGGAAGTTATGGTCCCTCTCTGAGTTGTAGGTGGCTGGAGGTGTGGCTTTCAGTGTATCTGCTCCGCCGCGGCTCAGAGTGTACATGGAGATGTCAGTAGATGGCAGAGCTCCAAAGCCCTTGAGGCCCAGCGGAGAGGTGTCACGTGACTGCGAGGGTTCCGTGGAGCGGCTGGAGGAGCGCGAGCGACGCCTGTAACGATAGCGGTAGCTGGGGATGCGTGTGATGGCCGAGCCGTGCAGGTAGTCTGCATTTCCAGTGGCGATGCCTCTCCCAGCCCGGGCATTGGCAGCTCGGAGTTCACGGTGCCGGTCGATAAACATGTGCACGGCCAGGACACCCACCATCTCTGCCATTATGAAGGACAGAGCGCCAAAGTAGAAGCTCCAACCGTATGAGTAGCTGTTCTTTTTCGAATCGCTCTTGGTGGGGTCACCGGCATTTGCTGATATGTAGACAATCATGCCAATGATGTTGCTCAAACCTGACAGAAAGATAGATCGATACATAATAGTGAGGCAGATTGCAAATTAATAACATTGTCTAATTCCCTAATGCACGTACTTGCCATGATTTAAACAACCAAACTGTTGATGAAAGCTGGTTTTGAGTTTTGGATTTGCACTGTGGATTTGATTAGTACCATGACTGATTATTGTGGGAGTAGGGATTTAAACTTCAGCTCTTGGTTACATTGGCACTGGGGGTAGAACTACAGCTGGGGGCAAAAACTGCAGTGTGATTGGTTACAGTGGAGTCAGAGTAGGAAATGAAATCTAATTGGTGACGGTGGCACTGGAGCTACTGTAGATCTGCAGAATTCTAGATTATAGCGACTCTGGGCAAGAATTGCAGTTGGTTGGGTTAGCGTGTCAGTTGGGGATAGAACTGGGGACAGTAGCACAAATGGTTCCATTACAACTCACAAGGATTAAACTGTAGCCCAATTTGATATATCGGTAGTGGGAGCTTTAAGTTCAGTCCCATTGCTTACATTCAAACGTAAGACAACAGCCTCATCAGATGTATTAGAATTGGGGCATGAACTGCAAATCTATTTGAGACAACAATACAAGAAGCAGTCCAACTGGTAACAGTGCCACTGGAGACATGAACTGCAGGTCAACTGGAGAGGCACTTGGACCAGGGATTGCAGCACTACTGGTTATAGTGACCAATAATGAGTGCAGAACCTGTAATACTGGGGGCATAAAGTAATCCATTAGTTTTACTGATTAGTTATAGTATTTCTAAAGCTACAAATACAGTCTACATACTGTAGCCTGAACAGCTGACCCTCAATCATTTCAAAGATTAGCTAGCTGAAGCTGAAGTTTCAATGTGGATGCAGTTCAAATGCAACCGCACAATTATACACCTCTGTAATACCACTTCATATTTCAGCACAGACTTTCAGAAATGAAGAAGCTAGCCAGATGCAAAAACCTTAATCAGAGTTAGGCTTGTGTGTGGTGCTATCAGGTTTGAAAGAAAAACACAGCTAATAGCATCGCAAACACAACAAGACTAAATATAGTCCCTCAAGTACCCAAGTACTCAAACATTTCCTCTTGCAAGTACTCCAGCTTTTGAAATGACCAACGTGAACACTCCTACTAAAATACTACAGGTCCTTCAGAGGATTTTAGATTCCCTCCGCTCCTTAATTTAGCTTTGTCTGGGTGGTGGATGCTTCAGCAATTTGGCAAACAATCAGACAGTTTCAGGTTGGCTTCTTTAGGGAACTAGAGCTTCTTTCTGAGAGTTGTCACTGTGCCCTTGAGCGGGGTTGGCACTGGATTTGATTGCTTTCGGCCCCGTATCCTTTCCTCAGCATGTACAAAACACGAGACCGCTCCTTGTGGCCGTGTTTTACCATAAGCGAATCACAGAACAAACATGTGGCAAATAGTCAGTCTCATCTTCTACTTTGGGGGCCATGAAAGTAGGGTTAGGAGTGTCTGCAAGGAAAGATGCACTGATGGGTGAAAGAAATTTCTGTTAAGAAAAAAGAAAAAAGTGTAGGCAAAACATACATTTTTGACTGATCGAAGAGATGACCGTCATGTCCCCTTTGTTTCTATTGGCCCCCATGACCATGGATTCTAAATTTTCAGAGCAGTTCATAAAGATATAGTCAATACAACGCACATGTAACCTCTACTAGTGTCAATGCCCTGTGTTCTTTCCTTTTCTGTGAGTTCTCTTTAGTGCTGGATGAATAATATTTGCGGATACTTCCGCCGTAATCCAATGTGTCCGTAAGAGGATGAGCCACCTTGTGGTTATGCTTGGTACCCACTTTGTAGTCTCAATCTTGTCTCTGACCACTACATCTGCTATATCAGGTTTTAGGCTGTTTTATAAAGCGGATAATGGTTGTGGATAAAAACAAGGGTCTGGAACATTTTTTTTTTGTCATATCCCAGTGGGAGTCTCTCAGCCTAGCAAAAAATAAACAGACTCATGCTTTTGACAAGCTCGATGTGGAATGTGTATCTCACAGAAAGCAGGTCTCCTAGCTGTTTATACAGCAGGTGGCATTAAAAAAAAAAAAAAAAACCTCTCCTGTATGCCCATGATTTCAACCCTGGGAAGAGACAACTCTATGTGTATTAAAGATGACGACTCGAAAAAGCATGTTCAGTGAGAACACTTGTATACGTTCCTGTAGTTTGGACATGATTGGTTTGCTATCAATTGACAGGAGAGATGGATTGCAGTAACTCAGTAAAACAGACCACTGCAGTTCATGCTCCCAGATCATCTGTAATATTCTAAAGCCATTGTCACTGTGACCAGTCAGATTGAAGATTAAAATCCTCCAGTGCCACTGTAAACAATCAGAATGCCCATGTGTCAGAATACCCTCTGGTGCCATTGTAACCAATCCGACTGTAGATTCTAAACCCAGAGTCACTGTAACCATTGGGAATGGAGATCCAATCCCTGCAGTGCCACTGTAACCATTCAGTCTGCAGATTCTAATCCCCGAGTACCACTGTGAGCAATCAGAATGCCCATCCTTCCCTCTGGTGCCACTGTAACCAGTCAGCCTGCAAATTCGAAGCCTAGTGTCACTAGTACCATTGGGAATGGAGAACCAACCCTGCAGTGCCACTGTAACCAGTCAGACTGAAGATTCTAATCGTCCATTGCCACTGTAAGAAATGAGAATTCCCATCCTTCCCTCTGATGCAAATGAAACCAATCAGGCTTCAGATTCTAAGCACAGTGTAACTGTAACCATTCGGAATGGAGAACCAACCCTTCTGAGCCACTGTAAGCAATCAGGATGTCCATCATACCCTCTGGTGCCACTGTATCCAGTCAGAATAAAGTGCGACTGTAACGAATTTAACTGTAGGTTCTAAACCCAGTATGACTGTAACCAATTGAAGTTACTATCCACATTGACGCTGTAACCATTCGCACCCCAGGTCCTAAAGCTTTCGTCACATGGATGCCCCGTGTGTCTTTTGGGATGCGTCTGGTGTCTGGGGATGGTTCTCTCTACCTAGAAGATGGTTCTGGCCTCGACTG
>JAQMYJ010000037.1:31850927-31853427 GCA_030014305.1 Clarias laeviceps
TGTGTGTGTGTGTCCCTGTTTCTGCAGCCTATTTGTCGTTAAGCTCAGTCTCCTGTTCTCGCGCTCTGTTTAGGCGCACTGCGTTGTGATTGGTTCAAATACAGCGGGAAAAGTCGGGAGCGCGCAAAAAATCATGCTATAAGGCGATTTAGAAATCGCGATTTCGATATGATTTCAATTAATCGCGCAGCCCTAAATATATATATATATAAAAATAAATGTGTGTGTGTGTGTGCGCGTTTACATTAACGTTATACATCGTATGACTGCAACCATTCTCTCTGTGCCAAGTTACACATGGCACTCCTGAGCTCCCAGTGATCCACACCCCTTCCTGATGCCCCGCTCCTGGATGGAGATCCCGTCACATGGAGGCTCTGTGAGCTCTACTTGGGATGTGTGTGGTGACTGGGGACGGTGAACTCGGATTCAGCTTGAAATTTGGTACCTGAGCCTCCAATAATGAAAGTGGACTCCATATAGACTTTACACTTCTAGCACACAGTATGACTGCAGATCAAACTCTGCTGTACGTTATCACCCAAATGAGGATGGGTTCCCTGTTGAATCTGGTTCCTCTCAAGGTTCCTCCCTACTGCCATCTCGGGGAGTTTTTCCTTGCCATCGGCTTCGCTCATCAGGGACAATAATGTCTGATCATTTGGATTCATACACATTTTCTCGACATGTCCATAATTTTCTTTTTTGATTCCGTAAAGATGCTTTTGCGACAATGATGATTGTTAAATACGCTATATAAATAAAATTGAATTGAACTGAATTGAATTAAATATAAAAGCTCAAGGATTTAGCGTCTAGGCTTAAATACTGAATTCTGGGTAAGCCCTGAAACTCTACTCCTACAACACTCACCACAGAGGAGAACCTGTATTTGCGGATTTTTAATTTTACAGACACTTTTATCCACAATCCAGGCACAGGGCCGAGTTAAGTTAAGGGCCCTTGAGCGGTCGTCTTGATTGGGGACGAAACCTGACGCACCGAACTCCTGTCGCGCCTGCAGAAATGAAGGCACAGGAAAACCCAATTTCATCCTCAAAGGTTCCATTAGGCGTTTCCTGAAACTGAACATAAACAAGCCTAATCTATAATTTAGCTCTGGCTTCGCTCTTGCCTCTACTGCATGCTTCTTTTTTTTTTTTTTTTGGCATAAAGCACACTGTTCCTGACAGTTTGTTGTAGTAGTATAAGGTAGTGTTTACTGTATTCAGCAGAAACACACATTCTTACACACTCAGTATCAGATCAGGTATTCTGCTCCTCTCTAGTTCTTGCCGTGTCACTCTTTTCTAGAACACACATACACGGATATAGATTTTTTTTTTTTACTATAGCTGAGTTAGGAAGTAACCCAGATAAGATGACCTTGCAGGCATGATGAGGAACTTTCTGGTCTGATTCCAAACCTGTGCAAACTTTTAAAGCAAGAACAACGCACCACACATGTCCGTTATTACGTCCAGCAAATATCACAAAGCTCATTACAATAAAGAAAAAAGAAAAAGGGAAATGATAAAGAAATTAACACCGCATTTAAAACATTTTCTGCATCACATCCGTCCTGGATTTACATATCTGTTTTTTGGTTTAGTTTACTGGACTTAATCTACAAAAAAATGGGAGGAAACCTAGTACGCGGAGGAAAACCCACCAAGCACAGGGAGAACATGCAAACTCCAAGGCGGGAATCGAACCCAGAACCTGGAGGTGCAAGGCGACAGTGCTAACCACTAAGCCATGCTTTTTTTAAATTAATTAATAAATAAATGAATAAATAATAGACAATTTGCAATTATGGTGCAGAGTATGGATTATAAACCAACACACGTTCCCAAACCTCCAATATTAACTGTTTCTATAGTGTTCCTTTCTTTTCTTCTTTAAGCACGTCATATCTCAAGCCATATGTAGGAGGTAAAAGTAAGCAGGAGGAAGTGTTATATTCTATTTTATATGTTATATACTGTACAGACCCCTGATTACGATGAATGTTTCTGCACCGATATTACGACCGAACCGTAGTCTACACAACATGAAAGATGAAATCATGAAGCTCTGTTGCCTTTATGAGTCGCTTTTATTCCATTCTTTCTTTCTTTCTTTCTCTCGGTCTCTCTTTCACACCCACACACACCTCCCGTTCTCAGGTTTGCATAAAGAGAGAAGGGAAGAGCAATGCGCTCACACTGAACACGCACACAGACGCTGGCTTCCAAACACACGCCATGAACGCGCCTGCTGCAGACACACCGGCGTACTGGACTTTTCACACAACGCTCCGCTAATGCTGTGTATATGCGTTCTGTACTGTTATGTGTGTGTGTGTAAAATGCTCAACTAAGACTCATATTCTCACAAGCCCCATTATTGACTTATAATTTAAAAAAGATTAAACCGAACAAGGGGAATAAAAAAATCAATAAACACGCTATAGCATTCCCTACATTCATCCAACACGCAGCTCAGTTCTCACTTTAGA
>JAQMYJ010000037.1:31855927-31882038 GCA_030014305.1 Clarias laeviceps
AAGCGAATGCTTATTAAATTTTGTCCAGACAGTTTTGCGTGATGCTTTGGCAAAATCTGGCTGAACAGACATACAGACAGACATACAGACAGACATGCAGACAGACATTTTTCTGAGACTGGTTTCGGGTGCTCCTATGTATGAAACGTAAAGATATCACTGAAAGAGAGTGTTCTGACCAATGCAGAGTTCTTTTATTTATATAAATTCACATTTACAAAGGTGAAATAGTCAAAAATGTGCATATTCCTTTAAAATATACCAAGTTGGTGCAATATTGCTACCTGCTGTACTGGAATTTGGCACAGAAGATTGAAGCACAGACAAAAAAAAAAAAAAAAGATTAGCACTTTTTTCGAGACATGATAACACAGCATTTCAACGCTTATTAATTACTTTTAGTACTTTTTAAAATTTCAAATCCTGTAACAAATATAGCTGTGCGAGGCAAGTCTGACAATCAATTCAAAAGTCTACTTTTACAAAAGTATGTCTAATTTACAGTTCTAGTGATTACATAAAATGAATCATCCCACAGATTTAACCCCATTCGGTTGAAAGTTTGTGCTGAAAAAACGTTTGTAAATTTTGCAATCTAAGTGCGGCAAAGGCTGGCATTACTAGAATAATTAACAAATACTGTATCTTGACCGTACATTTTTTCGAAAGCCATGGTTTTGGAAAGAACTTATATGCTGTACCTTATTATACAGAAAATTCGGAATTTACACCATAGTATTAACACCACCAACAGATGAAGTAAATATCCTTGAGCATCAAAAAATGCTGGCTAGGAGAGAAGGGTATCAGAACACCAAGTGCATTACAGCCTGACGTGTATACAGTGGGGCTTAGCAGGCAAAGAGCTCAAGGTTCTTGATCCAAACCTCCACATTCCCCAGATCTTAATCTGATCAAGCATACTTGAGATGTGCAGGGCAAACAAGTCTACTGTTCTTTTTCTGTCATCGGATACCACAACCATGGTCTTGTGGAATCATGCCCTGAAGTGCCAGAGCCGTTTTGGTGGCACAAGGGGAATCTAAAACCTAGGTGGGTTTAATGTTATGGCTGATTGTTGTAAAGTCTTAATGAAAACTGGGCAGCCCTGAGATGTCTGTGAATTTTTTAAAATTTTTATTATGTCTACAACCTTTCATTTCCATGGTTACAATGGTGTCCTTGATTGGTTTTGGGATCGCTTTGCATTTTACTGTAACGCAATACTATTTTTATTTGACATATATTTATTGTGTTATGCTTTCTACATAATCTTACTGTATTCTAACGTCATATCTCAGACTGTGGTAGTTTCATAATATAAGTTTAGTTCAGTTCAGCTTTTATAAAAGTATTGTTACTGTCACTGTTTAGTAATAATGCCTTGATCAATTTTTCTATATACAATACCTATAATATACCCTGTTGTGTCCGAGTGTCTTCATAAATGTTTACCATGCATTTGTCCTGGAAAATCCATGCCTTGTCCTTGGAGATGCCAGGACCCATGTAGATTATGGATTATTTGTGTTTGATGACGCCGGCCTCTGTATAAACCCACACTATTGACTAAGATTATGAATTTTATATTCGCCTCAATGAAATGCAAAACACCCACACAGATGTTACAACTTCTCACCAGTCAAGCAACTGCGTTTACAGTGAAGTTTTTTCGCTCTGTGACCGTCTAGGAACTCATTTTCAGTCACTTGTATTCTTACAAGTCCAGGCTCACACATTCAAGATGTTTCAAATATGAATACAACTTGACTGTTCTGATAAAATACACGGGTACCACAGCATACGAACGCCCTGCTTCACAAATCTTCGCCTTCGGAACTGAAATTTTGCATGCAATGCAATGACATGAAGTATTTTCGGCATACGAGCCAACAAACCGAGCCGTTTGCGTTAGTAAGAAGAATCATAAATTAAGGTTAAGTGAGGTTTAATGTCTATTTATTTAATATTTTACTTCATTTATTTTACTACCTTTACATGTCATTTACATACACCAAAGGTATGCATGTTTTTTTTTTTTTCTTATACTTAAATACATGCCTCTCATTTTTTGATTTTTTAAAACATGTTCCTGAGATACAACAATCATGAATGAGACCCTAAATGCTACAGTAAAATGCTAGGATATGGCACTATGCTAGTGCTGTCCAGCCAAATGCTCATATTGCTACGCTAGCAACCCAGCACTGGAAGCATACACTGGGATTGTTAATGGATTCACTCTCCCTGCCAAGGGTCTCGTTTTGATGATGTCAGCAGATTAATTATCAGTGATTAATCGGGTCAGTGAATGACTGTTGGTCGGAAAAGTGGGAGCTTTAATGACCCTCTGTAGGATCCTTTTAAGGGCTGAGTTACAGTGTACCGCAACCCACCTTCTGCACTCATTACCACCTTTTAGCTTTATAGGCTTTTTGTTAAGACCAGGATTTAAAGGACTGGACATTCAAATAAAAATAAAAAAATTAGCTTACCTTATAAAATCTCAGCCCTTGCTAGACAAAAAATATTTAGTGTCTCGTGTGTTCATATATATTACGCTAATATACAGTAGTTATCTGATTGTGTAGGCTATTTTACTGTACCAGATCTAAGTTAAGGTAAATTTGAAAATTATAAAATGAAAGATGTATAACCAGACCCCTTTTCCAGCATAGGTAATAACAATAAGCATAGCAAGGATAATTAGTGGAAAGTGAAATATGCCTTGCTAGCTATTTTCATGGTTAAAAGACAACATGGATACATTCAGTTTTGCAAGCAAAAAAATAATAATATGCTGTAAAAATATTAGCATGATTAGAAACAGGCTAAACAGCTTAGCGTGTTATTAATTTAGCACTATTAAGTATTGATGGGATCTATTATAGTCAGTGAAAAGTTGATTTCCTGTGCTTTTCAAGCGATCAATTAAGAAAAATGGCACTCGATTTTAATCCTTAAAAAATCCTAAAACACTCCATGTTTCATGCTTTTTTTCTGCACATACACGTACGAGCAACTGCTGCGTTGCAGGAACACATTAAAATTCCAAGGAATGTGCATTATTACGATAATTGCACAAGCACATAACGAGGTTGTGTAAAAGACCAGACGGCATTCACACATGACGTTATATACAATTTTCCTGGGGAAAAAAACTGCTCCCAGATGTGGGCGTACTTTGGTTTTCTGAAAAATGACACAAGTAAAACCACCAAGGAAGGAAAATCTTTAACATGAAGAGCACAATATACAAAATCTGTCCCAATTGGGTATGCACAGTACAACAGTAAATACTAGCTGGCCTACAATGACAATGTAGTTCTGCTTTGACAGCTGCTTGGTGTTTATAACATTTATAGTTGCTTATGCAAGTAATCCTAGGTAATGTAAGTATTTGTAATGTACTCTGGGTGTAGAGTAGTAAATGGTGACGGGATTGATTTTCAGAAAACACTACGAAAACAATAAGCATTATACTCTGTGGTTAAATCATGATCAAATATGGAATATTAATGACTTCCTTCACTACTGTACCTGTAAGAGAGACACTACATGTGTCGTGGCAAATTTGTTGTGAACTATGATGGTAGCAAAGAATGGATGAACCAATAACTGCACACATTATGCACATACAGCGAAATGCTAGCAGGGTATGCAGCATGGAAGAATTTTGTATGGTTGGATAGCAGTACAACTGCAGTCAATTTTATGAAATAATTGATTTTTTTTTTATTATTTAATTGTTTAATTTGAACATTCAATTTTATTTGTATAGCGCTTTTAAAAAATTGACATTGTCGCAAAGCAGCTTTACACAATCAAAAGAACTATTTAAGTTTGAATGAGATGTGAATGTGTATGAATCACAATGAATTAAAATGAATGAACATGTGAATTAAAATACAATTAGGGCTTTTTTAATATGAAAAAATATGTCAAAAATAATCATATGTGATGGCAAAGCTGAACTCATTATTATAAATCATTTTTATATCTATTTTTTAGTATTAATATTCATATGCTGCAAATCACAACTTGGTCTCATGTGAAATTCAAATTTAGTGAAACTTCGGCATATGGATGCCCTCACTTATGAATCTTCGCCTTAAAAACAGACATTTTGCAAGAAATTTGCAACACATACAAAACATTTTCGGCATACAAACAAACGAACCGAATCGAACGAAGACCAGCTAAGTTGCACATACACCGTGAGCCGTAGAGGCAACCCATGATACCAACGTTGTCTTCGTCATACGTTCAAAAGCTATGTCATAAAGTGAGGTTTAATGTAATATTGGTAATATTTTCAGGTGGCTGCAATAGATTATCTAAATTTACATAATTTCTTATAGAAATTTCGTATTGCAATGTTTCACTTTAAGAACTCGCCTCCAGAACAAAGTAAATTCATATGCCGAGGTTCCACTGTGCATTTAAACAAGCAGGGCCATGCGGTTAGATTTAGTTGAATTTGGTATAAAACTCATATGGCACATTGTACCAGATTTGCAAATGGACATGTTGTAGTCCATGTTCAGGGTTTGATTCCAGCCTTTTGTGCAAAAAGTTAGCATGTTCTCCCTCTGATTGGTGGGTTTCCTCCGATTTCCTCCCACAGTCCAAATACATGCAGATTAGGCTAATTAGTGTTGCCTAATTGCCTCTTGTGTGTGTGTGTGTGTGTGTGTGTGTATGCCCTGCAGATTCGCACCCCATCCAGGGTGTACCCTACAGTACCTTGTGCCCTAAGTCTCCTGGGATAGGCTCCAGGCCCCACCCGGACCCTGAACACAGGATAAAGCTGTATAGACAATGAGTGAGTAAAGTTGTAAAGAGTAAAGAGTTGTAAAAATGGACAATTTTTGAACATTTACAGTTGTGGCATAAATATTATTGATTTCAGATGTATGAATCTGATAATGGATTTGTGAGGAGTTGATGTATGACAGAAAAAAACTATAGTGTGTAGACTTGAATTTTTTTCCTCTGGATCTCTCAAGCTTATGTGTATGTGTGAAACAGCAGGACTTTGTCCACTCCCCCATGGCTCAGTGTGACTTCTTCCTGTGAGTGTGTGTCCTGTGGAGCTCAGTGTAAGAGCAAAAGACCAGCTGGAGAGATATGGCACCAGTCAACATTAAACAATTCTTAAATCGGCACGCTCCTCTATACAGAAAGCAGAAGGGATGAAAAGAAATTTACACACATGAACACATCCTTCTCCTTCGTCCCAGTGGTCAAATGATTGATTATAGCTGTAGGCAAAGGCCATCATGCCCTTAGGCTGGGCTCTTAACCTCAAAATTGCCCTGAGGGGAAATGCCCGTGCAGCGTTAATGTGAGTTGCGCTTTCGGGGAAAATAATCCAACCAGCTCAATTAAAATGTGAACATCAGACAGGCCCACCACTCTCTGTAGCTCTGCCTAGTTTGATTATGAAACAGAGACATAAAAGTAAGGGAGATCAGAATGGCCACTTCTCAGAAAGCAAACACAGAGTAGTGTAAAATGCTGATCCACTAAGCTTTACAAATAAAATTAGATACACATCATGGCTTTAAATAGAAATGGGAAGAAAACAGGTTCGAAAAAGTGCATCAGTCTTAATATTTACAAGACATTTGCACAACGTTCATGTTCATACTGAAATCACTTTTTCCCTGTAAAACAATGCTGAAGGCATCTAAAATGCAATAATTTCCTTTAAACAGTTAATATTGAGATGTATCTGCTCATAACGGCTTTAATCTGAGGTGCTGTTTGTTAATTGGTGATTTCTGAGGCTGGTAACTTTAAATCAACTTCTCCTCTGCAGCAAAGGTAAATTTCGGTCTTGCTTTCCTGGCATCATCTTCATGGGAGCCAGTTTCATCATGGTGCATGACAGGTTTTGCAAATGGACTTGACAATACAGTTCTTGCAAGAAATGTTCCATAACAGCTGACCTTTTTGTCTTCAAATAACATCTGACTGTTGTTGTTTTCTTACTAATTAGCTAATGCCATATGTGTCATTTCAGTTTTTAAATTTCCAAGATTGTTCTAGGATGTAGAAAATAAATCACAAAAAAATTTAATTCGATGTTTATCCAAACTATAATCAAGCCCTGTTATGTATGATATAAAACTGCTGATTTGATATAAAACAGATGATATAAAACTGATTTCTCTATCCTGATTGGAAGTGGGAGTGTTGAATAAATGAAAGTGTTGCATACCTGTCATGACTTTTATGCATGTAAAAAATGATCAACATACTGTTTATATAGAAAACACTCTCTATAAAGTATTGTAAATAATTTTATTTTAAAAAGCGATATTTATATAGTCTAGATTCATTGCATGTAAAGTGAAATATTTCAAGCCGTTTTTGTGTTCATTTTGATGATTATAGCCAAGAGCTCATAAAAATCCAAAATAAAAGGTTTCGCAAAATATATATTTACTTCTGAAAAGTATATTCATTTATGCACTCAGGTCAGGCCCCTTTAGGAATTTATGAAATTACTGCATCAATGTAGCATAGCATGGAAGCGATCAGCCTGTTTCACTGCTGAGGCCTTATTGAAGATCCAGCTTGTCTGTATTGTTAGGTTCGGTGTTTCTCATCTTCCTCTTTTTAATAAACTACAGATTCTATATGGAGTAAAGGTCAGGCCAATCAAATCCAGTAATGTCATGGTCAGTAAACCAGTTAGTGTATAGTTAGCTACTATAAGTCCAGCATCTCCATAAAGGTTGCCAGCAGACGTAGGAATGAAGTGCACTAAAATCTCCTGGTTTATGGCTGTGTTGACTTGATAAAACACAGTGAACCAACACCAGCAGACATGGCACTCCAAATCATCACCAACGGTGGAAAGTTCACAATGGACTTTAAGCAGCTTGGATTATGTGCCTTTCCCAAATGCAAAATTTACTTTTGTGTGAAAATGTATCACAGTACATCATTAAACCAATGTCAATAAATTCATGATGTGTAAGCAGAGACAGACATCCCGCTCTGTTCCTTTGCCTCTTCTGCCTCTCTGCTATCATTTCTGTAGTGAAAAGATTAGTGGTGTAATTTGGGCTGCACTCTGCATGGCAACCCAGATGCTACCTGCCCTTTAGCAATGACAAGAAGCACTATGTGCTAATGCACAGCACACAGACAAGCTGCATCATAAAACCTTCCACACAAAAGCGCTGGGCTAAACAGCAGCATTAAACTGGGTTTGATGCTAAATCTGAATTTAAGGAAAAATCATTTGCTAGCATGCTGCTAGTTTACCAGCTGGGGACTTGACTGAATGTTCAGTAGTAGCATGATATTGTGTTATGGTCATATGAAAAATTAAAAACGTAAAAAAAAGTATATGTTAAAATTTCTGAATTATTTGAATAAGCTGTTGTACATATTTCTGTCCATTTTGGGGGTTTGGATAGTTCATGTCTTAACATCAAAGGTGTTAAATTGGTCCTAATGGAATTATTATTATTTTTTTTTGTATTTACTATAAGCAAACATATTATAATAAAGAAAAGGATTTAACTTAAGAAGCAATATATTGCTGAACCACAACTCTAATTAGACAAACAAAGAAAATTAGCAAGCACTGGGCAAAATGGCAGCAAGCCATCTGCTAGCATCATTGTATGCTTTTCTTAGTTCTAGCTAACATCATCATTTTCTCCCCCTTGAATTCCTTTTTAATCACATTTTATATAAGCAAAATGGTCATTAAGGTTAAGGAAACATTTAGATAAAGAGATTATTTGTAGTAAATATGTGAGATATTCTGTTATATTCAGTGTTATTGTCATAATAAAACTGAAAACAAGATATATGTTAATATTTCTGAATTAGCTAAATTGCTATTCATATTTCTAAGCATTGTTACGAAGCTATGACAGCTAGTTAGCTTAAGTAATAACTTCACAAGGCTGTTAGCTTGGTACTAATAGCCACCATTTGTTCTTTTTTTTTTTTTTTTTTTAATACAGGATTCATTTTAAGCAGAAAGATTAGACTAAAGAAAATGCTATAACTTAAGAAGCATTTCTTTGTGGTTGTGAAACTTCTATTTCACAACCACAAGTGTAATGAGACAAAAGAGATAGAGGGAGAAAATTAGCTCGACAAAATTAGTACTCGACAAAATGGCAGCAAACCATCTGCTAGCATCAGTGTATGCTTTTCTTGGTTCTAGTATCATTGATTTTTCTTTCATTTTTTTTTAAAATCACATTTTATATAAGAAAAAAAAGTGAATATATTTATTCTGTAAAATATGTAAACCTGTGCTGCAAGAAATGATTAGCCAACACAAAAACAAACAGAAATATCAAACGATAGTTATAATGCAGGTTCACACAGGGTGAGAGGGGGACAAGCATATAGAGTATTTTATAGCTTATTTCTTTTGAGTATCAAGGATCGTGTTGATGTAATTTACAGTCATAATTATAGTATCATGTCTAAGCCAGACTTTAGTATTATATAACTGCTTAATTGCAAATAACTGGGGTAATCCTGATTAGATGAGGTAATCATGACAGATGCTAAGGATGTGACCTTTAATTATTTCTGATTAGTACTGATTTAGTGTTGTTATGCATTTTAATAATATGTGGTATATGTTTAGTCTGCTATTTGTATTACATTAATAAGTGGCTGCTTATATACTTTACTATACTCCTTTTACATTGATATGATACAAATACTGTATATACACACTATATGGACAAAGTATTTTGGACAAACCTGCAATGACATTGTATCCAAATACATATACTTCAATATGAATTTTGTCCCCGTTTTACAGCTGTAACAGCTTCCACTCTTCTTGAAAGCCTGTCCACAAGATTTTGGAGTGTTTCTGTGGGATATCATGCCTGTTCATTCTGTAGAGCATTTATGAGGTCGGGCACTGATGTTGGACTAGAAATCCAAGCTCGCAATCTCCGTTCCAGTTCATATCAAAGGTTTTCAATGGGGTTGAAGTCAGGGCCCAGGCAAGTTCTTCTACACCGAACTCATCAAACCGTGTCTTTATAGTCCTTGCTTTGTACGCTGAGGCACAGTCATATTGGAATAGAAAAGGGCCTTCTCCAAACTGTTCCCACAAAGTTGGAAGCAAAGCATTGTCCAAGATGTCTTGGTATGCTGAAGCATTAAGATCTCCCTTCATTGGGGATAAGGGGCCTGATTGAAACAACTTAATTTAATAATTAACAGGTTTGGCCAAATAAATATTTTTGTCCATATAGTGTATATTGATATTGATCATATATCAGTAATTTCACAATTCTGACAATCCTAGTTACACTTGAGCGCCTGTGATTTCTCTAATCAGCAGTTAAACGCTACATTTCTGTCTCCTGGAAAAACCCATGCACAAGTTGCATTTGCTGTTCCGTTTGAGAGTCCCGCAATCATTAACTGAATTATTGATCAGTACGATCGATGCTAGCCACCTCCTGCACAATGACGTACATTGAGGGCATCTGCTATTACTCCTATGACCATATGAGAGCATAGCCTCTGACCTCGAGACCCTCCCCCCGTTCACAACCCATTTCCTCTGAAGCACCGGACACTCGAAAGGTGAGACGAAGGAGCTTGTGAGTCGTTTAATCTTGGCATGCTAGTATCTTTGTCGTGTTTCAGAGAGATGAGTTGGAGGAGTCCCAGTGGGGGAACCCAGCTACTGTATGGATGTGTGTTGCATAACTGAGTTACATAATATACTGCTGCCCATGCATGAGTGTGTGTATGTAAGATCCTCCTACGGGGAGAAAGACTGATGTAGTGTGTGTCTGTGTGTGTGTGTGTGTGTGGATAAGATCCTCCTACAGGCAGAGAGTGTTGTAGGGTAAGTGTGTGTGTCTGTATGTTTGTTTGTGTGCACATGTGTGTGTGTGTGTGTGTGTGTGTGCAAGATCCTCCTACAGGGATTGAGTGATGTAGTGTGAGTGTTTAGCAGATCTTTCTGAGTCAACCTCTTTTGAGCGATATCGGGGGCAGGGAGAACGCACAAACACACACACATGCAGCTTATACACACACTTCGCACAAGGGCTCAATTATGCAAAGAACTGAGTATTAAGTCAGCATGAATAAAATACATCATCCTTTGCTAGCAGAATCTCTTGCTAGCAAAACACGAGGATGTAAGTAAAATACACACAAGCCTTAACACACACACACACACACACGCTGTCCCTGCTGCTTGGCTCTTGATGCCTCGCGGATCAGGGTGAGAGATGTCAGCACCTTTCAGCAGGCGTGAAGTGGCCTCGGCAACGTCTCACTCTCTCGCCCGCCCTCTTTCTTTTTCTCCATTGTCTCTCTTGCTCTCTACACTTGGCCCACCTTGTAGGTGTGTAGTTCACTTACATATATTTTTATGTATGAACTGTCTTACAGTCTCTCATCAGGGTCAATTTCTTTTCATTGATTTAAGGAATTTCTTTTGCTAAAATAAATAAAGTTGACTTAATTCTATTAATTTTTTTTTTTTTATGTATCATCATATATTTATCCGATAAGCATAACCAATGCGCTAGAGAAAAAATAGATGCATGAAAAGGAAAAAAATATTAATATATATATTTTTTTAAAAATTTAATGAATAATAAATAACTATAAAACCATAATAAATGTCTAAAAATCCTACCAGCTTAAAAGAAGAAAACAATTAATAATACAATTAAAATCTACAATTACAATAATACATGTAAGTATCTATAATATAAATAATTAATACTAACAATTTAAAAAATATATTTCATTAAAGAATTAGATTTAACACCAAATCAGTCTTATCATTATTTTTATTATAGTTAATATTAACATAACATCTTTGTTCAGCTTTATTTCATGTACAGTATCGCCTCCAGGGTCTGGATTCTATTCCTGCCTCGGGGTCTGTGTGCATGGAGTTTGCATGTTCTCTCTGTGCTTGGTGGGTTTCCTCTGGCTACTCTGGCTTCTTCCCACAGTCCAAAGACATGCAGATTAAGCTAATTGGCCGTAGTGTGTGAATGCACGTGTGAATGTTGACCGGAAGTCCCATCATGGTTGTAAAATGCGAACAAATACAATTTTACAATACAATATCATTGGCCTCCACGGTCCCTATTTGGACTACAATGGACGGAGATATATAAATACTAATCATAACATTAACATCACATAACATTAACACATTATCACTGATATTGTGACAGGAGCCTGGGCGCATCCAATGCTCACCCATGCCTGGTCTGATGCACTAGAACACTGACAACACAGCCCACAGTGCATGGAAATGAGCCCAAGACCGCTGACCAACTCCTTAGATTCTAATCCGATTGAGCACTGATAAACATGTCCGATCTCTCAACCTACAACACCCAGAGGATCTGCCGTTAACATCCTAGTGCCATAACCACAGGACACACCCAGAGGCCCTATGAAGCCAGCCGTTGGCTGAAGGGGATCCCAAAACCTAGGTGGTTTTAATGTCAATGGTTTTAATGTTATGGATGACTGGTGTATAATTAAAGTCCACAATTAATTGTATGTATCTATTATATATGTATATATAATACACATAATGAAAAATACATAATTACAGAACTAGACATTAATTTTAACACCTTCTATGAAATAAGGGACTTTTTAGAAAATGTAATATTTAGTACATTATATTTGTTAAATATATTCACTTTATTTTTTTTGCTTTTCAAAAAAGAAAGCAAAATTGTCAGGTTTTACTTGTGTGCTTTTGAACATAATTAGCATATTTACAAGTGGACATGTAACCACTAAGCTGTTACACATACCATTAAATACATACAAATACATTTAAGCACTATTTTTCTTTATGAATCCTTTTTAATGGTCAGATTTCAGATTTCATTTCTGGCAAATGGCAGCCTTGAAACAGAAACGGTTCTCTGTGTATGTGTGTTCGCTCACATTTTCCTCAAATCTTGACCTTCACTTTCCATAACATCAACTTTTCTCATACTACATGCACAATATTTGTACAGAAATTTGTGTGCTTTTGGAAAAAAAAGAAGACAATAATCAATCACGCTGCCATGGAGAGTCTAGAACACACACTTCACCCATGTGATAAAAAGGATACATGTTGATATATACTGTATAGATATATATATATATTACAGACAGATAACATAAGTGCCACATCAGTGCCAAGTGTGTGTGTGTGTTTGTGCCAGTGTTTGTGCCAGTGTTTGATCGATGTCCTATCACAGCAGAGCGTGCAAGTCGAAGGTGTTGGTCATGCTGATGTAAACATAAGCTTTGATTGAGGCTGTGCAACAGCCGTTTGACAGACTGCCCTCTAAGTGCATGAAACACACAAACACGTACATGCAAACACACGCAAAGACACACACACACAGAGACACACACATAAATCAATACTGATTTCATTGCCTCTTGCTGTCTCTTTTTGTGGGATCGATTGTAATGTAGTCTAAAAATAAAGACAAAGAACAACAAGAGTGCGGTACACTGTCTCAATTTGAGCGTTGTTTTCAATCTCTAACACATTCACAACTCTCTACACGCACACACACACACACACACACATATACGCAGTTGCCGGGTATGCACTCTGACTTTGTGTTGATAAATTATACCTCACGCTGCATTTTACTTAACCATGGGTATTTTATCCAATTAGCAGGTCAAGAGGGCAACTGCTACAATGTCTTTATCAGCGAGCTGCATTTAGATTAAAAGCAAGCAAGCAGAGATCGACCTGAGAGGTGTGTTTATTTTCATATATATACACACTGCTGTAAGAAAAAGTATTTACCCCCTTCCTGATTTTAGATCATCAAACTAATTTTAATATTACACAAAGATACCCAGAGTAAATACATTTTTAAATGATGATTTCATTTATTAAGGGAAAAAAATGTCCAAACCTGCCTGGCCCTATGTGACAAAGTAATTGCCCCCTAAACCTAATAACTGCAATCAAGCGTTTGAGATAACTGGCATTGAGTATTTCACATCGCCGTCGAGGAATTTCGGCGCACTCTCCTTTGCAATATTGTTTTAATTTAGGCACCCTGAACGGTTTTCAAGCATAAATGACCTGTTTAAGGATCTCAATCGGATTTAAGTCCAAGGCTTTGACTACGCCACTTCAAAACCTTTATTTTGTATTTTTTTAACCATTTAGAGACACTTGCAGACTGATACATGTCAATTACTTTGTTTCTCAGCTGTTCCTGAATTTCTTTAGAATGTGTTGCCCTCTTAGATAGACAGTACTGTACTTAATAGACAGGTACTATTTAAGCGATTTCTTGATTTAACAGGTCTGGCAGTAATCAGACAAGTAAAATTTAACTCAGCTTTCCAAAGAATCACAGTTCATTAATGAATTACCAAGAGGGCAATTACTTTTTCACATAGGCTTTTTTCCCTTAATAAATGAAATCATCACTTAAAAGCTGCATTTTGTATTTACTCAGGTTATCTTAGTGTAATATTAAAATTAGTTTGATGATCTGAAACATCTAAGTGCGACAAACACGCAGAAAAATAAAATAAAATAAAATAAAATTGGAAAGCGCAAATACTTTTTCAAAGGACTGCACAGAAGTACTGCTTACAAAAAGCATTATTATTTCCCCAACATAGTCCAATGTGGCATGTTTGTACATATAATAATTGTGTGATTAAATCTCTTTATCTGTGTGTATGTGCGTGTGCTGTTGTACCGTTAAACGGTTTTATAATAACAAGCTGAACTCAGATTAGGTCTGGATTATTAGCTAGACAGATAAAGGAAAAGGAATAAGGATAAGAAAATGCCACGTTCATTATCGTGACAGTACAGCGTTCATTCATCCTTAGTAACTGCCTGGTCATGGTCTTAGTGGTGTACTTTAGTATCCTAGTATTATGTATCAAACATAATAAATAAACAAGTATAAACAGATCTAAACGAATCTCTACTTGAGATAAATGATGAACTTGAATTGTGTAGCTGAGGTTGAGGATCTGTCAGAGCAGAATTCCCCAGATACTGCTGACACTACTGGCATTTCTACCTCTGTATTTTTTCTACCCAGTGCAATCACTTACTCACTTACACATAGTCTATTCTGCTTTATCTTGTGTACAGGGGCGAAGGGGGACCTGGAGCCTAACCCAGGAGACTTAGGGCACAAGGCAGGGTACACCCTGGAAGGGGAGGCCAATCCATTGCAGGGCACACACACATACACACACTCACGCTCATTCACTCACTTCGGGCAATTTGGGAATGTCCGTTACATTAATTTGCATGTCTTTGAAATGTTGGATGAAACTGGAGTACCCAGAGGAAACCCACTAAGCACGGGGAGAACATGCAAACTCGAACCTGGACCCAGAAGGTGCAAGGCAACAGTACTTACCACTATAGCATCGTGCCAACTCCCATTTAGAAAAAAAAACTTGAAAAAGTTTTCATTCTAAATACAAATACAGATTTTGACAAACTCTAATCTGACAATGACATAACAAAATCTTCTGTACAAAAGCCACAGTATTCAATATCTGCACCAGTGCCGTGGCCATTCGTCCATGCTAAATCTTTAGCTGGATGTCCTGAACAAAGTGCTTTCTCAAATTTCTGTACACACTGTACTCTCACTGCACAGAGCATCTATTAGGCATTCCTTCTCAACCTTGTCTTTGTCACCTCATGTGGAATCTAAAGTCAGACTCACTGCAGAGCACAAAGTTTATGCTGTATTTTTGCAGTATTTTTACAGTTTGTATCAAAATCTCTTCGGATTACTACTTCCAGATTTCAATAAGCTCCAATGTGACACACAAGCCCAGCATTTTCGTTAGATGTGGTGAGTGCAGAGTGCATACTATTGTTAACCAGTTATTCAGCACTGCTTTGTTAAATATATAAAAATGAAACCCTTGTGCTCTTTCGCTATTTGATGCATCAGGAATACTAAAAATAGGGGCTTGGGTAGCAAGCAATTTGACCTTAATATGAAGTCTGTGGCATAAAAAAGGTTGAGCATCCCTGTTATTAGATGTGCACAAACAAAACATTTTTGTCAAGTCAGCTCATGGCATGATCACAACAACATCTGGGATGTTGGTATAACTTCATGACAGAGATGCTCAGATTCACTAACACTGGAAAATGTATTGAACCAGTAGTCGGTTTTTACTACATTCTTGCTCCCAAACTATAAACAGCCCATCTGTACATTTTATCACTGATAAAAAACATGCCTGGCCAGCTCTGATTGATCGAGCCAAATGGTGGCACCAGCTGTGGCACAGCAACATTAACACTCTCTCAGACCCAATTTGTCCACCATGCCCACCTCTGCGGTGATACCAGCTATACACCAATTACTCCTTGAGGCCCAGTTTGTCCAACATGTCGAGCTCCATCATGATCCCAGCCATACCATAACAACTCCTTGAGGCCCAGTTTGTCCACCATGCTGAAATCCATTAGCATTCGGCAGTAGCGTTTCATAAGGTCCACCAGGGCTGTCTTTGCACAGGCCCACCACTATTACATTATCAGTCATACACTATATGGACAAAATATTTTACCAAACCAGTTAATTTTTTTTTATTATATACGAGTGTTTTAATCAGGCCCCTTATCCCCAATTAAGGGAAATCTTCATGTTCAGTGTGGAAGAACTTGATTGGCCAACACAGAGCCCTGACCTCAACCCCATTGAGCACCTTTGGTATGAAGTGGAATGGAGATTGTGTGGCAGGCCCTCTCATCAAGCAACAGTGCCTGACCTCATAAATGCTTTACAGAATAAATGGGCATGAATTCCAACAGAAACATACTAAAATCTTGTGAACAGCCTTCCAAGAAAAGTGGAAGCTGTTATTTATAAGGGGGATTAACTCCATATGGAAATATATGAATTTGGATACAATGTCATTGCAGGTTGGCATATAGTGAATCACATACACCAGTCCCTCAGCTGGTGGCCCACCAGCTGCACTACCATTTTTTGATGATCACCTTCACCACCAGATACAAATTTTTAAATTAGGTCAGTTTCTATCATATATTCACCATGATTCCCATTTCCTGCCCCAAGAGGACCACTATTTCTTCCTGCCACTAATATCAGACCCTGGTGTACTATTCTTTGTCCCATACACCTACGTACAACTTGTTTCCAGTTCCACCATGTCCACTATTACTGCTATTTTAGGCACATCTTCAACATCAGATCCAGCTTCAATAGCATGTTCTGCTGCCTCCTGAGTCCATCTAAAACAGCAAGCATTTGTTCTCTAGAAGGTAAAACTTTTTGGAATCCACAAGGTACATTTTAATTTCGTTTTGTTTCCGGGACAAAGCCCACATTTGTGGTCAAAATCTCATGCCATCACTTCTGCCATAAGCCCATAAGTCTTCCTTTACCATTCTAAACACTACTACTCCTGAGGTTAACCATCCAGCAGACAGAACTTCTCTCTCTCTCCTTTAACTGCACCACTAGTCCCATTTCATTCATCAGGTTCACCTCCACCATGAGGCCTATCTCTTTCAACAGGCCTTCTCCGTCTGGCTGCTGCCCCCATAATGCCCTCTCTCAGTAGAGATAGGGTGAGCTTGTGCCCTGACCAGGTGCACACCAGCAGGACGCTAATCACCTCCATTCATCTCCATCAATGCCACAGCCGCAGACTTCCCTGTAGCTGTCAGGGCAGAGCGGGGCATGATGGAAGGACGCCTCAGGCAAAGACAGAGAGACAAGGAACAAAACGGAGGAGAGAAATTGAAATTTCACCTTCTGTGTGCTTTAGCATGGCTAATTTTTTATTTGTTCCTTGTATCCCTGAACTCTTAAAGTCCATTTGCGGACAGCCAGCAGCCAGTAAATAATAGAGTGTGCTTTTGTTTGCTCCAAGAAAGGCATTCATAAAAGATCTGGGAACTGACCGTGTGTAAAACAGAAAGAATTCTGCAGTCCTATGTTCTCAAAGACTGTTAAACAAAGGTTTCCTCGGTAAGGACACAACCACTGGGGAAAAAAATTTAAACTAATGCGTATCTACATACATGTTGTTTGTTAGGCATGAATTTTTGTTTCTTATAGGCATCCTTTAGTCAACACAGACAAATACAATCACTGAAAGTATTTTTCTCTTTCATACCAATCTGGCAAAAGTGAAGCACTGTGAAGAAACCGAAATATAATTAAGTTAACCACATACACTCTGGCATAAAACTTTATAGTCAATACAGAGATGAAGGACCACTTTCTAAAATCAGTGGATTAGGTCTGCTAATCAGTATGCAGTTTACACAACAAAAGGCATAGTTAGCATGGATACTTATAAAATATACTTCTTTGCACAACAGCTACAAAGAGGCAGCATTTATCTATTTATCGAAATGTTGGTCTTATGGAAAAATATGGTCACACATATGTACATTCAGAATGCTGTTCAAATTTACAATAATTTCAGCTGGTTATATAGCGTTGCTAGGCTAAGTTGCGATAGCTAAAAGGAAGAACTAAGATAAGAAGAACTAAAAAGTGATTTGAGTTGTTACATTTATAAAGCTAATGCAAACAAGATGATAGAGACTTAACATTAAGTATTCCAAATGCATTCGTAATATTAAAATTAGCTAACACAAATAGGTAGCTAGAAACAAAGTGATTCTCATTGTGACATGTAGTTAGCTGATGCAGCTAAGGTGTTAAGAAGAAGTATAATATACTTATTATAACATTCAAGATGTAGCTAACAGTTCAAATTTTAAAATGTAGTTAAAATGTAAAAAAAAAAAAAAAAAAAAGACTAATAAAAATGCAAGTCATTCTCAGTTTACTTTGATGTACAATTCTTATTTTAGCATTTAGCTACAGCTAACAGCTAAAATTGTATGAAGAAAGAAACAACTGCAAGTCATTCTCATTTAGTTTAGTTAGCTTATTAATTCTCATAGTTGCACTAAGACTGCAAAAAGTCTAGTTTAGCTAACCAGCACAGATATGATTATATAAAGAAACAAATGATTTAAGTCATTCTCACTGTTATGTTTAGCCAGCTAAACCAGCAAAAATGATAAAATTAAAAAAAGGGACATCATTTCCATGTCAAAACAATATAACCTAAAAGATGTAAGGTGTAATTTGTTAAGATATGATTTTTTTCTCTCCCCAAACGTCTAGTTTTATTTTAACATAATCAGCAAACTTTGCAAGTGCTGGCTAAGCTCGCCAAATTATTTACAATGTTTTTTAAAATGGTACAGATATGGCTTATTATCAATTTTTCTCATACTGTAAAACAGCTAACTATTATGATGTGATAATGAACTACATGAATACAGATTTACAAATATAGCTATTAAATTATAGAATTTTGCTACATGCAAAGAAATACAGTACACACCTACTACTGTCTAGACAGCCACACATAGACACATCATGACCTGACAACAATTCAGACTAATGCACAAACCACACATTCTGAGCAAACACACACACACTCACACACACACACACAAATCTATGAATCAATACAGCTGACATACACGTGTTGTGTCCTGCTATGAGGCTGATGTAAAACATGAGGACGGGGCTATAGCTGTGCAATTCACACAGAACCAGGCAGATCCTCTCATCAGCAACCTTCTTCCGACAGACACTGCAGGCTCTTTGGTGGGCCTTGTATTTTTCAGAACACTCTGTTTGATGGGTATTGGCCCAGTAATGCACCATCACCAAGGCTAACTGGCATCTCGCAAAGGCCTCCGCTCCCATCTCGACTGCCAACTGGCCACCAAGTCAGTGTCCAAGATCAACTCCAGTTCACTCAAAAAGGATGCAAGAGTTATCCTAAAAACCAACCAAACTAAATTTTAACGTGTATTCAGTTTCCATTGGTGAAAATCAAATGGTAAAATAAAGTAGGTATCTAATTAAAGGCCCTTTCATACTTATTTGGCTGTTTGATTTACTGGCTATGTGGTTTAGTTTAACACAGGACATAATCAACTGATCTGAAAGCTAAACCAACTGCACTGCACCGCACCACGTTCCCTCCAAACCTCCAACCTAGTTCGACTAGTCCTGCCATCTCTGAGGGAACGAGGAAGACATGTATCTAGACTTTTTTATGTCCTGGCTCCTAGGTCACGGAATGAACTTCCTGTAGATGTCCATACAGCTGAGTCAGGGGCAATCTTTAAGTGACAACAAAAGACCTATCCGTTTCTTAGGTAAAAAAAAAACCCCTTCCCAACAGTGTTTGACTGATGCTTATAGTTAGTAACGATAACTGTGGCTTGTGAACTGTGTAAGGATATATTTAATGATGTAAACTTCAAATCACTTATGTAAGTCTCTCTGGATAAAAGTGTCTGTCAAATGCATAAATGTAAATGTAAACCAAGCTGGTCTAAGAGCATATTAGCATCAAACCAGTTCCAAGCAAGCTCCAGGTTTGATCTACAGTTGGTTCATTTCAGTAATTTCACTTTTACTTGACTCAAATGCATCAATCCATTTATTGTGGATGAAATTTTTAATGCTACCAATGAAACAGATCCAAAGGACAGAGCTGTAGTTCTGCACAAATACTATGTAATACTATGGGTGATGCCGTAATCTCTTGCAGCCGGAGGCCTAGAGAGAGCTGATTGGCCGAGCTCTCTCAGAGGGGAGGGATGTGGTCCCACATTAATCACGGCTCTACAGCCAATCAGGGGCGTCTGTGAGCTCACACTAGTGGAAGGAGCGGATAGCGCTGTCCTCAGAGTGTGTTATGCCGCCCCCAATGGTGCATGAGCAAGCAATTCAAAAAGATGCGGTCGGCTGGCATCATGTGGTTCGGAGGAAACACGTGAGAGTCTTCGGCTCTGCCAACTGAGTGGCAGAAGTAGCCTTAATGTGGGAGCCCCCTAGTGATAGGGGGGAATTGGACACAATTAAATTGGGGAGAAAATCGGTGGGAAAAATAAATAAATAAAGTAACCAAGAAAGAAATAGCATTTTTTAAATACAGGCTGAATTTTCTTCATCCTTTAGTAACGTCTGTGATTCTACACGTAGTCAGTAAAGGTTTGTTTATAATTTTCCATCATCGTATCTCTCACTAGTGAATAAAAGAGTTTCATCCACACCACTCAAGCCAACTGAAACCACTCACTCACCGTCTATCCTCCATCGTCTACCACTTTATCCTGTATTCAGAGTCGCGGGGGGCCTGGAGTCTATCTCAAGAGGCTTAGGGCACGAGGCAGAGTACACCCTGGACAGTGTTCCAATCCATCGCAGGGGACACACACATACTACAAGCAATTTGGGAACACCAATTATCCTGCTTGTCTTTTGACTGTGGGAGGAAACCGGTGTACCCAGAGGAAACCAAGCATGGGGAGAGCATGCAAACTCCATGCGCACAGAGACGGGAATTGAGCCTGGTTGTGAATTGAACCCTGACCCTGGAAGTGCAAGGCGACAGTGCTAACCACTACACAACCATACCACCCAACTGAAACCAAACCAACCCAAATAGTCAATGAACCAAAAGCATCCATTTCACTCCGAATTACATTGCTTAATGGATTAATAGGTATGAAACCTCCCCAAGACTATAAAATAATAACCCAGCACAATTTCGACCATCCCATCCCTCCACACGCAAATGCAGACACTCAACCTCAAGGCAAGCAGGAGTTAGACGATACATCTGGTTGTCACAGATGGTCAATCAACCAAGCTTTTCCACACACAAACATCCCACCTCACACTGGCACTAGCATGCCTGGCTAGCGGATTGATTAATAAATAGCACTCATGAAAGTAAGCGATGCATAAAAATATAATCAGAAGAAGATGATTTGAAGAAAGACTTTACAACATTTGCTTACAATCTATCATTATGTCTCTTGATTATGTGCTATTCTAGAATGTGTTTGGGCTTTCCTCCAGAAGACTTAATACTGTATTGTTTTATACTGTACATGTACGTGAATCATGTAATGACCAAGACCAGATTAGAGAGAAATAACACTTTGTTCAGATGGTATGACACCCGTAACATTAAAAACACCACAGCTAATGTAAATGACATTGATTATTACATACAATTGCACCTTTTAAGGGGTGCGATATATTGTTTAAGTATCTAAGTAATTTTGTCAAGGATCAAATTGTCATGGCTAGAGCTTCTATAAAAACAGAAGGTCTTGTGGAGTATTCTCAGTATGCAGTGGTTAGTACCTCCTAAATATGGTCCAAAGAAGGACAACCAACGAACCTTTAACAGACTGATGAAAGCCCAAGGCTCAAAAACCCACAAGGAGAATAAAGACTAGTCCATCTGCTCTGACCCCGATAATAGCCAGTGTAGCACACATTTCTAAAAAGGTTAATGATAGAAAGATGTCAGAACTCATCAGAGATTACTGTGTATGGGACTGGACAACTACAGACCAGTCAGAATGCGCCCAGCCACTGCCAAATGTGCCTACAGTGGACATGTGAGCATCGGAACTGGAGCATGAAACCGTGGAATAAAGTGGCCTAGTCTGATAAATCACGCTTTCTTTTATATCATATGGGGACCCTGAGATGTATGTGAATCCCACTTGCACAGTTTTTGCTATGGATGACTACACGTTCACAAATCGTATTGAGATGTCGCTAGTATAGCAGTAACATCCTGACATACATGGGTGTGTCAGGGTCACCCTTTGTGATCTACAGCTTGCTGACATGAGCTACATGCTTTTTATGGCCTACAGTTCCAGCACAGGTCAACCATATATTCTGTAAATCTATCCATCAGCATGCTTATTCTGTTTAGCTATGCCTTGTCATATGACAAGAAGGTGCTGTGCCACATGACACAAGGAGGTTTCATTTGGTCAATGTTCTGCTGGGAAACCTTGGGTCCCAGCATTCATGTTGATATTACTGTACTTTGACATGTCTTGCCTACCCAAACAAGGTTACAAACCAAGTACACCACTTCATGGCAGTTGTATTTCCTGACGCCAGTGGCCTGATACTGATCCAGGTCACACTGCAAAGATTATTCAGATGCTGTCTTGGCCTCCAAATTCTTCATTAAGATCTTCAAGTGCCCTTAGAGCTGTTTTGGTGACACACGGGATATCTACACAATATTACGCAGGTGTTTTTTTATGTTTTGGCTTATTGGTGTAAACTAAATGTAATGCCAAGTTCAAGCAACATCAACCAAAAAATTCGCCTAAAATTTGTCCCTGTTCACGAACTCCTCCTCGGAACACGACCCGGTTTCCCGATCAGTTTGAGGTCGCAAAAGTTATGTGCAAAGTGGAGTGATGTCAAGCCTTTGAACAAAACTGTGGAAAACACAGTGCTTCGCTTCATGAACGATAACGTGGTGTCTTACTGTAGGACAGTTGTGCAGTGCGGAAAAGAAAAAAAAAAGATTTTAGTGAAAAATGGCTGCTGTGTACGAACCAGAGGCCAAGAAACAAAAAAAGAGAGAAAACCCCGGAAAGAGAATTACTCAGTGTTATTATGGAAGGGGTTTCTCTTTCCAAACAGTAACCTCCTCCCCACCCATCTTCCTTTCCTCCATTCCTTCACATCAGCAAGTGTCCATTAAGGACCATTAACACTACATGTACATGTAAAAATGAAATGTTCCACGCTGTACTATACAGTTTTTTA
The DNA here is from genome assembly GCA_030014305.1 of Clarias laeviceps. Lineage (NCBI taxonomy): Eukaryota > Metazoa > Chordata > Actinopteri > Siluriformes > Clariidae > Clarias > Clarias laeviceps. Next base: position 31,878,634 of record JAQMYJ010000037.1, read on the forward strand.
CATCGGTCTCCAACCAAATCGGTTTACGAGAACGAATTACGTTCGTGAACGGAGGTTCCACTGTATAAACGCACCTGAAATTTGTAGGGAATAAAACTGGATTGCGTGGTGTGATGCAGCCTAATGCAAAACACAGTTCCTGTTACCATCCCAAACTTATTTATTTTTCATCCCAAAGTGTTGTACTGTATTCCTCTAACACCACTGTAGCAATAACTACAGTTTTTTACTACTTAAAGAACACACTGTACTTAAAATACAAATATACATGAGTCCCTCAAGAGCCTCTTTTTCTCTAAAGGTTAAAATAGATAAGACGAAAATATTTGAAAAAAAATTATGTTATGAGAACCCATAAAACCCTTCTACATAAAGAATTTCTAGCGGAAATTTTTAGCGAAAACCTTAGAGATAAAACCTGAGCTCTGACTGATAGAAAGCTCTGATACTAAAGACTCCTTCCATAAATGCAAACTAGAATAAAAAAACTATGTCATATTGACAGTTATACATGTTCTAATTAATCCATTTAAGTCCCTTCTATTGTAGAAATAGTAACGTATTAGAACAAGCGGATTTAACATCAACCTTGCGAAAAAATTATAATAGAAATAGAACAGAAAATTAATGGACACCTGCAGACCAATTAGGACAAATCATTCAAAGCATCATTCAAACATCACAGTGTAAAAGAATACTGAGAGTTACACGGCTTGAGATTGGAAAGCGGCCCATAAGGCACACATGAAACTTTGATCTAATAATGCGATACTCAGCACAGCAAACGTTTAGGTCGTGAGTTAACCACAAGTCAGGCTTTATTGATTGAAGTCCAGCCATAACTTAATGCAGGACAGGCCATTACCAATGGAAATGATATCGAGCAGAGACGATTCAAGGCGGTCACTGACTGCAAACTGCTGACTCAGACGGAGCTCTGGGAATCTCTGTCATGCACGGCAAAAATTCGGGGAAGCATTAAGGGTATTTGAGTTAAAAGAGAAAACGTGAAGAACGTTATTACACTTGTTGTTATTCAAATATTATGGCGATCTAATATCTTCCACCGCTAAAATAACCTTTATGGTGGCACCTGATGAATTCTATTCAAGTTTATCATGGGACACATTAATGCAATCGATTCTTTCCCATAAGCATGTTCTTGCTTTTCTCTCTCTCTCTCTCTCTCTCTCTCTCTCTCTTTGATCCATCACCTCTCATTAGACCACATGGATATTGGATCTCTTTGACTGTTCATGCAAATGAGTCCTTAAGAAAAAAACTTCTATTCAGCACTAATATCGGTCCACTGCAGTTGAAGGAGAGGTGATAAGTCATTTACTATCTACTATAAGTGCGGAACTGGCCCAGGTGCCAGGCTGACATCTGAACAGCTGGTAACATTTCGTTCCTGCTTTTCCCCCTTTCTCTCCCTTCCTCCAGCCCTTCCTCTCAGAACCCTCCCTCTTGCCCTTCCTCCCCTCTCTCTTGCTGTGTGTGCACGAGGCATCAGATGGTCTGACAGCCGAGCTCGGCCTGTGTCACTCGCTCTTGATGATATGAGGAGCATCGCGCCTGTCGTCCCCTGATTGAATCTGATGTCAGACATCCTTAATTGAGCCCCCAGAACAGAGAAAACAGGCTGTTCCACGGAGAAAATTAAACAGTAATCTGCATACAAAATCAGGCAGCCGAGCCAGGCCTGAGGAGAAGCCATGTTGCATGGCTTTTAGACTAGGCAGATGTGGAATCTACGACCTAGAGGATTCTTAAAATGATCTGTAAAATCTTACAATGTGTGAACGTTACACAAGCTGTGCAAGCTATGCATTTGTCTTGACAGTGGATAGAAATGCAAACATCACCTTAGCATGATCATGGTCATTCAGTCAGACATGCTGTAGTAAGTGCTTTGGTGAACATCAGGCCCACAATCAAGCATAATTGCTAGTCAAAGCATGTCACGCTCAGGTTACGCATCATATTGGACCTTTGGCATCTAAAAGTGACACCATTACATACTGCAGCGGACAACAAACTATGGGAAATTCCTACCTTCTAAACAGCAGGTTCTCCACAGTCCAGAGTGCGTCATCACCTCTTCGTTTTTCTTACTGGTCTCGTTTTCGTTGTTAGTCTTTATTTTGCACACTCCTCGTGAATAGAGCCAGTAGTCCGTGCCGACTGCGATGGTCATGAGACTGAAGGCGGCGAAGGCGCCCACCGTGGTCAGCAGCATCTGAACCCCGCGGTCAAAGAGACCCATGTTGCCGCATTCTATGAAAGGGGAGCCCCCTTTCCTCTTGACGTATAGGAAATAAATATTTGTAAATTTACAGGACCACACCAAGGCAGAAATTGGGGCACCTTACCAAAGGTGGAATTCAGCTACCTAAGGGAAAAGGGGGTTGTGGAAAAGGAAATGTGATGATTCTGACAATGGCCGAGATGATGGATTCAACCAAAAAGTAGGAAGACGAGGAAGTGGTGATGCTCTGGCCTGCGCGCCTACTTCACACACACTTTGGCGGCCAGCTTCAGAAGTGGAAGATGTCAAGCGAGATGTATACAAAGCATAACGCTGCTTGGCGAGAAAACTGGTGCAACAACAACAACAACAAAAAAAAATAACTGAGTCAGTGCTTAATGGAAGATCCGATGCATCCGATCCGTTCAAATCTGGACACGTGTATCCCAGCTTACACCATCCTGTGTTCAGGTGATGGCTGGAATTACAGTCTTGACTGTGGGAATGGGAATAACGGATTTGAGGTCTAAAGGAAACAGATGAGACTACTTCTAACCTCACGCCGGTGAGCAGTGGTGCGAGCCAAACGCTTAAGCTGTTTCAATCCTTATGAGTGATGGATATCATTTGTCATAAAGGCAAGAGCAAGAAATTCATTCATTCTCTGTCTCTCTATTGACTCTAAACATCTAATCATCTAAACAAAAGGAAAGACAGAGAGAGAGAGAGAGAGAGAGAGAGAGGGATGAAGGAATGACAGGAAGACCACAAATTAATGCAAATAAAGGAATGGGTTTATACGAAATGCATAAAGATAATAATAATAATAATAATAAATAAATAAATATATCTATAAATATATAAATATCAAGGCTGGTGTTAGGTTTAGAAGCAAATATCAAGAAGCCATGATGATGATGAGCCCAGAAAAAAAATGAACAAGTGAATCAGGTTGGGAAATGAAGAACCGGTGTTAATTCAGCTTTTTCCTAAAATTTTGGTCCCCAGTTTCCATAAGTGGCGTTTAATCCGTCGAGCATTCGCGTCTTGAGGATGAGAACAAGAAGGAGGAAAGAACACGGGGTCGAATCCCGCGCCTCAGAGGCGAGCATCAGGCGCCCTGGAGCCGCCGGGCCGAGGAGCACGAGCCGCCACTG
>JAQMYJ010000037.1:31897285-31928441 GCA_030014305.1 Clarias laeviceps
TGGTGTAGTGGTTGGCACTGTGGCCTTGTACCTCGACTTGTTGGTGTAGTGGTTGGCACTGTGGCCTTGTACCTCGACTTGTTGGTGTAGTGGTTGGCACTGTGGCCTTGTACCTCGATTAGTTGGTGTAGTGGTTGGCACTGTGGCCTTGTTTCTCGAGGGTTTGATTCCTGCCTCAGGTCTGTGTGTGTGGGGTGTGTTTCCTCTGGGTACTCCGGTTTTCCCCCACAATTCAAAAACTTGCAGATTAGTTTAATTGGTGTTCCCGTAGTGTATGAATTCTGCAGTAGATCGGAACCCTGTCCAGAATGTACCCTGCTTCGTGCCCGAAATCTCCTGAATGAATCAACTATTATATCGCAATTTTGCCTCTTTACAGTTTATTCCACACTCGAACTGGATACCGGTCTGCACTGCAATGCCGTTTACTGTGCCTGTCGTTCTAATTCAGAAATTATTGACCGTCTTGACCTGTTTGAACATGTGCACTTTATGTAGTCCTAAAGTAGGTCCGTAGTGTTTTATTCAGCACCTGCGTCCTCGGGGAACGTTGATTCATTTCACCGTGTACTGGACCAGCTATATATGGTTTAAATGACAGTAAAATCTTGAATTGTCTTTTTTTGACTCAAAGTATAGTGCAAAGCAAGTATAAGAAATTGTCCAGGTTTGCCTTGCATATCGTTTTTTTTATTTTTTTATGTATGTAAATCATATGCTTAAATGCAGATCACTGTACCAGTCAACTCTCCAGGGTGATGGGGAAATTTAACAAGGCTTATATGTTGCTGTATATTGGATTTAAACACTAATACATTTAATGCTGAAACATTGGAATTCAATAACAGTCAAGAAGTGTATTTAATATTGTAGCATTTAATATTTATAGTGAAATTGATTTCATTGCCAATGATTTGTTAGTTGACTGATGCTAACTTGTTGCAATTCTGTGTTGTATTTCTCTAGTGGGCCTTTTTTTTTTTTTTACATATTTATTTTAAATATATATATATATATATATATATATTTAAAAAAAATTATCTAAAGGCTACATATTTTAATGGTTTTGGTGGTTTATGAATGCAGTTCCTTTTTTTTTTAATGACCCTTTACATTGAAACTACTTCCAGACCGAATCAAATCTACTGGCTTGTGTTCTTGCACCTCAGAGGCTTGCCGTTGCTGACCCTGTTGTGTCCTTCGTGTCTCTCTCGGTCTCCTTTCTCTGTCTCCCCGTCCCTCCCTCCATGTTCTGCACACAGGCTAGTGGAAACAGAAGGAGAATCAATATGTTTTCAATTTGCAGCAGCGACTTGCTCTCCCGAATTCTAATAAGTATATATATATATATATATATATATATATATATATATGCTCCAGGCCCCCATGACCCTGCACACAGGATAAAGCGGTGTAGGAGATGAATGAATGAGTGAATGACTATATACACACACAGACTGGCCCAAAACATAGCATACAGACTTCGACATAAAAAATATATGCCTTTATTTTGCTGGTTACATGTTAGCATCAACGATGGTGTGACTACTGACATCTTTAGAGGAAACATTATTATTAAACATAACGTTATTATTATTGGGTTCGAATCCAAGCAATGTTCAATTCCCACCTCTTTTTGCATGGAGTTTGCATGTTCCCCCCATGCTTGGTGGGTTTCCTCCGGGTACTCCGGTTTCCTCCCACAAAGACAGACAGATTATGCTAATTGGTGTTCCCCAAATTGCCCTTAGTGTGTAAATTGTTGTGAGTGTGTGTATGTGATTGGCACCCCATCCAGTGTGTACCCCGCCTCGTGCCCTAAGTCTCCGGGGATAGGCTCCAGGCCACGTGACCCTCTATACAGGATGAAGAGGTATATGAAACGAGTGAGTGATAAAACTACACATTGCTGCCATAATTCAATGTGAGTGTATTTTTTTTTTTTTTTTTAAAAAGAGCAAAAATAACAACTGTTGAAGAGTGTATTTAAAGTTTTGGGCCCCTATAGTACCAGTTTAAAGAAAAGTCTGGACACATGTTTGGATCAATTTTTCTACATTCTAGAGCAATAATAATTTTACACACGACATAAGGTAATTAAGTAACAACAGCAACAACAGGCAGTTGTTATTTTATTTTAAGACTTGAAGGTCAGCCATTCTGGAACAGCTCTCGCAAGAACCCATAATGAAACTGGCTCTCATGAAGACCATCCCAGGAAAGCAAGACCAAAACTTACGTCTGCTGCAGAGGAGACGTTCATTTAGAGTCACCAACCTCAGAAATCACCAATTAACAAACAGCATCTTGGATTAGCATCAGGATTCCAGCAATCATCTATTAATGTGGGTAAAAACATTTTTTAAAAAAATATTTATTGATTTGGATTTCTCCAGACATTTCTCACGTCATCCCTTCATCTGATAAAATACCTATAAATCGCCTGTAGGTGAGTAAGGCAGGTTGTAAGCCACTGGATTTACTTCAAAACACACACACACACATATTCTAAAGGATCAGATTGTACTGTATATCGTGTACACGCCTTCATGTCCCCTCATACTTAAGACCTTGTGTTACATTTGCCATAACTGGATGACTCTAAATATTTCATAATTTATCCAGTGATAGCTGACCTCTGCGTAAACGTGACTAGAAAGATTATGAAGAACAATAAAGCTTGGAAGGAAGTAATAGAGATGTGTGTGTGTGTTCTGAGATGCTTTTCTGCTCAACACGGTTGGAAATTTGTAATTATGAGTTATTTGAATCTTCCCGTCAGCTGAAAAGGGTCTCCTCATCAAAAAGGCTGATTAAAAGGTCAGAACGGGGTGTGTGTGTGTGTGTATGTATACAAGCAACATGAGAAGGGCACGTGTGCATGTGCAGGGCGCTTGCGATCACGAGGTCAGTGTGTTGTTTTATGCCTGTGTGTTGGCGGCAGCGGACAACAGCGAGGGACCATACAGATGTGCTGACTGCTCAGTTTCCATGGGAACCACCCCATCCCCCCACCCCCATCCCTTTCTTCTTCATCCTCCCTTTCTGCGAGGAGCGTCAACGAAAAACCGTACTCGCTCCCTTTGGTGTCTTTGTGTGCATGGGTTTCTCATCACTCAACTTTCCTGCCCGTCTGTAGCGCAAGGACGAAGGCGCGTGCTTGGTTAACTGCTAAGCATGACTGAGACTAAGATGCAACCCATAAAAAAAAATAAAAAAAAAACATGGTTCTGATGTGACTTTACCGGGTTTTATGAGTCATGCAGGACAATGCGTGCATGTCCATGTCCGTGTAAAAAAGCATGGGCACTCGAGGTACTGTGGATGTGAAAGCGGTGGTGGAAGTGTTCTTAAAGGAGGGGCATTTATCATGTGTTTAATCAGACGAAGGCAAAAGGAAAGAGCTGGGAGGTGGGGTGAAAAGGGTGGGGGGGGCGCGCAGGGGTGTTATCAAACTGAGTGGCTCCTTCCTACACACACACACACTAAATCAATATTTGTAGACTTCTTAGCATGTGCAGGATGGAATTGTTTGCAGGCCCTAGAAGGATGGATAATAGCATCCATACTGAGCATGAAAAAAAAAAAAAAAAATGAGAAGATACCAGACCAGACTTCCAAGCCCCCGGACTTTTGCTTGACAAAGGACGAGAGCCGAATGCCTCTTTTGCAGTGCTGCCACGGATCAAACTCCATCCTCCGGGCAAAATCCTTCTCTACCCCTGCACTCCTTCCATTCCGAGCTAGCCGAGCCTGTGGGCTCCGGGCCTGATCAGTATTCTGGGGTAGCGCCGTCTGCCTCTTCGCTTTATTGCACTATTTTTAACCTACTCCCTCCTTAACCTTGACCATGGTGATTGAGAGAGGGGAAGGATGAAACGGGAGGGGTGTGACGGATGATATTAAAGCCAAGGAATAAAGGTGGATGATGAATAAAAGTCGGGGAACCAAAAAAAAAAAAAAGATGAGAAGGGGGAAGGGATGAAGGGTTTCAGCCGCACCGATATGAAACGCTTTACGGAGAGCATGATGATGAGCTGAGCTGCTTCATTTTCTGGGCTCACAGAAAGGCTGTAGAGTTTTGACCTGCGTGCCACATCTTGCACCGGATCTCTGATTCAGAACATGTCTGCGACATCAATCAGGTCTTTAATATGAGGCTCAGATGGGGATGTGATACAGAGCTGTGAATGGGAGATGAGGAAATGCTACACTGGAAACACACAAGGTCACTGAAACTGTCCTGGGTGATGGTTGGAATCGCATCCGAGATGCTTTTCTGATCACCACGGTTGCAACAAAGTGTGGTTGAATGGAAAGCAATTGAACCACAAACAGGGTGGTAAAGTGGATGTGTTCACAGTTCGATCCTGAGCTTGGATTACTACAGGGTTTACGTTTTCTCTACAGGTTCCCTCCATGTTCTTTCGCCCCAAAAAAATCCGTCATCAGGTTTAACACTATCACTATTGGTGATAAAGTGCTAAACTTGAACCGTATTGACTCCAACCTCTATAAAGGACTGACTGAAAGTGAAGTCAACTCAATACTTTTAAAGATTCTATTTTATACAGTCATTTTGTACATATGGTATGACCGAGCTAACCAACATCTGATGCAAGTGTGATGACAATATATTTCACAAAAGTAAAGCCAACTTTGGCAACAAAAAAAAATTCAATCTCCAGTTGAATGACTGTCACTCATTCTCTATACAGCTTATTCTGTACAGGGTTCACAGGAAGCCTAGAGTCTCTCCCATGGAACATGAGATGGGTACATGACTGAGTGCCGATCCCTCTCAGGCCACACAAATGCACACACGCTACGGGGAACTTGGAAATGCTCATTTAGCACATGATAGTGGAGGGAAGCACTGAGCACCTGGAGAGAACATGCAAACTTGTGCGAAGCCAAGCAGGTGCAGAACATGCCAACTTCATGTCAGCTACGCCACTGTGCAGCCTTGATTGAATGCAATCAGCATAAATAGGACGTTCTGCCAAGCTCTTGTAAAGAAAGTTATGAATTACAGCTGTGATATTTTGTCAGATAAAAGTTTAAGCACATTTGAAAGCTAGAGAAAACACTTCTTGATAAAAAACATTGTCACCACCCAGGGCAAGAACATCTCACTTGTTTCACTTTCTAGATAAAACACTCTGAAGGTTTCCAATGCAAATTCTCAAAAAATACTTTCAACTGCATAACATTCATAAATGCATTTTTCTTTCACCTAAAATAAAAACAGGAGAGTTAATGGCTTGCTGTAGGTCTCTGACAACTGATTAATTTGTATCAAAAACCTGATGTCTATTTTACCCTAAACCTGGTCCCACACTGCCCTCATGTGGACAACCTACAGTACGTGAAAGACAAAGCAACAAAGAGTAAAATAACCAACAATACGCAATGCTAATGTAATTGCTGCGCTTCCTGAGTGCCTACTACATGACCACACAAAGCAGTTAGGGCTAAAATGAAAGTGAAGACAGACATTTAAATATTGCTCAATCTTTTAATAAGCCTTGTTTAATAATCTTTTTTCCCCCGCATTATTAAATCGGATGCAGCCGAGGCGGTGCCGACTTGTTTGGTCTCGGTTCTCCAGTTTCATCCACCTCTTCAGTTCTCCTCATCTGAACGATAAAAACAGAACACACATGGATGAGTAAATATTTATGGTAGTTTAAAAATGGTGCATGAAGGAAAGATAAAAATTTTGAAGTTATACCTTCATCGTCCTCGTCTTCATCCTCCTCTTCATCATCCTCGTCTTCGTCGGTGCTGAAGGTTCCGTCAGGGAGGCTGTAGATACGGATCACTTGCTGTGGACATACAGAATGTGCAAGGGGTTAGAACTAGATTTGTTGTATCAGGTTGTAAAAGAAACAATCATCTTTTACAGAAATTGTGAAATCTTTGTACAAGAAACATCTAGTGAGTCATTAATTCACAGTCTTGCAACTTACAAAGAGATTATCCTTTGAACAGATTCAGACTATGTTTAAGGAAACGGATTTTCGTGAACAGTGAACAATGCATTCTATTTATGATTTGGCCAAGAACCTAAAGTACACAAAACTTTCTGTAGTTACTTTTTGCTCTATGACTGTATTGTTGTCCTAAATTGTGTTGAGTGTTGTAAAGTGATGGCATTGGTGGAGTCCCAAGATCAAAAGATCGATCAAATATACTTTTTTATTATATATCATACCAAAGTGAACCAGTTGCTAGGTTCATATCCGGTGCTTCAGTAGTGCTGGTTTAGAGCTGGTTCAATAATGAACCTCCTAAGAACTGGCTTTGTTTTTCCATGGTCTAGAGGGTCCTGTCATTACATCACTGTAATACTTTGGGTTCAAAGTAACCATCATTACTAGAAAGCATTTGAGCAGTCCATTGTATTTTAAACTAGAAACTTAATGGGTTGTGATGAACCTCTGACAATCAGTATTTTGTTCTAGTCGATATGAAACCCGGATTTTGTGTCTGAGAGAACTGGTTCGGTCACAACTAGTTCTGAATTGCGGACCGGCTCTGAACTAGCTCTGGACTGCCTGGGTGGAAGAAAAGTAATAGAGGACAGAATGCCTCCGATATCATTTGTAAAGCTTCCTGTCTGCAATTTGATTGGCTCTCTACTGCAGTTAGTGGCGAATAGACGGGACTAGTGCATTTGCTGAACCACGTCAATGACATTATCTGGTTCCTGTTTTTTTTCCCGCCCCAATTTATTAGAAAGTCAGACTCTGAAACGTAATCTTTGGCCAAACAACCCCTTAGAATAATTGTATAAAATGTTCAGTTTGTCCACCATCCTCTAAAACCAACACTTGTTTTCACACTGTGATGAGGTTCATGCATGCTGTAGGTTCTCACCTTGTTGGGGTCTTTGAGGATGAGGTATTTGCCCTCGTCCAGTTTGCGGCAGATGTCGATGACGCAGCGCAATATACCCCACGCGTTCTCCATGCTCAGGTTGATCTGGCTTGCAAACTCGTTGGGCTTGAACTGCTGCGTGCCCAGGATTACATGACGCGCAGAATCCTTCACGTGGTAGCGGGACACGTACCTACGATGCAAACAAAGTGATATTTTTAATGCTTTGATTCTGTGAACCAAAACATGAATAAATATATAAAAATTAAATAAATTGATAGTTTTCTGGGCAGATATGAAAAAAAATTCAGCACAAGAGGTACAAATGGACTGTTTATATTCTTACCCCAGCTTGAGATACTCCGAGCCGGCCAGCAGGGCGCAGCAGGTCCAGCGTGCCAGTTTGTAGCTGTTGTTCTTCAGCTCTGTGGCTAACACGGCTCCTCTCTGAGAGTCCAGTTTCTGACGCCAGTCCACTCCGTTACAATACTGCACAAACAATGACCAGTTCAGTGTGGCAAACACACACACACGGAAATTCACATTGGGGAAAATTATGCACGAATTCTCATTCTTACCCGCGAGTCCCACTCGTTGAGAGCTTTGATGTTGATAAACGAGAGTTCTCCATTTGCTCCGGTCATCACACCATCATGTTCACAGCGCACAATCAGATCAATATCCTCACCAAGTTTCCACCTCCGGTACCTACACATACACACAGTCAATAACCTCTTCACACCTTCCAATGACAAGAACTCAATATATTATGCCACACAAGTGCACAAAATCTCCACAGATGCCAGAAAAGGCAAATAATTGCCCACACTCAGTCAGGAACAACACAAGCATGAACTCCATTATTCCCAATGTGATTGCTTAACCCCAACTCTGGCTCATGATGGTCATCTCACCTGTACGCCACAGACGCCACTTCGCTCTTATCCATGTCCTCCTCTATGAACGGGTTTGAGTTGGGAAACTTGTGCCTCTCTAATCCCTAAACAAAACAGAACGTATCTCAGAAGAATCCCTGATACACATCTGACACGTGTTTACCGCTGATCTTGACGTGAGTGACTGTATAAGCCGAGCCGTGGTACCGTACCATGCGCAGGCACTGCTGGCTGAAGTTGTGGTTGATGTACGTGGCCTCCATGGCCAGGTTTCGAGGGGAGTTCAGGGAGTTGCCTTCCTCCTGAGGAGGCTCGTTTGCTGTTTCACTGACCGTGAGCAGATCTGACAGAGACACACGCATTCTTCAGTATTTTTGCTGGGTAAGCTCTAGATGGAGAAAGATTGAGATTGTTAGCGCACTCACCAAAGTCGGAGTTGTCTCTCTTGTCGAAGAAGAGCTTGTTTCCGACACGCTGCACGATGATGTCCCAGGAGTTCACTGAGCGTGTGCAGCACATCAGCGTGGCCAGGATGGCATCGGTGGCAAAGACGTTGCCCTGGGTCTTAGCCAACTAAGAAAGAGACAGATTTAATACAGTGACTTGTGGGTTCTCTTACAAATCATGTTTGTGGTTTCATTATTTACAGACATAATTAGAAACCGAAATACTGGTTCAACGCTAGGATTGCATTTTCGTAATCGATCGAAAATGCAATCCTAAAAATTTATGGCTTTTAACGTTACCTTACGGATGACGGGGTCATCGGTGGTGGTGACGGTGTGGAAGATCCTTTTGATGCTCTTTAAAGGTTTCTCGTTACGGGTGGTGATGCGATCGAAAGCTTTATCGTAGTACTCCAGGGCACCGCAGCACTCACTGCACCGGAGAGAAGACAGCGAGATACCAGGATATCAGTCAACACAACCTGGGTGTGGTCCGAACTACAGAATTTGCCAGTTTATCTGCTGTAAACACTAGAAGAATTTATACTTCCCTAAAACACCTAAGGGTTGGAAAAGTGTGTTCACTCACATGTCTGAAGGATCAGCCACCTCCATGTATCTCATCTTCATGAGGCGAGGGAAATCCATTTCTTCCTTGACCTCCCAGTCGCTCCGCACTTCCACTGATGAATCCCTGGGCTTCAGCTGAGCCTGCAACAGCCAGACAGGACACGCTACACTTAATAACCCTCTAATGCGTACTAATAGATCATCTGCTAAACACACAATCTGGCACTAGAACTAAACCGCTAATAATTAGCAACGTTCACTGACGGAGCTTATAATGCAAAGCAACATCACTACACTATTCATCCAAGAACAAAAAAAATGAAACAGAAAACCTGAACTTGCTTTAACTTAATCAAGGTTGAGCTCAGTAACTGAGGAACACGGCTAAAACCGGTGAGCGCTGGGAGTACCTGTGACTTCTGGTCCCACTTCTGACGAACTCCAAACTGCTTCTGGAACTTCTTTTGCAGACGCATGCGGTCTCGTTCCTTCTGCTTGGCACTTTTAGGCAGAGTCTGCAGGTTGAACTGCGTGAGATTTCTGCGGTCCTTATCACGACGCAGGTTCCTCTGTAAACACACCACAGCAGGCATGAAGAAGCTTTTGGGTTCAGAACAATTCTTAATATAAACATGATTACATTTTAATTATGCACAAAGCCTAATCTACAAGCTCAACTTTTTTGCCGGTTTCAGGCTGCACTGCGTACCTGGGCGAAGCGCATGCGGTTCCTCTGGTAGGCCGATTTCTGGGTTTTGGCCGTGTCCACCAGCTGGAAGCTAGCTTCATCCTCCTCGTGGAAATAAGCGTACTGACTTCCTCCTCCGAACTGGGACGAGTACTTATCTGACGGGAAAACGGACAAGACGATGGTGGGTGTTGAAAGAACAGATAAATGCATTAACACAAGTACATCAGATCAAGGTTCATGTGAATCGGTCATGAGCTTACTCGTGTATCTTTTATCCTGGTATGTTGCTCCTGTCCAATCTGCCACCTATGAACACAAGACAAACGGCTACTTACGAAAGACTCCCATATGAAATATAACATTTAGTTAAATAGTAGAGATTGGGGAAAAAATTATTCGGTTAAATATTTCGACCTTGTGTAGCAATTTATGCATTTTTTTTTATGTACGCATTTGAGGTTGCAGTTCTCCCGGTATTCCTGTACATAATACAGATACGACAAACATATGCAACAAAATTTGTAATAAAGATAATACTGTGCCCAAGACTTTTGCACAGCACTGTACATGTTTTCAATGGAGGTGGCACAATGATGCCATTCCTCTATAATGCTACAGGCGGCACACTCTAAACTATTCACATATTGGCAGGCAGCACAGAATCCTGTGTGGTAGGAGCAAATTATTTGCCAAGTTCGATTAGAATAAATAAAATTTTAACAAAAGCAAAAAACAAAAACAAACAGGTAATGCCACATCAGAAATCGGCACCTCGGTATAATGATATCGTATAGATAGATCCATGGCAATTCACATCCCAATTAAGTAGGATATGTTTGTACATACTGTTTATTACTAGGATCTATGATTAGTGAGTGAGAACTAACCTTGCCCAGGCGGTCCCCTTTGCTGAACGGCTGGTAGGGCATGTCCTTGAACTTCTCAGGAACGGCGCAGGGACCCCATCCCGAGGGGTTATCCTGAATCACTGGGGCCAGGAACTTCGCCATGGTCTTCGTACACAACCGAGACATACAGGAAGCAAACACAGGCTGTTTGGTTAGAAAACGAAGCAGACACAATTTCTAAAGCACCACTGAAGTGATGCCTAAATTCCTCTAGAACGACTATCAAGCAGTCAAGTGGCATTATGGGTAAAATTGAAAACGACTGTCAACAGCACCAGTGAGGATCGCTTTACTTAGAGTAATATTCAAAATAGTCAAGAAGGATTGATGCTAAAGTGTGTAGGACTCAGACTTGAATCAGCACTGCTTTCTTCACACTAGCGTGCACTTTTCCGGCACATCAGCTTGCGCAGTGGACTAGTCATCACTGACTACACAGCATCGCAGATTAAACGGAGACTCAAACTCACTCTTGATATAACAATACAGAGCCACTAAAAAGAATACTAATCTACAAGAGATATGGGAAAAATAGATTGTTATTAATCATGGTTCTTTTCTGCGGCATTCACGTATCAGTACGGGAAATATTGGACTGGGATATTCATAAAATCGGGATACGTATAGAATCGCACAAAGATATCGTGATAATATCGTATCGGGCGGTGACTGGTGATTCCTAAGCCTACTATGTAGTGTGGTGGTGATGCAGCTACCTCCAAACAATGCAAGGGTGAAACCCAGGTACAGCTGTTACCTTACTTATACCTTTGTATTAGGTTAAAAAGCTGTTATAAAACATTTAACATGCATATTAGTTATATCAAACATATTTTAATAGATTAATACACGCATCGTAAACTAGTCTTAGCTTCTCAAATTTCCCCCCTATCATATTTTCCCCTAAAGCATTGAAGATAATATTTCCGATAATATATAAAAGCTGCAAATATGCTCACAGCATTACTCGGCATTTATTTGCGTAGTAGTATTAGCATTAGCATCTAGCAAGAACCATGGAGTATTACGGAACGCTGATGCAACGCATCTTCAAAATACTCTCACGAAATAACAGCTTATGACACGAGGAATCAGCGACATTTATTTGTTTTAAGATGCAATTGAAAACAAAGCTGATGTTTAAGGATTAGTCAATACCTTTTCACCCCAGTGGAAATTTTCCAATCGGTCCTCAGACGCCGGCGGAAATAGGAACGCGTCACAGGAACGCAAAGCGAGTTGAACTTCCGGTTAAGATATTTCAACGATTATTTTTATTATTATTACTATTATTATTATTATAGTTATATGTAATTATGTAAAATGGTGGTTAAAAAATATGTTGTTCTAACACGAGTGGTTTTATTTGGAAGCTGGGAATATATATAAAAAAAATATTTATTTTAGTGAGTATGTAATTGCGACAGTTATGAGCCAGTTTACGGCATTTGCTGTCATGCGCAGTACGGCAAATCCAGACCAGCTGGAAGGTAAGAAAAGCGAAGTGCTGTGTGTATTACACAGTTATGCAGTTATGCAGAAATGTATTAATTTACTTTAAGTATATAAATAATTATGGATTCATATTTAAATAAACAACCCAAAAAATTCACCAATATGCTTACCTTTATAATGTAGAATGTGTTTTATTGTATTATACTGAATGTGTGCAAAACTCAAACTACAGTTTCTGTATGCAAACCAGCCACAGGGCAGATATTACACAAGTGTGGATCAACTATTACATCTGACTACTTTTTAGATAATTACACTGTTTGTTTTTTTTGCAAGTAAGTTGCGTAACACTTCACACAAGTTCAGTAGTGACTGTGCATTAAATAGGCCAAAAAGTCGATATGTATTTTCATTCTTATCCTGAGTGACTGTAGTTTAATAAATAATGATGTGTTGAGGTTCATCTTTCAGACATCAGGCAATAAGGATGTGAATCACGATACGATATCATCCATATCCATTATGACCACCCGGGTTAATATTGAGTAGGTCCCCCGCTTTGCCACCAAAACAGTGATGCAGTGTGTGTGTTCTGACACCTTCTATTGAAACCAGAATTAACTTTTTCCTCAATTTGACCTACAGTAGTACACAGGCTGACATCACAATCTGTTGTCCCTTTGTCAAAGTCACTATCCTTATCCTTGCCTATTTTTTTCTCCTTCCAAAACATCATCAGAAAAAAAGATTCAATTCAAATTTTATTCGTCACATACACAGTATGATATGAAGTGAAATGCTTATATGACTGCTGTTGACCTCAAAATTACAAAAAATAAGAGAATTAAAAAAAAACTTTTAAATTTACATAATATACAGCAATAATAATAAGAATAAAAATGAAAATAAAATAATAGAATAAGATAAATAGTTAAATAATATATAGAAGAAAAATATATATAGTAAAATGAAATATAATAGAAATGTAATGTAGTGCAGTGTAGAACCGTGTCCAGTTAATGGCAAGATAATGTGCAAGATTCACAGTGTGCAAAATGTGCACTTGCTGTCTAGTATGTCACGCCCACTTCCAGCTGCCATTGTAACAAGATATTGAAAATGTAGTTACTGTGAGAAGGGCCAAATTGTAATGGGTAGACAACCAGGTCAGACCAACTCCAAAACTGCAGCTCTTGTGGGATTCCTGGTATGTAGTGGTCAGGACTTACCAAAAGTAATCCAAGAAAGAAAAACTGGTGAACTGGCGACAGGGTCATGGGCGGCCAAGGCTCACTGATGCACATGGGGAGTAAAGGCTGGCCCGTTTAGTCTGATCCAAATGAAGAGCTACTCTAAATCAAATCGAGGAAAAGGTTGATTGTGGTTGCATTAGAAATGTGTCAGAACACACATTGTTTTGGTGGCAAGGTTGTGGGAGACCTACTCAATATTAGGAAGGTGGTCATAATGGATAAAATTTGAGCCAGTTGAGCATACAAGGGTAAGGACCTTGCTTATGGGCCCAGGAGTGGAAACTTGGTGGTGCTGGGGTTTGAACATGGGACCTTTCAATCAGTAGTCCAATGCTTTAACCACTGAGCTCCTCCGGCCTTTGTAATATATGCTGATTATAAAGGAAAGGCAAAGTTTTACCACCTCAAGTGCAAACATGTCAGTGCTGTGCAAAAGTCTTAGGCACCATATCCTCTTTGGTACAGATTTTGTAATATAATTACAAAATTATATTATAATTTGTTAATTATATTATGTTTATCATTTCTGTATTATTACTTACAAAATCACTCACTACTTCCAAACATGTATGTAAAAATTTATAAATAAATAAAAAACATTACAGAACAATATTTGTCTGCGTGTAAAGAAAGCAACATATTACCTAACAGACTAGTTTTCAGATGGAAAAAAACCTATTGTAGACTTTTTAGTTTTGCATGAAAAAAAAAAAGAAAGAAGCGAGTGTGACGAAGTTACCAGAAGATTTCATATTCTCCAGGATGCTCAATGAAACAAAAAAGAAATGCCTTTAAAAACATTACTACATATAATAAACCTTTAAAAAGAGCACTTAAGAGTAATAAAATAAAATAAACACAGTCTGTATTTGGTATGAAAATGCTTTGCTTGAAAATAATTTTTCAATTATTTGCTTGGGAATATGGTAGAGTTCTTCTGGTCATTTCGTCAAACTCGCTCCATTCTACTGGGTGTCCCAAAAAAATTTGACATCACTGCGTGGTCTAACAACATAGCCAATGCTCGCTGAAATTATATAAAATTTTAAAGCGATGTGTAAAAACTAACCAAGTTTAATGATGGAGATGATCAGGTGTGCCAGTGATAATGACAATGTGCTGTTGAAATGGCCACCACGCACGTTCACCTGACTTGACACCTTGTGATTTTATTCTATGGGGCCACTGTATGTGAAAGGACTGGTCTTCATCCCCGACTCTTCCTACAGGCCTAGAGGAACTCGAGCAGAGAATCTTTCAGGTGCTGGAGATTGTTACGCGAGATACGCTACAACGTGTTTGGCAGGAGCTGGAGTATTGTCTTGACGTGTGTCGTGTCACAGTCGGTGCGCATATTGAACATTTGTGAAGCTTTGTGTAATCGGTTATAAAATCTATATCGTTTGGATATGTTGTTGGAATAATAATTTTAAAAAAATCTTTTAATTTACAATCCTATTTAATTTTGTTTGTAGTTACTCAGGTATTTATATTTTAAATGATGTCCAAAACCCTCGTTTCCATCTGAAAATTGATCTGTCATGTGATATATTGCTTATATACAGTATATATATATATATCATCTTTTTTTATGACCAGGATAAAAAAAAGAGAGTTTTCACATCATTTCATATCAACCTTTAAAGACGCATTCTTAATACCTATAAATTTGTTTTGAATCTGGCAAAATCAATCCCAGCACCCGATGATGTGTTTGCCACTTCAGGAGCCTCAGGCATTACGTTAAAGCACTTCTTGCACCTCACAACGAGCACATTAGTTCCAGTCAGTGGAGAATCTTTAGACAAAGCTGTTGTGTGTTGTCCACGTTTGGCTCACACCTGCATGTCGCTCGTACAGGCGATGCAGTTTGGACTGCCACCTGCAGAGACAGTGCAAGGAAGATACTTAAGAGCTTTCTGTGTGGTGAGTGTATTCTTCAGTTATAAATTATACAAGGCGAATATTCTGTCAGAATAAAAAAACTTAAAAAAGAAAAATAAACTAAAAATTAGGATAGGAATTACCGGTCACCGCCTGATACGATATTATCACCTCACCAAGGTGCTGAATCAACTAATAGTATGATTCTGTAAGTATCACAGTTTTATAAATATTGCGATTTGATATTTTTTCCGAATTGTGTTCAGATTTTATTCGAATTTTAAGATCATGAACCATAAACAAAAACATTTGAGCCATAACTCAAAGTTTTCTTTTTCTTTATTTTTTTATGTACTTCTCTTGGGATTTTTCCTGATTTTCTTTCTAATTTAGTTGTTGGCATTTCCCATCTAACATTATACTCCCGTATCAAGGCTACATCTGCCACCCAGGGACTATCACGTGCTTCCTCCGAGCCACATGACGCTGGCTGACCGTATCTTTCCAAACTGCTCGTGCGCACACACACTCGCAGGATAGCACTTTCCGCTCCATCCACTTGCATGAGCTCACAGAGCGCCCATGATTGGCCTGGTGTTTCTCATCCCTCCCCTCTGAGATAGCTCAGCCAATCAGCTCTCTTTCTAGGCTCCCAGCTGTGGGAGGCTGAAAACTGCTCAACACCCGCTTGAGGTTGTAAAACGTCATCATTTCTTTATAATCCTATACAGGTAGTCCCCGACTTATGAACATTCAAGTTACGAATTTCCGCAGTTACGAACGGACCGCGGTTCTATGCACATTCGTAGATGTGAACAAATCCCGGAAGTAGCTAACGCGTAAAAAAAAATGGCCGTGAGCTACTTATGTATTGTACATGTATTGTAAAAAAAAAAAAAAAAAAGACTCTGCAGTGCTACAGCATCACCCCGGGTTTGAACATGCGATATCTGGATAAAAAAAAAAGCTTCATAACTGACTTAGGATTACATTTAGTCTCACCGGTTTACGAATAAGGTCCGTTCTGGGGGCATGTTCGTAAGTCCAATTTGTTCTTAAGTCTGACAAAGTGAGTCTTATACGCCTTTGACCCAAATATACAATGAAAAGCATTCCAACCCACTTGACTGAATCTCTGTGTGTGTTTCAATGTGGCGATACATAAATCGGCATGCAAAAGAGTCACAATTCGTAACTGAATCAACCCCCCTCCCCCACATCGATATAATAATTAGGGTATATTGGTGGTTTTCGTAACAGAAGCCCTTCGTACAAAGTAATACATTTATTTATTTAATACAAAAAAATAACACTGTAATGAAAACATATCGTCCATTGACTTTTGCGAACCATTACACCTCTAGTTTTAACCTACTGCAATAAAGTTTCATTTTGTCGTGTCACCGTGTCATCTGATAAAGTCAGTTTCCTCACAGATGAACCAATTTACGTAATTCAAGCATGAATCTGCGCTGTTGCGGTTAAAAGCCTTTTTTACTGCTGCAAATTTTTTATTTAATTTTTATGCAAGTAAACATGCCACTGGGTTCCATTAAATACGATGATGTATGGACAGCTGAGTTTACTCTGTTTGTTATGTTGTAATCCATACTAATGTTAATGCTCATAGAATGTAGGTCTTTATTTTGCTTACTGTTTAAGTTTATTGTATAAAATATCATGTTATGAAGATTAGGTCTCTTTGGTGCTGCATGCTATAGGATGTTCAATACACTCCATTTGTCACAGAGCCTCAGTTCTGCAGTGTCTCCAGGGGCTTTCAGCTGATGCAGCGCTTTAATAACATACAAGTTTAATAACATACAAGAAAATACAATCCGGGGATGAAAAATAAATAAATTACATTCTGTCTAACAAATCAGTGCTTATCCAATACACTGTTTTTTTTTTCTTTTATGTGAGTTTATGTGATGGAGATAGTGAAAAATCTGAATTATTGTTGTGTCCTTACAAATCACCACTGTATTTTTTTTCCCCCCATTATCCACACACACACACACACACACACACAAACACACAAACACATACATATACATATATACATAGTGGAACCTTGGTCTGAGAGTCTTTATCAGTAAACTTGTGTGCATGTGTGCGTGTGTGAGTGTGTGTGTGAAAGTCATCCTACACAGTAGCCCCCTTCCTCCTCCTCTCCTCTCTCTGTCTCATGTGTGATGTGATGCGTGCGTGTGCACTTGTGTGAGTAAGTGTCTCTATTCGGTAAACTGGTGTGTGTGTGTGTGTGTGTGTGTGTGTGTGTGTGTGTGAGAGGCGTCTTAAACAGTAGCCCTCCCTACCCCCTTCCTCCTCCTCTCCTCTCTCTCGTCTCAATTACTATAGCCACAATTCTTTTCAAGGGTAAAGTGCAGGTTAATTTGTTTTATTTTCACTTTATATTTTCACAATTATTTTTATAGAAATAATTTGGGGTTGTGGAACAAATCGTCGTCCATTATATCTTATGGGGAAATTCACTTAATTATGCCCCTAATCCAAGGTTTAACCGTGTGTACCTGCGACTTTATTTGCATGTATTTTAATTTCACAATCATAAACGCATTTAAAAAAATGTCCAGCGCCATCTGTTGAATTTTGGAGTTGAGTGTTTCCGTGAGTGAGTGTGCAGTTGAAACCTGCTTAATAAACGCAATCTCGCGTATTCATTCCGCGGACTTCACGCTAACACATACAAATTCCAAAATTCAACAGATGGCGCTGAACATTTTTTAAAAACACACTTGCCTTTAAATTCCATGCGGACAAAGTCGCGGGCACATCTAGTATGTATATAAAATTGTGATACAGAATCGCAAGAATAACCAAATCGGCATCTACGTATCGTGATAATATCGTATTGGGTGGTGACTGGTGAGTTCCATCCATCATACATGCTGCATTTACTATAAATATAAACCTACTTATGTAACTCACTCCTTATAAGTTGCACAATTCCAATATTTGCACCGATTTACTGTATATACTGTACACTACTATTTGCATTTTTAGTAGATGCTAAACTACATTTCGTTGCTGAGTACCTGTACTATAAATACAATAAAGTTGTATCTATCTATCTATCTATCTTAGACGGTGTTTCTGAGCGTGTTGATGCTCCCGCTGCTGAGGACTGTGGGATTGCGTGCGTTCTCAATGGCGACGGAAGCGTATTCCTCTGGTACTCACTCTGCAGCCTTCGTCACCTGCCCCAATGACACGGTGGCCAAAGACCTGGCCAGGTAAAAACCCCAACACAGCGCCTACATACATACAGTCTCGTCCTTTTAGCGTTTTGATTTTTTTGGATCTGTTTTGGAGGTTTAAGATGAAAGCATTACTGATAAAATAATTTAATTCGCAGCTTGTTTCATTGAACAGTACATCACAGAGGTAAATTTTTTGCTTATTTGTCATGTTGCAGAGGGATAGTGGAGAAGAAGCTGGCAGCGTGCGTGAACATTGTGCCCAAAATCACATCAGTGTGAGTAAATCACAATCCGCTTTTACAATTCAGTGCTCATTCATTCGCCTGTTTCGCTTCTGTGTTGCGTGTAATGAACAGAGAGGCTTCTTCAGCTACACTTTTCTGCCCACTGGGCTTTTGGGTTACTTTGTGTTTCTGTGTCTCTTGATAGATATGAATGGCAAGGCAAGATTGAAGAAGACAGTGAAGTGTTGCTGGTGAGTTTTATTCAAATTCAAATGCATCTTCAGGTGATAGAAACTCACAGTTTGTCCGAGATGTCTGTTAAAAGTTCATGTGTTACAATATGTTTTTTTTTTTAGATGATTAAGACACGGACTACAAAGATCTCAGCTCTTGCTGAATATGTTAGGTAAGACCAAGGCATCAAATACGTAATTTTAATAAATTGCACTTTGTTACATCCAGGTGCCATTTAAATTTTTAGGCATCCATCACAGAACCTCTGAACATGATGTAATACCAACTATTCAGATTATTCTGCATTATTATTTAGTTTTATGAATAAATTTATAAATACAGTATTTCAGTGGGACTGACAGATACTGATGCCACAACTCCTTTGTTGTGACTGCCAGGCACAGGGGGCAGGGCTCCTTTAGCGTGCCTGACAGGCACAGAGCCCCCCAAAAACAAATAAAATGTGCAAAAAAGAATTACATGAAATAAAAATGAAAAAACAAATGTACTAATTACATGACCATTGAGTGTTATCAGTCATATTTTCCAAAATATGGCAATCTTAAACCATTTCTTTCAGGGTTTGCTAACGCACAACTGTGTGTGTGTGTGTGTGTGTGTGTGTGTGTATACATGTTATCACTAAAAAAAGAGAGAATTTTTTTTTACACAATACAAAGAGATATTGATCATCTATTTGTCATAAAATACAAACAAACATCTAATTTTAAAACAATGCTTTATAGTTCCTATGGGATTATTTTCCTCAGGGACAGATAAGGCACGACATGTGATGAATGTCTTTAATACTTACACAGAGTATCCTGTCCTGCAGGTCTAATCACCCGTACGAAGTGGCCGAGGTCATTAGCTTGCCCATTGATCAGGGAAACCCTCCCTACCTGAAGTGGATTGGAGACATTGTGCCTGAATAAATACGCAAAATCACAGAAAATTCTCCACAAGTCCAGGGAAATTGGACATTTTTTCTGTACGTTTGTTAAGGAGGCATGAATCTCGGTTTATTTTGATATGGAAATGTTAGCAGATCTTCTGCTTTCTGCACTAATAATGTATAGCTGTTACTTTAAAGCTTTTCAGTTTCAATTGAATAAAACGCTGTTGTAAAAAGTGAGGATGCAATTTTTTTTTTTTTTTTTTTTTTTTTTAGTTAATGTATAATATGGTAAATCTAACACTTTAATTTGCATAAACGTGACTAACAGTGGTATAATATTTCTGAAAGGTTTTAGCATATCAGCCCAGAAAATATGACAAATCCGCTCACATGCATTCTTATGTGCCGATATTAGTCTGATATGATTTAGGCTACAGTAAATAAGTGTTTATGCCTAAAGGTTAAAAAACTTGAAAAGCTTAAAATCACACGCTTAACCTGTTTAGAACTTCAAAGTCAAACTAAGACTGATTGTGCAGAATATAGTTATGAGAGTATAAACTCCCTTTATTTCTCTATATAATCCCCTGCTACACTAATGCACTTATCCCAGCGTTTCACTAGTGCTTGAATACCATCAAGGTAGAAAGCTTTCTCAGTACACTGAAGCCATGATCTGCCAGGAACTCCTTTAATGACCCAAACATGTGGAAATGGCTTGGAACGAGGTCAGGACTGTACAGAGGATGTGGCAATAAATCCCAGCTGAGTTTCTGTAATGTGTAAGTAGTGTTCGTGAATGATTGTGTGTACAGTTCCTACAAGTTCCTACAAGTCCCACAAGTTGGTGATAAGTTATCTGTCGATTTTATAAAGATCGGGCAAGGATCGGTCATTCCACTTGCTGAATTTTCACAGTGTGATCTGAGCCACCTGAGCCAGGATCGACATTTGCGGACATATGGCCTTCTTTAAAATGCTTGCATCATTCAAATATTTTACTGCTGGCAAGCATCTCATCACCATACAGTGTCTTGAAGTCTTTTGTAACTGTCGGTTTCATTCAAAAGAAAGATCAAAATGTGACTTGAATGCCATTTGAATTGAACCAGAAAACAATCCCTTTAAGACATGATTGGCAAAATTAGATCTAAACTGCAGGATATTTTTTTTTTAAACAAAATATTTATAAGGACTAACAAGTGCTTCAAACATTTGTGTTATACCTGCAGCTTCTGTTACTATAACGGGTAAATCATGGTATTTCAATCCATTTATAGTTAGATGTAAGGTTGTGGAACATCCACAAAATACATTTGTGTTTTAGGAACGTCTTGTTCTCTCAACATTTTCTTCTTTCAAAAAAAATTGGCATAAAATAAAATTGTTCACTGTCCTGAAGACTTCCATCCATCCATCCATTCCACTTATCCTGTGTAGGTTTGAAGGGACCTGGACCGTATCCCAGACAGCTCAGGGCACAAGGTGTGGTACTCCCTGGATGGGATGCCAACCCATTCAGGTAAACACTTAGCCAGTCATATACTATGCGAAATTTGGAAACACCAAACAGCCAACGCAAGTCTTCGGACTGTAAGAGCAAACCAGAGTACCTGAAGGAAACCGACCAAAGGCGAGGAGAACATTTAAACATGCACAAAGATTGGACCACAAGTTTCAAACCCCCAATCCTGGAGGCGTGAGGTGACCGTGCTAACCACTTTCCTATGAAGACATTCCCATGATACTAATATCAAAAAAAAAAAGAAAGATTTCCTTGCAGAAAGGAGTGACTTTGGTGAACATTCTACATTAAAAAATATTTATTTATTATATATCTTGGATTATAATTAATGGCATACAGTCCTCGTGATTGAGGTGTTCCTATAGAAATGTCTGCAAATTAAAGAAAAGTTCCAGTTTTCCTGGAATATTCTTCAGTTCCACTTTAACCTTCACCACGATAAAGTGCTAACAGAAAACTGCTAGCCGTGTAAAATCTCCTAAGTAAATCTAAAAATAGATCCATACCTAATTAAAAAAGTTTCAGTTTAATTACATTTTGAATAAAACTAGGTTTTTGTTGGCCCACTGAGAATATGGTACCGTTTACTATTTGAATATTTTAAAGCCTCTGATCCAGTTTATTAGCTCCAGTCTGTGCTGCAGGTGTTTTCTATTTGTCTAAAGGGAACACTTTGCATAACTGTTTTACACCCAGGCTGCAGAGAAGTTTGCATTTCATGTGCTGCCACCAGAGTGAGACATTCACTCAAACTCTCATTTCAAGCATGCATACTCTTCTTGACTGAAACAAGACTTTAACACTTATTTAAATATAACAGGGTTTAAATATACTGTATATACAGCAAAACAGAAGTGTGCAATTTACAGTAAACAATTTAAACAACAGTAATAAATTGACATGTTGGAACATTAAATCTACAACATATCCTTTAAGAGAGGGTCAAAATGATTGAATTTACCCACTACTTTTAACCCTTTATTGAAGCATGTTATGGTGTAGATTTGACCTTCCAATATGGTGTGATGGATATATAAAAGAAATATGTAGGGCATGAAGTTTTACTCACCTTCTCCACACAAACTGTATAACGTGCAGAAGCGATTGTTGGGGCACTAGGCAAAATTTTGCACAAGCATTTATAACCATTAGCTTATAAATAATAAATAGGTTTGTCAGGCCTCAGGGGCCTCCTACTGGCTTGGGACCCCAAGCAATTGCCTGGCTCGCCTGTGGACAACTCTGAGTTTGTAAGGGGAATTTTTTTTTTGACCTCACACTGCAATACGCTATGATTGTCTTTTGCAAGTATCAGAACTGGACAAAGTTCTAGCATTGTAAAAACTTTAAAAAAGCTAGAAAATTAATCAAATTTAAAGGTATTCTAATAAAATTATAATAAATTGCATTTAATTACTCATAGAGTATTTTGACAGCCGGAATTAAACTTAATTAGGCTAATGTTTGCTACAGTATGTCACTTTCCATTATCCCAATCAACAACGTTCACTGCATAATGAAAAAACACTTAGCAAGTAAGCTTTTGAATTTGTTCAAACAGAGTGTTTAGTCTTTTCTCTTTTTATACAATATGCAAAAAAAGCTTGATTTTGTTTTTTTCCCCCGATTTTTTAAAAATACATTTATGTTTTTATAGAAATTAAAAAGAGTTGTTATAGGCAGAAACATCTGGACCAAAACCTGTTTTTTTGCATTTTTTTCCTGAATTTGACTTGGGGGTGGGGGGCTGGGGGGCTGGGGGCTCTTGGGGGGGGAAACAACTTGAGAATACTGAACTTGCACTTAAAAGATATTTATAATTATATGTAATGTTGTGATAAAAATTATTAAACGAGTTGGTTATCACTTACATTTTAGCGTCAAAATGGTCATGCCCTAGGCATTCTTTGTTTTTTCTCTCTCTTGATGTTAAGGGAAAATATATTTTTATATATTTATATAACAGGACAAGTTACCTAGAATATAAAGGTGCATCTAAATAAATTAGAATATCATCAAAAAGTTGGTTTATTTCAGTAATTCTAAACTCGTGTATAGATTCATTACACACAGACTGCTATATTTCAAGTGTTTATTTCTTTTAATTTTGTTCAATATTCAATAAAAAGTTTAATATTCAAGACTTATGGTGTCACACTCTAATCAGCTAATTAACTCAAAACAGCTGCAAAGGTTTTCTGAGCTTTTAAATTGTCTCTCAGTCTGGTTCATTAGGCTGGTTGTTTACAGAGTACTGTATCCAAGCACATTAATGGAAAGTTGAATGGAAGGAAAAGATGTGGTAGAAAAAGGTGCAAAAGCAACAGGGATAACCGCAGCCTTGAGAGGATTTGGAGGAGATTCACCAGGAGTGGACAGCAGCTGGTGTCAGTGCCACCACACACAGACATATCCAGGGCATGGGCTACAATGGGGCATTCCTTGTGTCAAGCCATTCTTGAACCAGAGACCATGTCAGAGGCTCTTACCTGGGCTCAGGACAAAACGTACTGGACTGTTGCTCAGTAGGCAAAGTCCTAATTTCAGATAAAAGTAAATTTTGCATTTCATTTGGAAATCAAGGTCCCAGAGTCTGGAAGAAGAGAGGAGTGGCACTTCATGCTTTCCTCCGCTGACTAGCCTGATGGAGATGCTGATTTCATTTTCCAGCAGGACTTGGCACCTGCTCACACTGCCAAAAGTACTAATATCTGGTTCAAGGACCATGGTATCCATGTGCTTGATTGACCAGCAAACTTGCCCGACCTAAATTGCATAGAGAATCTATGGGATTTTGTGAATATGAAGATACAAGACATCAAAGGCAAAAAAGCTGGAGCCACTAATCAGAGCAACCTGGGGTTCCATACTGTAACACCTCAGCAGTGCCACCGACTGATCGCTTCCATGCTACGGCGCATTGCTGCAGCAATTTATGCAAAGGCAGCGCTACTAAACCAAGTATTGAGAGCTGTTCATGTTCATACTTTTCAGTAGTCCAACATTTCTGTGTTCATTTTTTAAAATTGGTCTAAAGTAATATTCTAGTTTTCTGAGATATTGATTTTTGGGTTTTATTAATGGTAATCCATAATCATCAAATTAAAAGAAATAAACACTTTAAACACATCAGTCTTTGTGTAATGAATCTATATATTATACAAGTTTTACTTTTTAATTTGAATTCCTGAAATAAATCAGCTTTTTGCTGATATTTAAGTTTATTGAGACGTACATGTGTGTGTGCCCGTGTGTGTGTGTGTGTGTGTGTATATATATATATATATATATATGCAAAAAATAACAACATTCTGGCTAATACTCTGTAATGATTTCACATCTTTCTGCCTGTTTATCCAGAATTTATCCACACACTGGCCATATCCAATAGGATTTTTTTCCACTGATGCATTAACACATGTAAATATACAGAACGTCTGCACTTGCCCCCAATTAAACACTTTACACAAAACACATTGTAAAGCCTTGCACTGTGTCG
Organism: Clarias laeviceps; assembly: GCA_030014305.1. Lineage (NCBI taxonomy): Eukaryota > Metazoa > Chordata > Actinopteri > Siluriformes > Clariidae > Clarias > Clarias laeviceps. The sequence continues at coordinate 31,921,875 of JAQMYJ010000037.1, forward strand.
TGCAGCTTGTAATATGTAGGTCACTTTAAAAGACTCATATAAAAGAGGACACCTGTTTATTAAGCAGGGACAGGATCCATATACAGTACGTATAAAGTATGAACATGGACATCCACAGTTTTATGATAAAAATGTAATATATTTAAGAAAGTGAGGTTTAGCTATTAATAAATTGTTATTACAACTCACCTAGAAGGGTTGCTCTTTTCAACAGACCCTCAAACAGCACAGAGACGTCTTTCAAGCCCGGGTCAACCAGGTCATGACTCTGATGATGTTTTTCCCTTTTAATTAAATTGACCTAGAATATAGGATTTCAGGATTCCTAGCAATTTGTGTCTGGAATGATCCACCCTTAGATTATCCAACAATCATTAGTATTTGTCATATAAATTAGATTGTGGGTGGAATTGTGGTGGACAATGTGGAAAATGGAAAAGAATTAATACTAATATTTATCCTTAAATCCCTAAAAAAAAAAAACATTCTGTACATATATATATATATATATATATATATATATATATATATAAATTTATTTATCTATTTATCAATCAGGAAACAAGTTTTTCATGTCTTTGGGCAAAGTTTAAAACCATCAGAACTAAACTTTTTGTTTGGTTAATTTTTCATATTTTTATGCCTAAAATCTATCAGTGGAATTGTTATAGATGCTATAGTTTATCTACTCATATAAAAACAATTGAATGTTTCTGCTTTAATGTCTTGCCACATGTATATGATAATACCTGAACTTATTGAAACTTTTTCTTGAGGAATGTTTTGCAAGGTTACTGTAACTTAAATCACCTCTCAGAAGAGGGATTTTACTTTTACTCATGTATGAATACTGAGTACTTATACAGTACTGAGTAAATCTCATCAGTGTTTTGGCCCATCCATCATACAGTCCTGACCAAGCAACTTTGGATTATTTTGTATTCAGTCCTTCCTCTGCAGAATCAGCTGCACTTACTTGACTTTAGCAACCTCACAGAACTCAGTGACTTCATCTGCTTGAAATTGGACAATTTCTTGAAAATTGAAAGCAAAGATGAGCAAAGATCACTGAAAACATTATGATGTTTTTTTTTCCCAGACCGCACTTCTTTCACAAATTGACAGGTCACCACTATCCTTTCAGATTTTAATAATGTGTTGGACAGATTATCCAGACATTTTCAGTAATTTGGATGTTTTTCAGTAATTTGAATGTTTTCATTGCTTTATAATGGCCAAAAATTTGACTCTTCTGAAAGAGAGAAGCAGACTGTGTCCAACCACTCGTACATTTTTTAAGCTTTTTTTTTTGCAGTATTATTAGGGCATCTGCTTCTTGTCACTTTTTCTCCACAATGAGTCAGTTGCTTTTTCCACACAAAAAGCAACATGCATTAACACTGTCTCAGATTCTCAAACATCAATTTTCCCCACTCACCTTTCCTGTCTAGATGTAGGCTAATATTTATAGATGGTCTTGAAATGCTATGCTGTTTAAGCAGCTGTGACAAAAGATCCTCCTTTTATGCTATTTAAATGCAACACAGAAAAGCACACACAAAAGATCTAAAAATGATGAAGAAGGGACAAAGTATGGAAGTCACTATGGGTTTTTCCTTCCAAAATGAACAGATAAATTGTTTTCTATAAAAATATTTTCTATCCTTTGCATTCAAATCATGCATTCGATCTATCTGGGGCAAATGACAGCATGTCAGATTTGGTTCAGATAAACTAAACATACACTTGCACCATGTTGTGCCTATAACAGTATGTAGGCCATCTGGTTTCCATCACTTGAAATGTGCAAATAATAACTAATTTGCTTTTAATACAACATTACTTGCGCATTCCAAAAACGAGATGCATTAGGACTCCTTTAAACTCTCAAACTCCCATTAATATAATTATAATAATATTTACAGTGCTGTTTGTTTTCTTTCCTCTTTGGTAAACCTCGATCACCTGGACATTTTGAGCTAATGAATCAAACAGACACAGGTGAGCTGCAGTTGACTCCTTTCAGAGACTTTCTTTATTGAGTTTCAAGTGACACTACGAAAAAGATAGCCTTGTCTCTCTAAAACCCAAAGTCCAGTTTCCGAGGACACAAATTAATCACAGATTGTGGACATGACATTGGAGGGTTACCATTAATTAAGTTAAAAGTCAGAGACTCGTTTTAATCATCATCCGAAGTTTGAAACAGAACAATTGAGTATTTTTCCCCTATTTGTTCTTTATTGGTTTTCTGTTTTTTTTCCTAACATTTACTTCTCATTTCGGTCATCTTCCAATTTTTGCCCACCATTCTGCTATTCCTTATAATTTGATAGCTAGCACCTGAGGTGAAGTGCTTCCTCTGAGATATATTAAGCGAGCCAGAAAAGCATTGAAATTCAGTCCTCAGAGACGTGTTATTATCCCTCTTCCACATACATGAGCTTAAAGACGATATGCATCCCTTCCATCCAGAGACCACAGCCAGTTTAACCACCTTGTCCCTCATCCAAGGATCTAATTTTTGGAATTTTTTAAAATTTGATAATTTATTATTATCATTATTATTTAATTTATTTTATCATATTATTGTTACAACACTGAACTTATTTTAATAGGCTTTATGAACGTATTTGCATGTCTAACAACACAAACAACAAATTATTAGTACAAACAAAGTTTCTTTTATTTACAACCAAAACATTCCTGCAACATAGACTGGACAATTTAACAAATCCAACACACATTCTGACTTGTACCTTAAAGCCAACATCTAACCAAGTCATTTTATGTTTTTTTTTTTTTTTTTTAGAATTAATAAAAAAAATATTATGAAATTATTAGGACAGGCGGCATTGGTTGAGAAATTCATTTTGAAACATCTTAACAAAGCATACAATGAGCATAAACAAGCGGAGCATGAGCGGTGTTCAGGTCTTCATTCACATACAAGAATGAACACACCTCACTCTGGCCATGACTCTGCTTGCAAATGATGGCTCGTTACAAATCAGTGCTTCATTTACTCACCAGCATCAAACAAACATACAGACAAAAAAAAAAAAAACTTAGGTTAAGCAGTTTTAATGTTGACTTTTAAACATACAACATCTATAACATTCATACATACAATATTCCTTTTTCACAATAATATAAATATATACAAATCCACATTAAAAATAAGACACTAGCAAGTCTCTTGCATGAATATACAAATGTCATTCTATACATAACTTGGACCATAAAAAAGGTCAGACATATAAACATAAACATGTACAATACACACACTGCTCTGGTACAACAGGTTCGAATCTGATTAAGTCTAATTTTGATACAGTCTCGAGAACAATTGCAAATGGGGCTAGCCAAAATTCTTGTGGTTGTTGTTTTAATGGACATTGTGAAAGAAGTATCTGGATTGATTTTTTATATTTGACAGAATATTTTTGGGACAGATTTGCTTAACTAGTGGAAAAAAAGTGCAATCACAGGCTTCTGGTGCCAAAGGTTCTGGTACTTGAAAAGAAATGTTACAGTATGTGAAACACAAAGGATTTGTAAACTTCCAAGGGACATTTAAGCACATAAGACACTTGCTGCTAGTGAATGTGAAACTCAGCATTTTGGCATCAATGATTATTTATTTTTTTGCTGGTCACACAGTTTTACAAATAACTGATTTCCAGAACAGTGTCTCCAAATTCCTCTGCCCCTGGTTTGATGCTTCCCCTCTGAGATCCGTTTAAACTAATGACACGACCATAATTTGGGCTGATATAGTTGCCATTTTCCCCAGTTTTATTTCCATTACTCGGACCTGCTTCCTTGGCATCAATCATACATGACACTATGGTCCTATTCCCCTCCTTGTGCCTATTTCTGCAGCTGTGCTTTACAGTTCTACAGATTTCTGTCATCTGTGTGGCATTCTCCATGTAACCCATACTTGCTTCCTGAATTCCCCCCTCTTCTTCCTCATTGTTTTGCTGTATTTGTTTGCAGGATTCTTTCATGCAGTCTGTCAGTTCAAGGTCCTTTTTAATTTCTTCTAGGGGTATAGTGTGGTTTCCAACAGTCCCCTGTTGTAGTTCCTGGTTTTCAACTCGTCTGGTTGAACGACACAGAGCTTTCCGGAAGCCTCGCTTGAAGTTTTCAGAGAGGAATCCATACAGAATGGGATTGGCGCAACTGTTGGCGTATGAAAGGACCACCACAAAGTAATACAGGCCCCGGAACTCTCCTGGAAGCAGCACTAGCAGGTTGACGATGTTTAAGATGTAGAACGGTAGCCAACAGAACACAAACACAGCTACCACAATCACAACCATTCGCGTGATCTTCCGCTCAGATTTACGTCGACGGATGGATGTGGCTCGGACCCTGCGTCCTGAGCTGCGGACCTTGATCACGATGAGCAGGTAGCACATGCAGATGACTAGCAGAGGGCCAAAGAATCCTACAGTTGCTGTGTACACAATAAATGCAGCTTTCCAGACTTCTGCAGGTTCAGGCCATACTATGCTGCAGTTCCCGTCATCCTCTAGCACATCAGCAAAAACCACAACTGGAAGGACGACTATGAAGGAAAGTGCCCATACTGTGGCATTGACTGCCTTGGCTACTCGAGGTTGGCGCCATCTTGAAGACCGGAGAGGATGCACTACTGCCAAGTAGCGGTCTATACTCATTACTGTCAAGCAGAAGATACTGGTGAACTGGTTGATGGCATCTACTGTCATAACCAGACGGCACATCAGGGACCCAAATGGCCAGGACAGGAGAGCATTTTGCACAGCCAGAAAGGGTAGGCCGAGCATGAAAAGCTCATCAGCTATGGCCAGATTCAGGATGTAGATGTTTGTGACGGACTGGGTCTGAGAATAGCGCAAGACAATGTGGATGACCAAGGTGTTGCCTCCCAAACCAACCACGCAGACTATTATATAGATAAGAGGAATAAGGATTCCTGCAACACTTGGCATGAAACTGGTGTTGTAGCTGTCCGTCCAGTTCTGGGACCCATTGAAGAAGAATGTATCATTTGGCAATAGAGGGGGGACAGTAAACCCCAAACTGCCTGAGAGAATGGAATTGTTGCTCCATGGTTTTGGGAATTCAGATCCTGGTATTTGATTTGGTCTCTCCATCTTGGCATGTCTTTAGAAACTCTCCATTTTACCTGTAAATATGAAAAAAAAACAACAACATTGTTTTGTAGCATTTTTGGGTTATCTGGATTAATATCATTGCTCATTAGCAGTAATAGTGAGAAGACATGAAAAACAGTAGGAGATTCATGATACGGGAAATGTTTTGTAACCCAGCACACAAATTGTGTACTTAAACCATGTCCATTCATTACTAAGACAAGCAGAAAGCATGTACATTTTGCAGCGAAGGATAGCAAATCATGTCTGAGAATATTACAAGAGCCTGGCCCCTGACAGTGCAGGAAATGAAGGAGAAGGATAAATAATGGTGTGTGATGAGCCTCAACGGGTCCACAACAGCTGCATTTGTGTTGTAAGCTATCTCTTATGACGCTAGCACCCACGCTTTGCACCTTTTCCCTACCATCTTGCTAATGCTGTCTAATTGGCTTTTTATTAGAGAAGCATAAAGCAAGAGGACGACAGGGTCATTGCGTGTCATAATGCACAAGTGGCTCTATTAGCACTCGGGAAAGAAAACACATGTGTATATAAAGACTTGACTGTGTGTAAAATAACACAATGTGAATGTGTAGCATATAAGAAACTGTTAACTATGGTATCACTTCTTTCAAATATATACAGTATACTGTATATATAGAGTTGTTGATATTCTATTTTCTCTGTCACACAAGACAAAAATGTATATAATTAGGATTTTCATAATTTAAACTGCTGTAAATAGTTACAGTAAACACTTCTTTGGTTTATATAAAACCCATTGTTATGGATAAACAAATCATCTTGGTGACGTAGCTTCCTGTTTTTGTATTGTTGCCGCGAAAGTTTCGCGTTTGTATCAGCATTTAAATTATATAGCTTTTCCGTTTATACAATAATAATATTAATAGCAACTAGTTTTTCCATAATATTGGAATTCGCCTTTTTTCCATTTTTTGAGCTTTTTGGAGAACGCGCGAGTTTCTTCGTCTAGGAACAACAAACGGAATTCAGCTCCAAACAACTAAACTCCGACTCAGGTACGATATAATGGATAATAAGCTTGTTCAGTGTGTGGAGTGCAGGATGTTTAGACATTCTTCCTTCGTCGTTAGTGATAACTTTACTTGTGATAGGTGTGTGTTAGTGAGCACTCTGACGGAGAAGATATTAGCACTTGAGGAGCGCATCCAGACTTTAGAGAGGGTTAGAGAGTGTGAGAGCAGCGTTATTCCCGTAGCGGAAAGTCTCGGTGCCGCAGACGGAGATAACCAGCCCCCGACTCCGGCATTAGAGCTCTCACAGCAGGGCGAGTGGGTGACGACTCGGCGGCATACTCATTCAGCCAAAGCTAACGCTAAGGCTAGCCCACCGGAGCACACCTCCTCTGCGCTTCACGTGTCCAACAGGTTTGCTC
>JAQMYJ010000037.1:31942819-31958181 GCA_030014305.1 Clarias laeviceps
TATATATATACTGTATATATATATATATATATATATATATATATATATATATATATATATATACACACACGCGCGCACACACACATATCAAGGACACATGCACAGTGTTGGTGCAGAGGATGATCATGTCAGGAGTGTGACAGTCGTTACAATGAGAAACAGAATTAATGATAATAAATACAGTGCGGGAGAGCGTGAGAGGAAAATCATTATTGCAGAGCTAATACAGAGAGAACGAGTTGTACAGTCTGATGAATGAGGAACCGTACATTTAAGAGGATCTGAAGAAAAGAAAACTTTGTCTTGGATTTCTTTGTACTCATAATTCGCCTTGGCCTGAGTGCTGTAATTGTAAGCCTGCTGTTATAATGTAAAACCTCTTGTTTACAATATGTTTATAGATACTGATATTGGATATTTTTTTTCCCCAGTTGCATTTTCTTCTTTACAATAAGTGTCTTTTTTTAGACTTTTTTTTTGAACGTATGCTCTCACTACTTGCCTAATCCACCTTGCTTGTTAGGGATCTAGATTCAAACCTGGATTTCTGTACAACTCTTTTCTCACAATGCCTGCACCTGGGTTCAACCGATCTGCTATTGACTCAGAGAATCTTTAGAAATAATGAGACCCTGCACCACTGATTGTCCCCCATTCATTACAGCAGCAAGGATGACCAGCAGGAATGTTTTGAATGCGAGCTAAATTACTTTCGGTGTGGAAGATGAATGCCAATCACGTCTTAAATTTAACAATAGGAAGGAATGATATATATCGGAATATACACCAATGGTAAATGTAGGCAGGATGACACATACATTAAAAAGCGCCTAGCAAGGGATGATAATAATATGAAAGGATTGGGGCAGCTTAGTTTTTATTATGCCTTTGATGAGGCCTCATATCATCATTGGTTGCTTAACCACGAGTTTTATTGTCCAGCTACTGACAGATATTAAGTGTTCGTATCTATGACCTAACACAACTTGAAAAAAAGATTATATCATCAAGTAAAAATGAATAAAATTATACGTGTGGAACTTTTTCTGGGTTAATAATAAAAATAACAAAAAGTTTACGTTTCCAACTTCCGTGCAACTTTGGGCACAAAAACTCAAATCAAATTCAACTGTTCCATATACAGGGTGCGTGAAAATTAACTAGGCAATATTTAATGACTATACAACTTGTAGTATCACATCCCATTGGGCGAATATGAAGATACGTGTAGATGGAGTAAGTAACTGGATAGAGAAATAAACAAACAAATCATAAACTCTTGATGAAAAGATGTGTTTTTGTTATAAGATTTGTTACATGTAAATCTACATGTACAATTTTTTCAATAAATTTGCATTAGAAATATGGACTTTATGACCAATTTCTAATGCCTAGTTACTTTTCACCCACGCTGTACATTTGCAGTTAGATATACTGTAATACTATTGATTTAGTAATTTTTGGATGCTTTATGAGTGCTTTTTTTAAAATTAAAATGTATTTCCTAAATTGAATTATTACAGTATGTTGCTTTTGGTTATGTAATTATGCTGTCAAAAAAAGTTATTCATCTTATATGCATCTGTATTTACTAGCAATTCGTTTGCATTTTAATTATTGAACTCACCACCTGACAGCAAAATTTAGAGGGAAAAGCAGCACCTCCCCACTTTGCAATAACATACTTGTCAGATTTTTCTTGTAAAAATGCATTCCATGTCATTTGCAATTTAATTTTAAAAGCCTGCTAGAGTCAGCTATAAATCAGGGCGGGACTATGGCACGCCCAACAGAACATGTGGGAGTGGTTTTGCTTTTAATTTTTTTAGATACACGGCGGCTGCAGCTAGGGCATCAGTTCAGTTGGAATCTGTATAGCAGGTCTCTCTCTTCTCCTGGGTCGACATGTAGATGGTGCTCTGCCAAGGCTCTCAGTTTACCAATGATGATATTCGTGTGAATGTCATACAAAGAGGAAAATTCTGCTACTCTTTCTATTAAAACTTCACATTGATCACAAGCTGTCTCATCTAATTCCATCTCATCTACTGTTAGGTCAATTGTGCCAATCAGCTCTACAGCTGCAGCCGCCATAGTCCCGCCCTGATTTATGGCTGACAGGTAGAAGGCTTTGAAAATGGAGATGGCTACGGCTCAGAATTAATTTTCACCAGTCAATTCTGACACAGTTAACGTGAGTATGCTAGTGTAAAGTGGGGAGGTGCTGTTTTCTCCTTTAAATTTAGCTGTCAGGTGGTGAGTTCGAAATGATGATTTGGGAAATGATTTTTAATTTAAATAAAAGTACTCATGAAAGCAAAAATGCGAATGTAAATGAAATCTCAGAAGAACTACATCAAATTGCAAATATAAATGGAATATTTGAATTTTTGAAAATGTATGAATGAATGAAAATGTAAATCCAAATGTACCATTACATTGCTATTTTTCATATCACATAAAAAAAAATTGATTTTGATTATTATGAAATATTAATAGTAGAACACTTGTAGAAATTGCAAATGTAAATAAATTTATTTACAGCCTAAATTTGCATGTATGAGTTGGAAATGTAAATTCTAACTTTAATCAATACACTGCTACAGTATTTTTCATATTACATTTTACTCTGAATTTTGACACTGAAAAACATATATAAAAAAAGGTATGCATATTATGTATATATTTTTAAGAGCTAAGGGATAAATGGCTAAGTCTAGTCACCAAGCACAAGTGGCATCGTAAGCAGTTTTGGACTATAAAATCCATCCATGAAACAAAAAGATGAGAACACATGGTGTAGGTGAAAAACATTTATGATTTTATGCCTACTGGAAAAAGAGAAAAAAATGGTTGCTCACCAACCATTAAACAGAAAGTGACAGACTTCCACACTCACAAACCACCCCAAACACAAACCCACAACCCCCTCCCCTACCATTCCCATTCTTATAAAGACTTCCTATCATTTGTTCCATCCCATTCAGTAATGGCTTGCTTACTAAGAGCTGATAGCCCCTGCTTCTGTCCTCTACCTGCAGCCATAATGAAAACTAGCTTGAGATACAGGCCTAATCTCTTGCAGACACAAAGAGGATGTACACAATCTTGCCTTTTGTCCCTGTTTCCTTTCGGCCCTTTTAGGCCTCCGCTGGAGCTGGCATGTCGCCATGGCGATGAAGGGTTGGGAGGAGGTGACACCTCTCTTTCAGTTCTAAACTGCCGGGGGGGTATATGTGTGGGTTTGGTGGATGGATGTGTGAGAATGGAGCTTGGGTGGTATAATGACTGTGATGACTTTGGTCCATTTTGGACACACACATAGAGCACACACTTTTTCTTTTGAAAGGTTACATTTACAGTGCTTTGCAAAAGTATATACCCACCTTTTCATTGTGCAGTTTTTAATGATACATTTTATACAGGATATTCAAGGTTTGGGATAAATAAACACTGACTGACACTTTGTCTGGTTTTGTGTAGGTTTTGAGATCTCTTCAGTTTTGAATATATTATTTTTAAGTACTGTATTTTCTTGAACAGTCGTTCAGAAAAATGTGTAATTATACTGAGATCATGTGACACGTTACCGAGAACACGTGAATTCAGCTATTCAACTAATCATTCAACTTCTAATGGAAGCAATTGCACAACTAACTTAGGAGTTGAGTTTCCACTCACGGCACTGGTGGCAAACACTTACACAATCACAAGACATGCACTCTGTTGGTGAAATGCAATGACATTATCTGTTTCTTTATATACTTTATAGAGCACTGCCTGGGCAAAAAAAGTCACCATCTGGATTTAACTAAGCAAATAGTTAGGAGCCGTTCATGGCACAATTACAGCATTAATATAGTTCAGCTGGTAACAAGTTATTTAACCCTCATTGATGCATTGAGTAGTTGCTTCACAATGGTCAAATTACTGTCCTGCATCAGGATATGAAAACAACTAAGGGGATTGTTGAAAATACCAAAATGGGGTTAAGAACTGAAAAATGAATTGTTAAAACCTGGAAAGATAGCGGTGAACCAACATCTTTGAGGAAGAAATGTGATTGAAAAAAAACGTCCTGAATAACCCCAATGGATTTTTTTCTTCCATGATGGCACAGGCGTATTTCAAGAGGATGATGATGCCAGGATCCATCTGGCTAAAATTGTGAAAAAGCAGTTCAGGAATCATGAGAAATCATTTTCACACATGGATTGACCACCACAGCATCCAGACTGCAGTCTAACTCTCAGTACAAGATCTTGGAGAGAAATGAATGTGATGGAAATAAATGCCGTGACATTGCATAAGCTTATCAAAAGTACTGTATGCCACGATGCCATAATCAAAGCAAAAGGTGGTCCAATGAAATATTAGAGTGTGTACCTTTTCTTTGGCCAGGCAGTGTATATTCATACAGTGAAACCTCGGATTGTGAGTAACGTGTTTTGCGAGTGTTCCGCAAGACGAGCAAAGATTTTTAATACATTTTGACTTGGAAAACGAACAAGTCTTGGTTTACGAGTACCGAGTATCATGTGATCACAACTGAACCAATGTTTTTTCTCTCTCTTGCGCTGCGGAATTGTGGGAAATCGTCTCCCTTGCTGGGTCTCTCACTGGTATAATCAACATCCGTGCACACGTGTACTGTTTACTATAACATTGTGACCACGTGTGTGGGTGTAAAAAACATCTTTTATTTTGTGTTTGTATGCATCTTTGTACAGTGCGCGTGTAAAGCAAAAGAAAGTCTCCTTTGAGAGGTTAAAGATCCATTTTCTCTTTCTCTGTGTCAGCCTGCAGTTTGTGTGCGCGCGCGTCATTGGACACCGTGCCTTCACGCACACCCCTCCTCCTCTCGCCTTCACACACATACAGTACCCCTTCTCCTCTTGCCTTCTCACACACACACACACATACACTCTAGATACTCATAGATTCTTTTCAAAGGTAAAGTGCAGGTTAATTGTTTTATTTTTACTTTACAGCAGTGATCCCATTAGCGTGCGCTCACGCGAGTGTCATTAGCAATGTTCCTTGTTAATTTTTCCGAATAAACAGTTTCTCCGTTAATGTGTGTGTGTGTGAAACTCAAATAAGAGAGAAGGAAGGTTTACTGTTTAAGATGAGAAGAGGGGAGGGGTTGATTCCTCCTCTCCTCTTACTTTAGCTTAACACACACATTTGAAGTGTGTATAACATAGTTAAACATATACCCTACCATTAGGGCTGTATATCTTGAACACCTATTGCTATTTACGCTTCTCTTGTCTGTACCTGGCCTCAAACAACCCCTTTCGACTCTGTCATGACTCAATCTCAGTTACACCTGGTCATGAACTTGTCTTAGCCCTTCTCTCATGTGGATTCATTATGAAAAATAGCCTAATCTCTATGGATCAACTTTTTGCTTGTTCAGTGCCAACATCTTGGATTGAGATCTGGTGAATTTGGAGGCAGAATCAAAAACCTTGGACTCTCTGCCTGCTAATGCAGCAGACTGTGATGCACTGGGTGTTCTGATACCTTTCTATCATTGACTTGTTTCAGCAACTTTTTAAAAATTGTCTATTTCTGTGGGATTGAACAAGAAGGCAGGCTTTTGGTCTCCACAGGAATAGATGACCTTGGGCTCACATGATCTTGTTACTAGTTTCCAGCAGTTAGTCCTGGTCTTAGGTTTGACAATGATGGCGTGGAAAGTTTTGAATTGGTCTCAGCTACAGTAGGTGTGTTCAAAACTGTGCTTAATGCTGCTCACATTGTCATTTTTAATTAGTACTAATTTTGCTGGTGATATTTTTTTAAATCAAATGAAGTTTCCTATATTTCATAACATATAAACAAACTAGTAGTATGATCTACAGACAGACTACCTTAACTCTGATCAAGGATAGATGAAGGCTGGTAAATATGTCATGCTGTAAGTCATTAAGTCCCCTACTTATAAATGAGTTCTGTTCCGAGAGTCCAACAACCCAAGTTTCCTACACACAGCATATTACAGTGAACGACGGTTGAACGATTCATGATAAAGAACAAGCAATATCTTACATTCCCCCCCCCCCCTCGCTCCATTCTCTGTTATTTTCAATTTTCTTTCCATTGTTTTTGCTTGGTGCTTCTTAGCAGTACCAGCTACCTGCTTTTACACTTCCTTCCAGGCATCCTTGGATGCACGCTGCACTCACATGACTATGTATGCCAGACATGTGATCTAACTTGAATGTTCGTATGTAGGGAAGTTACACTACATACAGGTTAATTAATGTGGTTTTTATCCAGAAAGCTTCATATCTGATTGTTAAACCATAATAAAGCTAAAATGCTCCCATCTTCATTACTTTTTTATTTCAGTCCCTGTCCCTTTTTGCTCAGCTCTAGTCGGAACACATAGTAGTGCACCTGATGTTCATATTTGTATTTGTGTGCAGTAAGTACATATCATTTATTCACATGCAGCTAAGTTGCAAAAAAGTAGTTGATTTACCCTTTGTGATTATCTCAATTAGGTACCAAAATAGTTGGTTTTTGGTACACAGTTGGTATTTGAATATTTTGCGAGTTAGACTGTGATAAAATGTCATTGCAACAATGTTGACTACATTAAATAAATGACCCGAACACAATGTGGCAAATAAGATTTTTTTTTCTTTTTAAATCTTTGAACTGAAATACATCCTTAAATTGCTGAATGCTTTTGGCAAATCAAGCCAGTTCCATGAGCTGGAAATAGACCTGACCCATGGCACTAAGATGTGTACTGCCCCACTACAGAACCTGCTGCCATTGCTAAAGCACGTTCATATTTGCAGGTTAATATTGTTGAAGTGTATCTTTGATTTGCTGTCCAATAATTTCTTCTAAAGTCATTGTACAACTGTGTAAAATATGGGTAGCTCACTATTTGTGAGGTTTTTGAAGATATTGCATTGGTGCCAGGTAGCCACTGGAGGAGTAGCGTTTCTTTTGCATTACATCTCCCAACTTACAAACTGTGTCAGGTTATGAAGGTTTATATACCTGAACAATTGGATTTCCTTGTTTCATGTAAATAAACTTCTACAATATTTTGTTCATAGTAAAAGAAAAGATTTCTCTATATTAGTTTACTTATTCAATTCTTTGTCTTACTGGAGTGACGTGATAGGAAATAAAGATTTGTACTTAGACCAGCCACTGCACTCTATGCAAAACACACAAACACAAAGTAAAAAGTATTCATGTCATGGTTCCATGCCCTTCCTTCCTTCACCTGCCGTTTTGATTAATTCCTGAGCACCCTCACCTGGTTGGGTGGTTCTAGTTACACTCCTTATTTACTGCATCCTTCAACCCTCTTCTTCTTTATTTAAACCAGACTCAGTTCTCAGTCAATTTTCCAGATCTCCTTCACATTGTGTTTGAGTTTTCCAGCTATCTGCCTGTTTCCTGAATTCACATGTGTACCTGACTCAGACTGTTTTGATGACCAACTGCTCCCTGTTGGTCATCCTTTCTGCTCAAGCATACATATGGTATATACTTTCTGGATATCTGACCATTGGACCAATAAATAGATTTTAGCTTTTTGTCTGTAAAGCTGCCTTTTTTTGGACCTGTTCTCAACCTGCCCCTTGTCGATAAACCTGTCTGCTTATTTATACAGTTTTATATTTAATGGATATCTCTCCTTGGATTGTTTATTGAATTTTGGATTCTGTCTGTCTAACTAAGCCTTTAAATAAGAACCTAGCACGGCAAGTTTACTGTCTCTGCTCTGCTACAGTTGCCTGCAAATCAATTCATATTACCAGCCTGAAGTGACTCAATTATGATTATTTTTTTTTATCATAATGTGACACATATCTAATTATATATTTTTTTTATGGCTGTCTGAGTCATGTTGTATGTACTGTAGTCCTAGACCAGATACATATGACTTGAATGATCAGGGGCAGATTGTAACTTTTTTGCCTCTGCACATGCGTGGGCTGCTCGCTGACGTCAGTTAACATCGGCAGCACAGGGATTTTATAGCAGTGCTAGCAAAACCTAGCTGTTAAAACCACTTAAGCGAGACGCTTCTTCCTTCTTCTGGAACTCAACAAATACAGCCGACTAACTGCTCTCTGTCCTCCAGAGCAAATCTTTTTTTGCTAAAATCATATTCCAATGATTAAAATGAATGAGTGGTCATATGAACTCATAACGTGGCTTAACCCAGATGGCGTGAGTAAAGATGCGTCAATGTGCGTATTCGTTTCAGAGGACAGACGTGTCCCAATTAGAGTCAGATAAGTCACTTGTAATTATGAATGTGAACCTTCATGACATGCACATTAATCAATATGGCTTGTAAGTCAGTGTCACTTCAAATAAAGTTCCGTCTTCCTCCGTCCCTTACTCCTGAGCCCAGTGAGAATCACCGTTCCTACCACAGTCTCTTGCACAGTTTATGCTCTTTTCTTATTGCCTCTCTGCAATGAATACAGAAAGGACTTTATCTGATGTCTTGCATTTGGGACCTTTTGAGTCCTGTTAAATATTTATAAGAAGAACTGCCATTAGGACATTGCTTGAACTCTAAATGTGGTGCCTTAATCTTTTTCACATAATCGTGGTGAATGTAAAACACATAATATATTCTAAAAACTTAGATTTTCTTGAGCTTAATTATTCAATTACAATTCATCAGACTTTCCACTACAAAACAGTGCCAGAGTGGAAAATGTTGCACCAGATTTTCCGGGAAGTGGGACTTGTAAATGTCTTGTAAGGCTAAACGCTCTGCATGATTGCCTAATTCAGCTCGGAGCTCTTTGGTGCCCATTGTGGCACTCCGTTGTAATTACGTAAAACAACAACAAACTTGCCTTCCAATTCTCATCTGCAAAAATGCTCTCCAAGGGGCCAAGATGTTCCCATAAAGCCGACCCATGGACATTCTGTCATGGGGGAAGGAAAAAATAAATTGGCACAGCAGATAGTACATTTTGTCTCGTTTAATGTGAAAGAGGTCACCGTAATGTTAATGGACAGCAAGTTCAGAGTGAATGGTTGATGCGCTGTTCAGATTGTAATGGCGCGGCTGCCTAATGCAGATGATTAGCATGATAGAACAGACTGAGTGTCATCAACTAGTTTGCCCTTAAGGGCTGTAGCAGGGTGGAGGAGTTCATTACAGCTGGGGTTTGAGACTCAGTTGTAGATCTGATGATTTGATTAGTAGTGTTCTCTGTTGAGGTTAAAGATGCTGAAGACAGAGCTGGTGATTTGAGTGTAAATGCATGAGCGTAAAAAAATCTAATGTAAAAAGTGGGAGACCTAGATTCCTTAAAGCAACAATGTTCTTGATGATTCTTTGTGCTGTGAGGAAATTAAATCAACGCCTTGAATCAGGGGTAACACAATGATTAAGGTGTTGGATTACTGATAGGAAAGTCCCAGGTTCAAACCCCAGCACCACCAAGGTGACCCAGTGTAGTGTCCTTAAGCAAAGTCCTTAACCCTCAACTGCTCAGATGCATAATGAGATATACAATGCATAGACATTGTCACGGTGCGCGCCTGTGATGGGCATGCACCTCAATCGGTTATCACTCCTCGCTCACTCCGTAGGTTCCCTAAGAAGGGGCAGGGCTGCCAGGTCCACATGAGGACAGTGTGAGAAACAGCTGCTCTCAGAGCATAGGAAAAGGCACCTAGGGGGACTGTGGTAAGGCCCCTGACCTGAGGCGGGAAAGCCGCCCAGCCGACGGACATCCAGGAGAGACTCCCACCTATGGCCACGCCCAGAGAGAGCTGGGAGGGACTGGTCTCGGCTCGTGTCAGCGCGAGAGGTTGGTTTCACGGGAGCCTGCAGGAGTGCTACCTCCGTGTTCTCCAGTCTGCTACTTTGCCCACCGCCACCTTTCATCAGCCGTGTGCCCGCATGCCAGCTGAGCACTGCCAATGGACCTGCACGTGCACACCTTCACATCTTTCCTCCCCCCCCTCCTTTAACCCTTTCCTACCCAATTTTACCTAAAGATTTTCCCCGTAAGACCCCGCCTCTTGTCTGTGGTATAAAGGTAAGTCGCTTTGAGCAAGGGCATCTGGCAAATGATGATAAATACATTTTTAATTCACTTAATTAGAAAATACAATTACATGGATATGGTTTGTCTACTAAGTAGATAGATTAGATAGTCATTTGATTTAATGATCCTCGACCCTTCAAAAATATTGCTGGAGTCGTGACCAAGACAAGAAGTCCAGAACATGTTCAGCCATAGACTGACTCAATGTAAACAAGATTAGATTTGCATTTGGAAGTTAGATATGAATATAAACAATCAAGTGCAGCATATAATATAAAAATACTGTTGTTCCTCAAACATCAGATAATTTCTAGTGCAAGTTATTGATTTAATAAAAAATACAATGCAAACCTGCTCACAATTTGAACAAGCAGCTTCAAGCTGGTTGACAGACATTAAGGCTTTTGATAGACATTTTTAATTAAAGCGTTACCACTGGGACATGAGCTGTGTACCGTATTCCCATAGGAATCCACAACATAATTGAAGGATGATTGGATTTCTTGGTTGCTTTTCAAAATGGGACTACACCTATTTAAAAGCACACAGTTTCTTTAGACAAGGGAAAATTAACCAACACATGGCTCCATTTTTATTTATTTGAAAATAATTGACTATATTGACCAATGACTAAGTGAGTAAAGCAGTCTTGTGAAGAATTAAGATTTCATGATGTAGTATCCACTAGGCACATTGATCTAAATTGTGCACAAGAAATAAAAGAACATTTATTACACCTTCTCAAGGTTCCATTGCTTTCACTAAAGCAGAACGTTGACTAATTGAATCAATTTCTATATATCTCGAAGGCAACTTAATGGAATTAGGAACCAAAATATATCTTGTATGGCTGATTACGGGTACGTAGGTTACAGGACCATTAGTCAGCATCAACTTCACAGATATTATGTAATAGAATATCTACATCTGCCGTTTTTAGAAGTTATACTCGAAATGGCTTGCAGCATTCTGGCATACAATGCATGTTGAAAATAATAAAAATTGAATAACGGTGAGTTCCTGATAATTATGCAAAAATAAAGAGTGCCACTCTCATTTTGAAGCCAAATTAATGTGGGCTTTTGTTTGCAATCTAAATCAAATGAATAAATAAACAGGAATTTACCAACATGGCCTAGGTCTAAAGTGGAATGAGCCGGAAATTCAGGGTGACCAGGTGTGTTGACCGATATCGGGGTAAAGGATGTCATGTGATGGGACCTAGCATTATTCCTACTGCCCATAATCCTCCCACACTGTCAGCTTGCTCCTTGATTGATTGAGCCACTCATTCCAGTCATTAATTGTTATTCTCCCAAACATGCTTGTTTCTCTTAAACCAGTCATCTACAGCTAGTGAAACAGTCAGGTTAGCATTCCGAAGAAACAAATGGGGCTGATAGCCAGGTAAGCACTGAAGGGGGATTACCTGTTTTACGAAGTGAGATTTGGGGCATATTCAACCCATGGCAGAACCTGGGCCCAATTTCCCTAGTTTGAGGCATAGAAATTCCTGAGGAACTGAACCTGATTTGCCCATGTGACCAGCTTGTTGCTTAGGGGTTCGTGACCTGAGGTTAAACTGACTATCATCCCCAACCATAAATCTAGTAAAAACTTTTAAAATAATATAAGTGGTTTGTTCACTTATTATTTCCTCTAGGATCCCTAAGTAACAGAACATATGGTGGCAGATGAGCTCAGCTGTGTCAAGCAGGGATGATAGCCCAGGGAGTTAAATAGGGCTCAGTGACTTTGACAACTTGTCTATCATGACAGATTCGCCTTTCAGCAGATCTTTGATGAATCAATCACTTGGTGGAATCTTGGTTGCTGAGGTATTGGCATAGGTTTACCAGCTGGTCATGTTTTGGGGGCATTGGCTTGGAGACAGGCAGGCCAGGATGAGAAGAAATGGTGGATGTCATTTATCATGTTTGTCCCCGATTTTCGGCTCTCAGGAGGTGTTAGGGTCCATGATTTCTAGGGTGGCCTGTGGCTGGTGCAGTGGATGCCATGTGATAAGTCATTCCCAAAGGACCGCAAGTAGAAAATGTTGGCTTGCTGGGCTAGAACTGGGAATTGGCTGTGGCAGAGCCTCTTGATCAATGTCCCATGATATGGATCCTGAGGGGAAGTGTAAATGCAGAGGGGATACTTGGTCTACGTTCCCATTCTTTGATCCAGGACTGAAAGTGAGAGTGAACTGGAGTCTAATGAATGAACAATGCCCACTCGGTTTGCAGGTGCTGATTTGCTTTGTTGTCTTTGGGTATTTGTTTTTTTGGATTAAAATATTCAAAGGATATAAAGACCGATCTACTGTAGCTAGTGACACCACTCTTCAAGTAGTAGCTTGCTGCTTGCCCAATCTCTACACCACAATTTTGCTCAGCTGGTGACAGCTTTTTGAGAAGAAAGAAACCGGATGGAGCTTGCATTTGCCTTTGAATCACTGTGACAGGATTGCTCCCATGTGCATTTTGGAGATGACAAACTCTACCATAAAGGGCTTGGAATGATCGGGATGATGGTTGTTAATAGATTATGTAGTACATGCCTTGATGATGTTGTGGTAAAACATCTTTCGCTGTGAGGTCCCACATGAGATGCTTAGCCTCCTTTTTGATCAGAGATGTGGGGGGGATGCATTTACAGAAATCTTTTAATCTTTTAAATCATATCAACAACTCCAATTTTATTAAATTTTTTTTAAATGTGTAAAGTCTGCCATATAAATGCATGTGCATGGTGTTTCTATAGAAACGTCAATATAATTGGAAATTGCTTTTTACCCAATCAGAAATTAATATTCAAAAACGCTGCGATAGAAAAGCTTTTATTAGAACGATGATCAGTTTTATGTTCCTTTTGTAGCAAAGAAACCTGGATTGTGATTTGTAATGTGTGTGGTTCTGTTTCATAAACCTGACACTTAGTTGAGTCACAATAATGTCAGAATAATGAGCCGCTAAATGTCTCAAGGATGAATATTTTATTAATCACCCGCACACACGCTGATTGACTCGCCCATGCTTCTGTGTGACGCTCAAATAATCTTGGATAGATAGTGAAGTCGAATTCCACTAAGCAGTCTGAGCAGATGAGAATTTGTCTCTCTGCGCCATGTTGTCCTCCGAATCCCACTTCATCCGTGAGCTCGAATGAAAAGAAACTTTATAGAAGGAGAAAAATCTCAAACAGTGCTGCAACAATTGCTTCTGAAAGTGCTGTAAGCTGTTGGCTTCTGTCACTCAAGTTTAATTGCTTAACATGAAATGTCTGAGTGTGTTTGTGTGATTGTGTAGGTGTGTGTAGGTGGGTGTAGAAGCAGCATGAGTCTAGGATGTAAGGAGGTGGTGTGTTGTGTTTTGTGCGCTACTCCAGTCTCATGTCACACAACACTGTGCACGGTGCCAGTATGATGAATGGAGCCTCAGTGCCCACTCTGTTTAGTGTGCGTGTGTGTGTGTGTGTGTTAGAGAGAGAGAATATAAATTTCGGTAAGAAACAAGTGAAAGAATGAAAATCAATAAAGTTCTGAAATGGTTAAATGGTGGCCTCATGAATTTGTGGAAAATTGCCACCACCACCACAAAAAGAGTGTAAAGCTTAGTTCATTTATGATTTCTAAGTCTCAAAAAATTCTCTGATTGCAGTCATTTATAAAGATGTTTTTGGCATTGTGCTTCTTTGTATCCAAGGCTATTTCCTTTTTGAGGATAAAGCTACAGAGTGTAGGTTTTTCTTTTTGTAAAGTGGTAAGTGAGTAATTCTATAACATGATATCCCTGAGCTGCTGTGGAATTAATATTGTTAGCCAGTTGTTGATTTAAAGCTTATAATACTGACGATTAGGGACAAAGCTAAGGTTTTTGCATCTGTTCACATACACTATATGGAAAAAGGTATTTGGCCAAACTTGCAATCATATTGTATCCAAATACATATACTTCAATATACTGTACTTTTGCAGCTTCCACACTTCTTATGAAGGCTGTCAAGATTTTGGAGTGTTTCTGTGGAAATTCATGCCTGTGCATTCTGCATTTCTGCCTGTTCTGTAGAGCTTTTATGAGGCCGGGCACTGATGTTGGACGAGAAGGCCTGGCTCACAGTCTCCATTCTGTTCCAAAGGTGCTCGATGAGGTTGAGGTCACAGGGCTCTGTGCGGGCCAGTCAAGTCCTTTTACACTGAACTCACCAAACCATGTCTTTATAGTCTTTGCATTGTGCACTGAGGCACAGTCATGTTGGAATAGAAGGGCCTTCCCCAACTGTTACCACAAAGTTTGGAAGCATATCATTGTCCAAGGTGTCTTGGTATGCTGAAGCATTAAGATCTCCCTTCACTGGGGATAAGGGGTCTGATTAAAACACCTGAATTCAATAATTAACAAGTTTGGCCAAATTATTTTGTCTTTTTTTTTAAGTGTATTTTTTTAAAGTGTATTTTTGCTCTTTAAACTGAAAATTGTTTTGCAATTGATGGGTTAAATGTTAATTGTTACTTTGTTTGAAGGCACTTACAATTAGGTGAACTGCATAGGTGGCCTGGCAAAAGTAGGCTTAAGATGGGGAAATCTCTGCTGTCCCCATGACAGAAACAGAGACAAGCCAATCTTTTTTTTTTTCTTTTTAAAATTCTTTAACCAAGAAACCTTTTGGTCTATTACTGGAGATCCCACCTAGGTCATAACTTTAGGGAATCAATACAATGGTCACACATTGGGACTGCAGAGGTTCCTAGATGGATGGATGGATGGATGAATGGATGGATGGATGGACATTTCTTGGATGGATGGACATTCATTTATAACATTTCTCGCATTTCGTACAGAGTCAATAACCCTATAAGTGCTCTACAAATCCATATTATGGTAAGAAACACCCAGATAGGTAAAGAGAAAAGACAGTGTGTCCAAACTTCGACTGGCAGTTTGTGTGTGTGTGTGTGTGTGTGTGTGTGTGAGAAAGAAAAATTTTAATGGAACACCCTCAATTTGCACAATGTTGTACCAGATACATGAAAAAGAAATGAAATAACTAATTGGTTCATGTATAATCTGCAACCACTTTGGAAAAATAAATACAGTTTCGAAATAATTAAGTTTAGGCTATTTTTACTGCTCAGAATGAACCCAAACAGTATGTAAGTGTTCAACATCACATACAAATCCACGGCTGATTCAGGAGCCACTACAGCTGAATCCAGTCTGGATGTGTCATGCACACTCGGTCCGCGACCGGCACTAGGACCCGGAAGTAATGCGGTCGCGAACCAGGAAGCATAAAAGG
>JAQMYJ010000037.1:31958281-31969149 GCA_030014305.1 Clarias laeviceps
GGTTTACCATCCACGCTACATTGGGCTAATCGCTAAAGCTACGTCTTCTGGTCACCGAGGTTAGTACATCCTGACAGGATGTTATCACCCCTTCCAATTATTGACTGCTGTTTTTTTCCATAACCTCATTTAGCTCAGTGTATACTGTATACACCACCTCACTGACCTATAAATGTCATGAGGCAGAGGCAGTTGGATGTCAGTGTGAGCCTTTAACCGAGACTTTAAATCAACAGACAAATTTGCAGTCAAAAGTCAGGCAATGGTCAAGTGATCAGATATTGAGAGCAATGAAAGGCAGAAACAAATATCTAATCAGGAAATCTAAACAAAGGAAAAAGGAGAGAGGGAGAATGTCTATGAACCCAGTGAGGGTAATAGGTAACAATTTCGTAGTTATGTGGGTGGGAGTGATGTAATGTCTGAAATAGTCATGAATTACTTTCTTAGTAATGTTACATTTCATCAGCCTCTTTGCTCGGTTACCCCCTGTAGTTCTACTTTTTCATAAACCATATAAGCAAGTTGGTTTGACATTAAGAAATGTATGCAGTTTCTTGGAGATACTCATGGGAACTGTTTGTGTAAGGTAGACTTGCAATTTTCCTGGGGTATGTTCCAAACTGTTGAAGAATGCCATTATGATGCTCCTTCTTGAGAATATTAACCTGGATGATTCTGTACTTTATAATTATAGACTGGTCCTAATCTTCTATTCATAGGCAGCATCACTGAAAGAGATGTCTCATTACAACTACAATATGTTTTAGTCTCTAGTGGCTGACTCGTTGGCATACAGTCTACTGGCAGACGGTACAGAGATGACTTTTATTTGTATACAGATTTTCTCTTTTATTGCTGGACTGTAGTGCTGTTTTAACACTGTAAATCACAGGATATTTTTATATAGGCTTGAAAGCAGGGTTGATTGGTTTAGGTCATAATTTGAAGCTAGGAGCTTTCTTGTTGCTATCTTAAATAGACAAAGACAGACTGATATGACATGTGGAGTTCCACAGGGATCCATTCTTGGTCCTCTCTTGTTCAACCTTCCACTTGGAATTACACATGAGAGCAAAACTCTGATTTTACTTTTATGCAAATGACATTTGGGTTTATTTGGCCTTTACTCCTGACAACGTTAAACCCTTTATCTCACTGAACAAATTACTTTTCTGGATGCAGCAAAAATGTCTTCGGTTACACTAGGATAAAACCGAAATGTTCCTTTTTGTGAAAAATAAGGACAAACTAAATTATGCTTCCTACCTTGAATCAAAGGCTCTCAACAAGTCTGGATCCAAATCTGGACGCAGATCCTAAACTTACTATGCATGGTAAAGCAGTAATTGAATCGGCATGCTATCTTTTTTCTTTTTTCTAATTTCGTCCAAAAGGAGACCCAGAGAAGCTTTTTAAACCTCACTGGTGTAAACCATTCATAATCCGTTAAATAGATAAATATTAGCCATGTGAATACAGAAGTTGCTGCACATTTTTGCTCAACGTCGTAGTAACGTTACGCGACTTGTATGTAATCAGTAAACCCAGTGAGGATAAACTGTCTCTCATCCATCTTTACTTTCATCCACTGGATCTTTTGTGGAGGAACAGGCACAATCTGGCTCACTATTTCACATGTAGTAAAGCAAGTGTCCATGTATATGTAGCTATAGATATAATAAACTACCAGCAAATGTTAAATATGACCCATCAGTCAAAAGCTATTTAATGACATTTTATTTAGCTTTTTGTGCATTTGATTCATTTTCTCATTTTGCACAATAAATGTAGGCACTAATTTATTGCTATGATTTATGTTTACACTTCTGAATTGCATGTACAATGAATTGAACTAACAAATAGCCTTGCCTCGCATTAATTGTTAGCCATGTAGTACCAGTGGAAAAAAAATATTGCTGGTTATTTTGGATGAGGGGCTTAGTCACAAAAAGACTTACTTCCTATAATTTCAACATCACATGGCTGCCACTTCCAGCTCTATGAAGCTGCCTGACACTGTGTGATAGTCATGAATCTCGGCCCAACCGTGGCAGCCGTTCCACACTGAACCTGACCATTTTACAGCAAACCAAACTGCACTACTGATACCGGATGGCCAACTCAAACCAACATTGACATATGACTGCTGGTGGAAAATTGTACGGCTCAGCTTAGAGCACTGATAATGCTAAGTGGAAACTCAGCTTTCTGGAAAGCAGCAATGGCATTCAGAGTGCTCATTAGGTAGCCGCCAAGAAGCGAAAATAAACACTCAGGAATCGATGCCAGAAATGAAAAAGCGCACAGAGTGACGGAGACAAAAACGCCAGTTAAGAGGATTTCTGGTTGGGATGGAGTCATTCATTTCTCTCTCTCTCTCTCTCTCTCCCCCCTCCTTTCTGTCTGTATTTTGCTCAATCTATCATTCTCTTTGCCATTGAAAGAGGCCGATTGGCGGTGGGAGAGAGATAGTGTTTAGTGAAGAGATGCTAATTGCACCAACAGGGGGAGGAGAGGACATCAGTCATCGGCGGCTTTTCCTGTCATCGCTCAAAGTGAACTGCAGTGGTGTGAACAGCTGGGGGCTCCAATATGAATTAATGGTCGCCGGACAAAAAAGAGAGAGGGGGGGGGCCGTTGTGATTTATGTCAGGGCTTATGATTGACTCTTTAATAAATCCATTTTCAAATTACATGTCAGGTTTTTATAGCAAATAAACCTACTGAGTAAAAGGGTCATGAACCACATATTCATAGGTGTGTATAAATGACACAGTTATGGCACGCTGAAAAGGCTGTGCTTTCCTGTCCTCCTCCTGCTGGGAAATACAATTAGCCTAATATACAGTACACAACAGATATACAGAAAGTTGAGATTGGAAGAAAAAATCAAAATCAGCCAATTTTTTTTTTAGATATACAGACAGATGGATGGACAGATGGGGAATACAAATGGAGTAATGAAGAAGATGAGGACAGAAAATGAGGACAGCAGTTCACATCAGCCTCATGTACTGTATCTCTGGTACTCCTTATTTTTTCTTCTTTCTTCTTCTTTTTTTAAACTGCAGGATCAGCCATATTTTGTATACATTGACATTCTCATATGTCAATCATGACCCGCAGAGATCTTTTATTTGTGTGCCTCCATTGGTACTTGGCGCATGAAATTAAAGCCAGTCCACAAGCTTATTCCACTGACATTGCACAACAGATTACACACAGTCAGGAACGTCACTTTAAGCTTCCTTTTTTTTTTTACTCCCAAAGTTTCCCATTAAGCATATTTTTAATAATTATATCCACTGTACATAAAATCCAGGACACCAAAACATGCACAAAGTAGACATAACTGTGAGCTAAACTTTATAAAAGTCAAAATCACTCTTCTCATCCTTAGCATGTGGACCAGAAAACAAGCATCAACCTGTATCAAGCAAATAGGACATACACATATATTGTTTTCTTAACTCTAAAGATTTTCTACGGTTTGCTTCGAGATGCTGCTCAGAAAATATTTCCAGAGGTTATTATCTGTTAAAGACAAACTTACCAAATTGAAGTCAGGGATTTGCTCCAAATCCCATAAGGTTAAGAGGATGCTGGTCTCGGAGAGATGATGAACAGCCGTGCCTTCGACAGCGGCACGCACGGGAAAGAACAGAGCAAAGAGTCTTCCACAGGACTGCACAGAACTGCATCCTGTATCCAGGTAACCGAACGCTTGTGTGCGAGCGTGAGTGTGTGTGCGCGCGGATGTGTGAGAGAGATAGAGAGGAAAAGAGAGAGAGAGGGGGGAGACAGAAAGAAGATTATGAGAGAGAAGGAGGGAGAGGTTGAAAGATAGAGGGAGGGAGGAAAGTGAGAGAGATGCTATGGTCACTGCATGTGAGCTGGTTAGAATCTGGAATTCTCATTTAGTAAAATAAATCAAATGTCCCCTGCTTAGGTCTTTATGGTTTCATTTCATGTCATGCAAAATATAATTAATATGGCGATATTGACCTGAGAGAGAGATGACAGAGCTAAGTTGCTATAATAATAATAATAATAATAATATATTAATAATATATTGTGTGCTACATTATGTGTCAATGGTAATAATGATAATCTGATATACACAGTATAGAGGTATAATTATACCATTTCCTTGATAAATTGGGGAAATAATTCTATTCAAAACTGAGCGAGTAAATGTCGTATATTTTCAACAATAACAACAAAATCCCCTAACGTCCATTAAACCTAAACCCGCTTTCTTCTTATTGGTGATATTGGACTCTAACATTGTCTCTCTTTTCCTGATTTGCTTCCAGCTTCTTCCTGTTACTTTGTATTTGGGCAGTACTTTGTCTTTTGTACCTAAAGGTGTGACTTGACAAATTTTGACACATCTCAGCCATACCACTGCAATGCAAACCAGTACTGTGTAGGTTTCCCTTGTGCCACCTGGGAAGCTCTGGCCCCTGCAAGCACAAGACCTCTGGGGGTGTGCCGTGCTGTATCCTTTGGGTGGAGTCTCTGTGGAACGGATCGGACTTGTTTGTCTGGCGTGTCCCATAAGTGTTCGATCAGATTGGGATCGAGGATCCGTGGCCTTGTGGCCTTGGGCTCTTTGACTGATGGGCCCTGTGCGCGGTGGGCTGTGGAGCACTGGATGCTCTGGTGCCTTTTAATCATAGCCAGCACTGACTTTTTCAGTGCCGCATTGGTTTTTCTGTGCGATTGGGCCGGATGGGATGACTTTTGTGAACAAATATCCATAACATAATTTAATCAATAATTGTGATTCAGTTTTCATTTTTAGTAAAATGATCTGAAGCAATTTAGCTTTAAATAAATGGTTATTTATTCTGCCGTAGATTTGAACTGTCAGAAAATCTTTTAAATCAAAAGAGGTTCTCATTTCCTTCTGTTCTGCTCTAGCAGTTCCACGGTTCAGACGTCACACACATTTAAACCACAATTTAAAAAAAAAAACATTTCAGTTACTTATTATAACTTGTAATTTCCCAAAAGATTAACAACTAATTTGTTAATTGACTTCTGAACTTTTGCTGTTGAATTAGTTCAGACTCTTATTTAACATTTCAAAATCACAAATGCATGTTTATCTAATTGGTATGCTTAACACATGCTGTTGATTTACTCATTTAGATATTTTTTTACCCGTAAAAAAAAACAAAAAAAAACCTAAACCCTATGGATGTAGAAAAAAAGAGAAAATTTGATGTAGAACTGAATTCTGGTTGTACAGTATATCTGGGCAAAGAATTAAAGCTTTTATTTTGTTAGATTAACTCAATATAAATAAAACTATTTTTTGGAAGCTAAGAAATTATTTTTAATTATAATTAATTATTCAATTATATCAGCTTGTTTGGGCTTTGCATTTTTTCTTTTTTCCTTTTCCACCAATGAAGCCTTAAAACAACAATTTAGCAACTTTTGAACTAAAAGGAAACAAATTTTATGGTAGCAATTGATGAACTTTAGCAATGTGAAATCGTGCACATTGGAACACAAAGAAACTATTAATTATTAAGTAGTTTTCACACAGGGCATTGTTAATGCCACTTGTAGCTTCCAGCAAAAGTAATTAGCAACCTCGTGTTGCATACTGAGAACAGAACACAAAATATTCACTGATAATAGAGAATGGAGAGTAAGCAATTATGCAAAAAAAAAAGTAAACGTGCAATTTGCCTTTTTAGAGATAAAATTGAGAAAACACATAGAATAATTGAAATTTATTTGTAGTGTATTCAAAGGCACTCAAAATAAATTAATGCCTAACTTTCCATCTGTCAAAAATTATATTGAAAGATTATTGAAAAAAAAATAAATCAAACCCTGGAATTTAAAGAAAGTTTTAGAATTTTTAAAACAAAGAAAATTAGCAATATGTTGAATATTTAATTTACTTTGCAGTTTAAATTTAAGCAAAGTGGAGGTATTGGATAATGACATAAAGTCCACAATAAAGATTATTATCTACTGTTCTGTATGAGTTTTCAACCAAATTACAGAAGCAGTAAATGTCCGTAACTCGTGAAATTCATGTTTATATTTGTAAGACTTTTGTTCAACTTGTTGCCACATTCATTAAAAAATCAAATGTTATTTGAAATAGAAAAAAAAAGTTTGTGTTGGAAACACAAAGGAAAATCTTCAATATATTCATTTGTGTCTGTTCCCCTTTCAAACCTACATTTCAAACCCTCATTTTCTCAAATATGTATTGATAGAGTTTAGAAACTGTCCTAAGATTTCCACTTTATTCTGTTCAGATTCAAGAGATTGTTCTCTCCTTTTTTTTTTTTTTTTTAAAAGAAAAGATTGTGTTAAAATTATTGTCCATCATAATCAGACATACACTGTAGATGGTGGATCGAGATTGGGCTGAAAATTGCTGCATTATTCCGTTAAGAGCAGCTTAAAATCACAGTAATTACACCAGGTTTCAATAGGATAGAGACAACTTATTTTTCTGCCGTTTCGGTTTAATAGTCGATGACAATTACAGACTTGTCTAAGTAGGAAAACCTCTGAGGGGTTCATGTTCCAGGGCTGTTCAACTCTAACCGGGACCTTTGATTGTGCAGACTAAAAGAAAACAGTGATGAGAGTGAAAACTTTCTTCATATCGCTATATAATCCCCTGCTACACTAATGCACTTATCATAGCATTTCACTAGCGCTTGAATACCATCAAGGTAGAAAGATTTCTCAGTCATCAGACTGTGTGCTTCACATCTAAAACACTGGCCTCCCAGGAACTCCTTTAATGATCAGGACTGTACACGAGATGTGACAATTACTCTCAGGAAAGTTTCTGTAATGTGCATGTGGTGTGGTGGGCAGTACAGTATAAGATTGTGCATTGTTTCGCAAAAACAGAACAACTTTAGTGATCGAATCAGCTTGTTTTTGTGTTTTTTCCTGAGATCATTCCTCCTGGTGAACGATGGCGGTAATGACTGCAGTGGGTTCAAAACCATCTCAGCTTTAAAAACTTTGTACTATTGGGTAATGTTTAACTGTGCGTAAAACTCTCATCACTGTACTGTGCATGAAGTCTGTAAATGTCAATCAGTTTTACACCTTCATTCACGAGAAATGTCAGCACAAGTCCTGGTTTCACTCAAACGCTCCGTATATACTGTAATCACACACCTTGGTGTTTTCTATGCAGAACTCTAAGCTTTGCTTTGAAAATCCAAGAACCCAATAAACCCTAAAAGAACTTTTAAACAATCTTTTTATTTCTAAGATCTCTGGGACAGTTTTTAATTTTTATTTTCTGGATTACGAGACACTTAAAGTATATTCTGGATTGCGGTTTATAAATGTCAAGTCAACTTTGCTTCTTGCAGCCCATTCCCTTTAGGATTTGATGTGCTCTGTAATATGTTATGATATACTCGATTCTGCTCACCTTGGTGGTTATTTGAGTTGTTTCAGCTTGAGCCAGTCTGTAGTGAAGAAAGAAAAAAAAAAAAACACCCATTTTGTAGTGGTTCTACCTTCACAACCATACAAAATGGGTGTCTTATTCCTCGCACTGATCTGTGTAGATATTGTTGTGTCTCAGATGATCACCAGTTTCTGAAATAAACAACTCTGACACCATTAACCATGCACCAGTCATGGCAAGCATGCCCCCCACCTCCCCCCCATTCTGATGTTGGATGTGAACATTACCTGATGCTCTGTCTTGTATCTGCATGATTTTGCATAATTGCCTGATTGGATGATTGTATGAATGAACAGATGTTTCTGTAAGAGTGGTTGGAGGGTGAGTATGTGTTGGAATATATATTTAATAAAAAAAAAAAAACTGCATGTTGGATACCAAATGTGCTTCATTCATTCGTCATATCAATTACAGATCATCCATAATGTTTTTTTTTTGTTATTGATTAAGTCTCTTTATTCTGTTTCTATTTACATTTTTGGTGGATTTTATGTATTAACTGATTCCTGTGTGCTGTTGGTTTCACTGCTGTTTCACCTGCTTCTTTCACACTATATTATTTAGTTGAAGGCACAGAATGGTAACTGACTGCCCACTAAGTTACTAAGTAACCCTCCTAGTGACAATACCCTCCATAATCAGCAGGTAGAGAGCTGGTAATTACAGCACATTTCTAGTGTGTCTGAATCACACAGGTGCACCTGCCATTGATTTGAAAGCATCATGTAGACAGAACAACAACAACAACAACAAAAACAATTCACATCAGTCAGTCACAGGGTTTTCAGACACATATAATTTTGTTCTATTCACAATGAACTTGCATGTCGCAGCATATATAATTTTCTCTAAACAATCTGATATGAAGGGCATTCAAGTCAAACCTGGACTTCGGATAAACTTTGTTGTGAATGGAGCCATAAAGCCGATTGACATTCGCAGAAGACGTCCAGCACAGAATGTTAAAACATCTGAATTGTGCCAACGTTTTTAATGAAGACTCTACAGCCGTGAATGACGATCCTGACCGAGTTGGGTACTGGAGCCCACTGCATTCGTTCCCGAGAGCATTCAGCAAGTGGGAGGCTTAATCGGAGCAGTGGTGGTTTAGAGGGTTAAGGCACTGAGCTACTGAATGGAAGGTCGGTGGTTCAAGCCCCGGCTCCACCAGGTTGCCATTGTTGGGCCCTTGAGCAAGGCCCCTAACCCAGTCTGCTCCAGGGGACATCGTATCATGGCTGACCCTGGGCTTTGACCCCAGCTATCTTGGGATATGTGAAGAAACATATACATTACAATCTGTTGTGACAAATAAAAGCTTAACATAACTTTTTTAACTTAAAAACATGAAAACTGACAGATAACTTGTTTTCAGCTTGGGGAAGCGACGTATCAGTATGCAAATGTACACACAATCATTAACGATCACCACTTGCACATTACAGGTAATCAGCAGGGAGTTATTGCTTCATCCCTCATAGTCCTGACCTCGCTCCAAACCATTTCCATGTGAAAGGAGTTCCTGGGAGGCTAGCTTTTCAGATGAGAAGCAAGCAGTCCGATCATGGCTCCAAGCATTAGTGAAACACTGGGATAAGTGTATTAGTGTAGCAGGGGATTATATAGAGAAATAAAAAGCGTTTTTACTCTCATAACTATGTTCTGCACAATCAAAAAGTCCCAGGTTGACTTGAACGGCCTGTAATTCCATGTCCTTTACTATATAATACATGGTGTGTTGTGGTAAATGTGGTTAGTTGGATAAACCAGTGCAGCATGTCTGATGACCAGCACTGTATTTTTACCTCCTAGTGAAACACTGTTCCTAGGTGTGC
Organism: Clarias laeviceps; assembly: GCA_030014305.1. Lineage (NCBI taxonomy): Eukaryota > Metazoa > Chordata > Actinopteri > Siluriformes > Clariidae > Clarias > Clarias laeviceps. Next base: position 31,967,597 of record JAQMYJ010000037.1, read on the forward strand.
ATAGCAGTTTTGATCCCAAAACACAAAATCATCCTCCCCATCATCTTCCTCTAAAACCCTAACCTTTCTTCTACCACTTTTTCAGCTTTCTTTTTTCAGCCCTTGTCATCTTTAATGAACTTGAGATTTGTGACCTGTGCTTTACTCGTGTCCTCTCCTGTCTGCGTCTCTTCATTAAGCAGACTATGTGAATAAAAAGACATGGCTATAGATTGGGCTTTGCTTATACGTTTCTAACTATCCAGCTTCTATACACTAAAGCCAAATCACACTCACACACACACACACACACACACACACACATACACACACACACACACATACACACACACACATATGAATCTCTCATTTAGACCAGCATGCAGTAGCTTTCATTCCATCTGCTCCGGGTTGCATGTGGGTTTGAGGCAGATCGCTTGGCTAATGACCTCGTCAAACACATGCTGTACAAAACACTTGAGATGTTTCTGAGGCACAGCACAAGCACATATATTAAGTAGTAGGGAACGCTGTGGACAGAAATATCTGATGTCGTGTCTGTAGCAGATTTTTAACATCAAACATGTTTGTATTGTATAGATGAAAATGAAAGACTGTCATGCTTTTATTTTACGCTTTTGTTATTATTATTATTATTATTATTATTTAATTTAAGGCATTTAACCAAATGCAAAAATTTTATTTAGAAAAAACTGATCATGTATTCTTAACACATTCTCTCTCCTGCAGCGTCATCGTCAACTTTTATAACTTGTCATATCCTGGGCGTGTCCTCCCTGAATATACCAGTAGGCGGCAGCACATACAACAGAGCGAAGTAAGGGGTGCCGAAACATTGGGGCAGCGATAGGAGCAGCAGCAGGTTGACCGCACACTCCATACACAGATAATGGTAGCACGCAGAAGGCAGGCTCTGCACTCGGGCGGAGCCGCTGGTAAACCTCTAGTTATTATACAAACCCTGGTGGCGCAGAAGTTAGCACTGTTGTGTTGTACCTCCAGGAATGAGGGGCTGAATTTCATCTTTGGTCTGTCTGCATGTTCTCCCCATGTCTTGTGGTTTCCTCAGCGTACTCCGATCACGTGCCTGTAGTTTAAATACAAACACATGATCATATCATAAATCAAATACAATACGAAATATCATATCACATCAGATTAGATAAATTTTTAATCAATCCTGAGGGAAATTGAAGTTTTGCAGCAGAACTGAACGACACATTTGCAAGGGGTTAAAAAAAAAAGTCTAGAACAAAATTATATAAACCAAATATCCAACAGATGTGGCATCATGGCTTAGTGGTTAGCACTGTTGCCTTGCATTTTTAGATTCTGGGTTCGATTCCCACCTCGGGGTCTGTGTGCATGGAGTCCGCATGCTCTTCTCCTGCAGTGGTTTTCCTACAGGCATTCTGGTTTCCTCCCACAGTCCAAAGTCAGGAAAATTAGACTAATTGGCGTTCCCAAATTGCCTGTAGTGTGTAAATGAGTGCGTGTCTGGGTTAGTCCTGCCCTCGAGCCCTAAGTCTCAGGGGCTCGACCCCGGGGGGGGG
>JAQMYJ010000037.1:31969159-31991267 GCA_030014305.1 Clarias laeviceps
CATGGGATAGACACCGCCCCCCCCCCCCCCCCCTCAATACCACCATGGAGTTGTATAGAGGATAAAGTGGTGAAGGCAATAAGTGAGTGAGTGAAATATACAATAGTGCTACATGTATATACACATAGAGAAATGAATCAGTATGCGTCGTTGAAGACAATTTGTGCAAACGTAGTGTATACTGTGTGTAAGGTGGTCTAACAGCCATGATAAATAGCGGCAGTTCACTCCTCATCAGCAACGAGAATGTCGACAATACTGTACCCCGGCCCTGCAGGGACTCATTAAAGAGCCTAATGGCTGCAGGTATAAAAGACCCCCCATAAGGCCTCCTTAGGGCATCGAACCTGTCTCAGTCTATTACTGAACGTGCTCTTTAGTTATGTTAAGAAAACAGAGTCGTTGTTCAATATGGTCTGTATTTAGGTGTCCTTTGTTTGATTACAGTCTCTAGCGAGTTCGGTCTGATCAGTCGCACACCTGAGCCTGCTTTCCTGAGCAGCTTATTAAGCCTACTGGCATTTCCTACCCCCACACCATTGCTCCAGCACATCACAATATAAGAAAAAGAAATCAACCAGCCTCAAGAGACTGAAAAAAGTAGCCTCTGCCTTTGTGCTCCAGTCCAGTCTATTTATTGTCTGTACAGTAGTTTATGTCCGGGTGTGTGAGAGTGTGTGTGTGACTTGGGATGGGTTGCCATCCCATCCAGGGTGTCCCCTGACTTTGGGAAAGGCTCTAACACCCTGATACCCTGCACAGGATATGTGGTATGGAAATGTAACCCTTCTACTACTTTGTGTTTGTACCTGTGCCTGATTATTTCCTAAGGAAATTAGTTTAGTTATAATAAAGTAATAAACAAGGAAGATATTATCCATCCATCCGCAGTGATAAGACATACTGGATCAACTTTCCTTGTGACAGGAGATGATTTTAGGGGAAGAGAAAAATCTTCAATTAGATTTTTTTATTCTGTGCATGATCTGTGTGTTCACACTGAAATTTAACTACGTACGTGTAGCACACTATTTTTACCAGGACGATGTGTTAGAGCTGCCAAAAAACGAAGTGTGGAACACTGGATACTTTTAGCACTCGGTGGTGGCAGGCTGTTCTACATAGCCGAAGTGGAGGAACTGTTAAAGGGTGCAACAATTTAACATTTACAGTACAATCAAGATGCAGATTCTACCCTTAAAAAAAAATGAAGGCTTTCAATTTATTGGGTGCTCATTTTATATATGTTCACTGCAGGGTTTACGGTATGGATTGAAAGTATAAGACCACATTTAGATTTAAAGTTTCAATTTGAGATTACATTCTGACCATACTGTATTGTATGATTCGGAAAATGTCAAAACAATTATTGAATGACATTTTAGGGGTTATATGAAAATTGTAAATATGGCAAAACATAACAGGACATGCTAGGAAAATAAATAATGTAAATAATGCATATGACTGTAAAATGGAAACACCATGGAGCTGATTATTTTTTTTTAATTAAAAACATACTCCCTCACTGTTTGTGAAGCTGTATCTTGTATTCAGGGTCTTTTATCCAGGAGACTTAGGGCACGAGGCAGGGTACAGCCTGGATGGGGTGCCAGTACATACTGTACTTACATGCTCATTCATACACTATGTGCATTTTGTGGAAGCCAGTTAGCTTAATCTGCATGTCTTTGGACTGTGGGAGGAAACCAGATTACCTGGAGGAAACCCACCAAGCACGGGGAGAACATGCAAACTCCATGCACACAGACACCAAGCCAGGAATCCAACCTGGACCCTGGGCGTGCAAGGCGACAGCGCTAACCACTAAACCAACGTGCCAACTATTAACAACATACCCTGAAGTATATAGTTCTTCTTATACAACAACCTTTTCCAAGAATTACACTTGTATTTGTTAATGGATGTCAGATTTTACATTCAAATATTTTTATACATTATTATTTTTTTATATTTTACAATGCCTGCAACACAAATTAGTTAGTCCCCATTATTACTTAATGAACATTATAGCAGCAATAAACAATCATCTCCTCCTCAGAATAAGAAAAAAATCTTTTAGTTACAATGAAGCTTCAAGCTTCTCCCAATTACAAGTAACTAACACCCTCACGATTATTATTATTATTATTATTATTATTATTATTATTATTATTATTAATAATTATATTTAAATTACCTATATTAGAAAGATAAAATATGAGAAAAAATGTTTGCATGGAGTTTGCATGTTCTCCCCGTGTTTGGTGGGTTTCCTCCGGGTACTCCGGTTTCCTCCCACAGTCCAAAGACATGAATATTAGGCTAATTGGTGTTCCCAAATTGCATGTAGACTGTGTGTTAGTGTGTGTATGTGTGTGCCCTGTGATGGATTGGCACTCTGTCCAGGATGTACCCCGTCTCGTGCCCTAAGTCTCCTGGGACAGGCTGCAGGCCCCCAGCGACCCTGAATACAGGATAAAGCGCTATAGAAGATAATAGACGATAGTCTCAAACAAAAGTTTGACGTAATTAAAGCTAAATATTTTTTTTCTTTGTCTTAAGTGTGTTATGTAACTTGAGTACAGACCTGTCTATAATAAACAGAGGTGAGTAGAGTAGCCAAAAAATTGAACTCAAGTAAGAGTTAGTGTACTTTTTTTCAAAAAGTTACTCAAGTAAATGTAACGGAGTAAATGTAACCCGTTACTACCCACCTCTGATATTAACACTGTCTGTTATCTGGCCACTTTGCTGGATCATCCTTTGACTTCAGTTCTGGAAAGAAAACACTTGTAAAAAGAAAACATTATTCCATAATCATTGTACAATATATCAACAAAAGTATTTGGCCAGATCTGGAATGACATTGTATCCAAATACATACACTTCGATATAGAGTTGGTCCCCCTTTTGCAGCGATAACAGTTTTCGTTCTTCTTGCAAGGCTACTGTATATCTCACCCTGTTTAAACTTTTTTTTTTTTCTTTACTTCTGTCTCTTCATGATGAGTCAAGACGTTTCTAAATGTAAATTTAATTGTCTGCAGAATATTTGAGTCCACACTAGGACACTGAGTTCTTCCTGCCCTTCGTCAGGTACAGTTTGAGGTTCTGCAGACAAGCTGGAAAAATAACAGAAACTCTGGCAGTTTTCATGGCATCCACAGGGTATATCAATTTTTTTTTTCTCATTTTTTAAATATGATCTCAGAGTTACAGTAAGGCCCAAAAAGACATAAGACAAAAGTAAAATTTATGTTTTAATACCATTCTCAAGTTTCTAAAATAATGACAATCAGGAGAATAAGAATAATATATTATGTCAAGATGTAACACTGCTATACAACAACCAAAATACAGTATGAAGTCCTTTATTCTTCAAAACTTGCTAGATCCAAATGGGCTTAGAGTCAAAAAGGCATCTGCAGTACTCTGGAGTCACTCGCTCAATCCATGCCTGCTTGACTGCTTCCTGAATATCATGTACAGAAGATAATTTTCTGACTGCTACTGTCTTCTTCATCACTGTTCGTCCAACAGTTTTCTATTGGCTTTAGGTTTGGAGATGATCCAGGCCAGAACGTGAATACCATTGTCACATTTTTTTCAGTTAATTAGGATACTTATTAGCCAGATAGACTAGAACTGATTAGTGAAATCAGGAAGAACTAATATATGGTTGTCTTAATACTTTTGGCCACCACTGGATACAGTATTGATATATTTCCAGGATCATCATAATGCCAGATTTTTGGTTTATGGCTCAGTCTACACACCCTGTCTCTTCTCTGGTTGATTGCCTAATGCGTTCTCCTGTATGGTATTAAGGTTTGATTGTTTAGCCTAATAAAGCCCTATTGTTGTACATGTATTCTCATGTCCTATTTAGGCTTGGTTCCTTTTTAATCCCACACACAATGAGTTTAAGCAACTATGTGCTACCTTATCATTCAGGATTTACACTCAGCCCACAAGGGGCTTGTTATTGGCACACTGTCCAGTAAAAAAGAAGAAGAAGAAGAAGAAGAAGATGAAAAATGAGTCCCAGGCCTTGGCTTCTTTGGTTTGAACCTCCTACTGATGAATGAAGTGCAAATTGCAGTTTACATGCTGATGTAAAATGGTGTGAATTATCACTTGTAGAGCTGTCAAAAAAAAAAAAAAAAAAAACAAGCTCAAAAACAAAGACGGTGTTGATAATGAAATATAATAATGTAGCCTAAATATTGTATCTGGAAAGTAATTAGAGCCCATGTATGGCTGTTAAGTGCCACCTTCCTTGCGGTTATTTTGTTGTTAGTTTGTGTGACATTGATGTAACCTGGTAGCCATGCAGAGTACTTTACTGGGACTTTACTGTTATCGTCAGTGGGCACTAGAATGAACCATGTTTACTGTGTGGCATTGTTGCATACAAATTGCCTGATTTTTGGTATCATTCAGAAAGCTTTCAGGGACGATGTACTGTAATGAGTCCATCCAATCACTCGGGTGACTCCGCTCCCCATACACCCCCAGATTTGGCACCCTGCGACTTTTTCAAAACATAAAATCACCTTTGAAAAGGAAGAGATTTCAAGATTGTTGATGGGATTCAGGAAAATATGATGAGGCAGTTGATGGCGATTCCAGTAGAGTGTTTTGAACATGAAAGAGATGCTGGGAGAAGTGCCTGAAGGTCCCGCCTACTTTAAAGGGCACAGAGGTGTCGTTTGTCCTATGTAACATGGTTCTTGAAACCTTTTCATTAAATGTCACTATTTGTCATATTACATGGCTGGATACTTTTGGGACAGACCTGAACAAGTGACTTTGAGATGTCTCTGCTACTTATGATCTGTAAATCCTTCATAACGGCTCTAATCCGAGGTGATGTTTGTTAATTGGTGATTTCTGAGGCTGGTAACTCTAAATGAACTCTAAATGCTAAAGTTCTGGTCTTGCTTTACTTGTATGGTCTTTATGAGAGCCAGTTTCGTCATGGTGCTTGATGGGTTTTGCAAATGCACTTGTTCTTTCAAGAGGTATTCCAGAAAGGCTGACCTTTGTGTGTTAAAATAACAACTGACCATTACTTAAGTACCTATGCCATAAAACAATTTCATACTTCTAAAAAAAATCTAATGTTGTTATAGAATGAACAAACAAATGGCCTGTCCCTGGTTTAACCTTAACAAAAAAACTGAGCTACCCCATTATGTCCTCCTAATATCCGTCAGAGCCGTGATTCAATCCCTTTGACTCCCAGCTTCCTAGGGAGAAGTGGCATTTGCTGAAGATATCAATTTGGAACACAGCCACTAAATTTGGTCGCACTTATCACCTCTTTGCTAAGTCAATTTCCTGCTGGATTTTTCCATTTCCATTAAATTCTTCAGTCTCTCCCTCTCCCTCTTCACATCCAGACCTATTGATGCAGATTGCTTTCAACCAGTTGAGCAGAAATGTAATATTTCCCACTGATTGTGTTGAGTAGCAACAGATGGAAATTCAAAACAGCTGAATGTCTTTGATATTTCTCCAACCTGAACGCATGTCCTTGAATGTTTATGGCTTTGAACGGTTCTGTACGTGGAAAATGACCATAATCCTGTTTTATAGCAGGCTCCCAATCTGATATTTTAAAAGTTGTCCTTTTTCGCAAAAGCCGAAACAAGCCCTTTATTACTAGTCATATCCTGAAGTGTATATCTACAGTATATGTATGGATTTTGCTTTTCACTAAAAGTAGTCAAAAATTGCCTGTTATTAAATAGTGACTCGTCTCGCCCTTTGCTGTGCCTGAACTTTGTGTGTCATGAGTAGTAATTTAAGTTGATTCGAGATTTCCTTTGTACACATTTTTGTTTTCAAAAAAATGTAAATAAATGTTTGCATTTATTTAATAGGTAATTATATATATATAAAAAAACAACAACAACCCTAAATCACCTTTAACATCTAAAGTGCCTCTGACTTGCAAGCTATTGAAAATGTCACGGCAAAGGTTTGTCCCTTATTCTTTAACACTTCCAAAATGCCACATTATCCTTTAATGATTCTGCAGCGCACTTACTGGAGTAATCATTATTTGAAACTTTGGTCATAACGTAGCTGAGAGAGAACATGAAAAGTTTCTCCACAGCAGAGCCGGACAGTCCACTGAGTGGCCTCTGTACTTATGTGCTTTTTTTCATCTACTGTAGCACTAATTGCTTCTATGCTGTACAGGACTTAGCTTGTAGCACTATGCATTATTGGAAATATTGTGTACATCACCATGAGGCTGTTGCAATCTTTTGAATTGCATGCACACAAGTACACGTGCATTAAGGAGTCAGTATGCAAAGGTCATAACAGGATACTTAACTAGGAAGTTTTAGCACCCTATGCTTTCTGAGTCTCATGTACTCTTCGGAAGGATTATCAAGAAGCTGTGATGTAATGCATCTATGAGCTCTGTTATATCACATATTCTTCAAAATGCCTAATAAGAACATTATATAAGAACTAATTATTATTTTTTTTTAAACCTTTATTTCTCACCAGATGGATTTCTGAGAATGGTAGGATTGAAAATGCAATCAGGTTAATCCTGGCTCTTCACAGCCACTTGAACTCGTGCAGTGTCTCCTTCTTCACACCATGCAAGAAATCTCTCATGTATTCTCATGTATTTACACTTTCTCCACCCTAAAAAGGGGCTTCAGATGAACTGCAAGTCATATTTCATGTGGGTGTGCCCACATTTCTACCAGTTCGCCGTTACCATGGTGACCGCACAAAACTATTACCACAGATGATGCGCAAAAAAGCTGCATTGTTTGGGATGACATAAGTGGCTCGCTTTTAAATCTTGTTGCTTGCATGAAATGTCATTTCACAGGAGAGCAGATGTGTAAAAGCGTGGCGCATTTGCTAATCAGCGCCTGTATTTATTAACCGGCTGTTTTCATAAAAGGCCAAGTCAATCGTTTTGAACCTTTCTAGCATTCAAACTACTTGCTTGTTTAGGAAGAAAAACTGCTGATTTAAAAAGGCATCAATGTAATACCAATAAGAAAAACAACAACAACAAATAAACCCTCAATTATTTCTTCAGGATTTTGCCTTCCTGATTATTACTGAAAGTTATTACACCCTCAGCTTTACAAAGGGATGGAAATTAGATTGAGAAATAAATAAGGTTGAGGTAGATTAATTTTTCAGCTTCTAGATGAAAGCAAAAAAAAAAAAGAAAGAACAACATGAAATGTGTTTTTTCTGTTCAGGTGCATGAGTTTACCCTATAACTTAAGGATCTCTAACAGATTCAGAATCGGCATTGTTAAGATTGGGTCGTTGACAGGAGTGGCTTGTGAGGGTCGATTTGTCGGTGCAGGACGACTCACAATCAATCATGACAACCTAAAAACAAGTCTAGACAGTACACTTTGAAGACTTTAGAGCAACACTATAACAGGCAGTTGAGAGTCAACGGGACTTGAACGAAGTTGAAGAAACCAACTAGAGACACCAATTTTCAGAGAGACAAGAAGTACCCTGGGAAAAAAAAAATCACAGATAAATGTTTTCCAAAAACACTGCAGGTTTTTTTTTTTAATCCGTCTTTTAGATGGACACATTTTTGGTTCATGGCGTTATTGAAATTTATGTTATAAATTTTAAGGCAACTGATACAATTATGATGACAATATAATTACATTTACAAAAACATATGGAAAGAGAAAAAACAAATGATTGGCATCGTTAACGATGCCGTCAACCCCTAAGGGTTTTAACAACTTAGTGAAGTATGAACAGCTCATGAGTCAACAGTGCTGGTTCAAGCAGCTGTCACATCACGTCTTTTTTAATCTTGAAAAATACTGAAAACTATTGATTAAAGGACATATATAAATAATTTTTTTTTATCATAACTCAAACTCATTTTTTTAATTAAACTACTAAAGAAGTGTCACGATTGCCACAATGTGTGAGGTGAACATGCAGAAGTACGTAATATTTCTTCAACAGTCTTGTCTGCAGTCCTTCTTTAAAACATAAATCAAACATTCATATCCTGAAGATGGGGCTCAGTGATTGCTGCCCCAATGGGCCTCTATTAGTGCTTGGAATTCTTGACCACTAGGTGCAATAATACAGAAACTCTGAATAGGTCAGTGAGTATACTGCTCTATGATCATTATGAAACATGACCAAATAAATGGAATGTTAGCATATATTTGTCAAATAGCAACGTTTGTATTTAGCTTATTGGTTATTTAAAAGAAATTAATAGTATTTATTGTAAATGTACAATTATATAGCATTTTTAATGAGGACATGAGAGATATAAGTGGACTCCATCACCCCTGTTTCTATAGAGATGGCCACTGGAAGTTTGCTGTTTTAAAGCATACAGTAGCTACTTGTTGCAAACAGGTTACTGTAACTTTCATCCCTTGCACAATATCAAAATTGCATCATAGTATAACAATAGTGTAAGTATAGTGTAATTTATCTGGTTTGATGTCTCTTTGCCTTTATTATGTGAGACAGTGAGAGTCCCAGCTATAGCCTGTATAAGAACTGGTCAAACCCTGCATGACATCACAAATACTGTAGGTTTTCTGAAGACTGGCTTCGAATCTCACCTATGGGAGATCAGATTGCCGCCATCATGGCTGAAGCTGACTCCGTCTATACTGCGGTCTATAAATAGGCAAATGGGATGCACATGCAGAGCCTGGCTGTTGATTGGAACCTTAGTTACCACATGCTAGTTAGCTTAGTTTTAGCTTAGCTGAAATTAGCATTACTTTGCAATTAATTGGACTCCATCAGCTGCACCCTACACATCATCCCTTGTCAAGTCCTACATTTTTTTGATTTCACAATTTGATTCCAGTTATCTAGTTAGCTAAAGTGATGCTAGCTAAAGACAACTAGCCATTTGACATCTGCAATGCAGCTGTCACTCAAATCAGCTACTTCCCTAATAATGCATAATTGTATACATTAATTTTAACTGATGAGTTACATAAGAATTCACCCCCCATACAGCTGTAATGACTGGAATGGAATGGAGGCCAAATCTGCGTTTTGTACTGTACCATGCTGCAAACATTTACTTCTCTCGTAAATTTGGGTAGTTTAACGTGAAGGCCCGTGGGGAATGATTCACTTTCAATTTCCTGCCATAAGGAAACATTCTCAGGGTGAGTTCACACAAACATTATGAACACAATACGTTTGTGTAAAACCTTTTTTTTTTTTCTTACTGAAAATAATCCACTCACCAGACAATACAATTGACATGGAAAGCATGACATTATCAATGGTGGCTTGTGTAAGTTTGCTAGCCGGACATTTCATTTTTGATTTTGATTATCTGCTGTTAAGAAGTAAAATGTTGCAGAACAGCATCACAAATGTTTATAATTAAAATACACATCATAAGGTAGATTTTTTTTTTTTTATACCAGACTGTAGATTTATGCAGCTTGTCAAGGTGATTGTAAGGTCAGTTGATTACCCTGTGGATTTACATGGGTTGATGTTTTACAGTCTGGTTTGTTGATGTCTGTAACACATTGTTATTATTTCCCAGAATCTATTCGGTGGAGAAACTAAAAGTAAACAGAGTAAGCATGCAGTGTTTAATCATGAAACAAATTACAAAAAAAGAGCAGACACTATGTCTGTTTTAATGTGTTTGGTATTTGGAGATAATAAAACCAGCATGAACCCAGTAGGGTATCGGTTCTCAACTCAGATCCTGAAGGACCACCTTCTCTACATATTTTAGTGTTTTCTCAGCTCCCTGCAATCCTGATTTAATGAATTAACTAATTAACCTTTTCTGAATCGAAGTGGGTGCAATAGAGTAGGGAAAACAGTCAATTGTGCACGGCAGGTGGCCCTCCAGGACCAGGGTCGAGAACTACTGCAGTAGGGAATTATGTACAGTACTTTGAAAAAATGAAACATGAATAGATTTGATTCGCTTTATTCATGTGGTCTAACTAATTCTCAAGAACAGTAAACAAGGATCTTTTTTCATACATCTTTCATAACTAGATCTTGTTTATAATAAACTAATTTGACTGAATGCAGGCAACTCTTTAGAGAGAAGTATATACACCACATGTGTATGATTTTATTTGCTCATTTTCAGTGGTTTTGAAAACTCTTTTCCTAGAACATTTACTTCTGATTGAGTTTTATAGCTCTAACCCTGAGCTTTTGTGGTTTCTAAAAGGTGTCATAAAATAGCATGCACAAGTGCATGATGAAAAGTGGGCACTTACACTGAGAGCTTAGTTTACTCAAGGCCATTTAAAGATGACTAACAGGACCTTTTTTGTTAGAACGTTTTCATGCGGTTAAATGAGTACCTGCTCATGTTCAGACGTGAATTCAGTTTGATTTCAACAAAAACAAACATCCAGAGGGAGCATTTACTGCTTTCTGAATATCTCTACAGCTGCTCGAAGACAGGACTACAGCCACATCTATTGGCCAAAACTGGTACAGGAAACATACTGAACACACATACTGTACAGTGCTGTATGCACATTGTTGTGTTGGACTAACAAATATGCTGACTTTCCACTCATAATCAAAGAAAATTTGTGACTTGACACTAACATCAGTGATTTGTGACTTGGACTTGAGTTCTTGGAAAAATTTGATATATTTTCAAATCAAAGATTAAAAGCTAAACATTTAAGGCTATGCAGCAAATCAACTAATCGAATCAAACCTAATCAACTACCAACAAACATTACATTTTTAGCAAATCAGCATTAATCTTCATTTTCAAGGTCAAGATTGAAACATTTAACTTGACAGATGTTCAACAAGACAAATTTCAAAGTGTGCTCATTCCCTGACAACAGAACCACATTAAGGGAGCCATGCTGAAGGTCCCCTTTTTGCAGCTATACTGTAACGGCATCCACTCTTCTTGGAAGGCTGTCCACAAGATTTTTGGAGTGTCTCTGTGGGAATTCGTGCCCATTCATTCTGTAGATAATTTATGAGGTCAGGAGCTGATGTTGGACGAAAAGGCTTGTCTTGTCCTCAATGTTCCAGTTCATCCCAAAGGTGCTCGACTGGGTTGAGGTCAGGGCTCTGTGCGGACCAGTTAAGATCTTTCACATCGAACTCATCTAACCCTGTCTTTATAGTCCTTGCTTTGTGCACTGGGGCACAGTCATGATGGAATAGAAAAGGTTTCCGGATTCATTGGGGATAAGGGGCATCATTGGAACACGTGAATTCATTAATTAACGTTTGACCATTATTCTAGTGTAGATGGTACTCTATGTGGGAAAATAAAAAAAATCTCTTAAATGACCATATATGCACTGATCATTGATTACATTAAAATCATCTGCCTAATCCTATGTAGGTCACCAACAGCTGATTGGGTCATCCATTGTGCAGCTCATCAACTGGAGGCATGGACTCCACAGGACCTCTTACAAAACATCCAGTTTGTATCTCCGGCTCATAACTTATACTAAACATTTAATTTATGGCGCAAGTTTAGCTTCAGGGAAATACCTAATTACTGCAAAAGTTCCAATAAATTCTGTCCAGCAGGTTGATTTAAGAAGCGCCCGCAGTTTGATGCATGCGCAGTGGTTGGCGACCGTATATATCTGTGTGCAACTTTTCCACCAGTAGATGGCAAACTAGAAGTGGCGGTTATGTGAATACAACACATTATTTTACAAGTCAGCTTTCTAAAACTGTAACCTTATTCCTCCCCCTCCTCCTTCCTCCTCCTCACCATCCTCCTCCTCCATCTCCTCCTCCTCCTCATCCTCCTCATCATCATCATCAAAATCTTTTGCATCATCAGGATGTTTTATCATTGAAGTAACTTGGGATAGTATTAGTCTGATAAAACTAATCAATGACCCATTGACCCGGTGATGTGATGTGGAGATACTCAAGACAATTACCAATCAACAGTTCATTGTTTCCTAATAAGCTAAAGTGTTTTAATCCTTATATATGATGACATGTTCCAAACAAAGTTATTTATTAAACATTTTGTAACAGAGAAATGCACATGTCTTCTAAATGTTAATATTCTGTGTGCATGGTGCTGCTCATGGTAAAGCTTAAATATAATAGAATCCTAATTCGAAAATACTCCAAACACTCAGCTATTACTGTAGCAATGTCACCCTTGAGAACCATAACGTCACCCTTGGGTGGGGGAGTGCATTTGGTCATTATTAGAGTTGCCAGATAACTGTGTTTCAATTCACTTAAAATCATAATAAGAGGAAGCTAGATATGTTCTAAAGTAGAGGACATACTGTGGACGTCATAATGTAATCTGGCAACCCCCGAGCATCAACTTTCATAGAGGAAGTAACAAACAGGCGTTTACAGCACTAATTCTCCCTCAGAGGTAACTGAAGCATGCAATGCCTGTGTGTTTTTCTAATAACACAGAAGATCTGAAAACAGAGTGATAGTTTGTAGAGGTTCTATAGTAGAGAGCAGTGGACTGAAGATGGAGAGCTGTCAACTGAGTGAGTAAAAAGTTACAGTCTTTGAGATGGTGGTCGTGTTTGTAGTGATAAAACAGGAAATTGTTGTTGTCTAACATTAAGGTCGGAATGGGTGGACAAGCTTGGGTAGTTTTCGTTAATCACAGCTTTTTCATTGGTCATGACCTTTTCTCAACTGATCTCACAAGTTCTGGAGACCCCATGGACCACCAGATTTAGTACATAAAGGATTATGACTTGTGTTAGGTTTATAACCTTAGAAAAAGCACAGAATTGTGAACTACTCGTTACTCTATAGCTATTGAAATGGATGACCATGAACTTCCATGTTAGTAGGTGATAAATAACTAATTATCTAATTAATTGTCAGTATAATCCTTAATATAAAGACAATGCATAAAAAGTAATGCATAGTTGATAGTTGAAATAGAGACAATTGTCCTCAATTTGTCAAAAAAATCCATGAGAGTAAAAAAAAAAAAAATGTTGATGACAAAACAACAAATCCTTCAGCCCTGCTACTGCTACTGACATCTAGCAGATTTCTAACAGGATATGCAAAACTGTGTGAGGCAGAAATAGAGGCAAAGGTTATTGGAGCTTACAAGTTACCAGAGGACATTGGCCTTTCACATTAAGAACGTAGGAGCAACTGTTATATGTACTAATGTTCTAACTCTTGTATAGGTCATGTCAGCACTCCATAATTTAATTCCATTTAAGGCTGTTTTTAGGGAAATACACTGCAAAAATTTGGTGAAAATATCTTGAATCTAGTCAAAAATAATCTACGAGGGATGTCACACCCTGGATTTGTGATGAAATTGATCAAGAACGAAGGTGTAAACCCAATTGAAATTTACAGAGGACTTCAAGAACAATATGGTGATGAGACTCTCAGCTACGGGGAAAACATTTGAATAGTGCAAAGGCCATGAGTCTGTGAATGATGATTATGATAGAGGTGGCTCAGTGCTCGCTGCAGTTCCTTGAATATCGATGGATAACTTGCCTAAGACAACAGGTCCCATCTGTCTGTGGAAACTGTACAAAGAATCATTCACGAATGCAACTTGCATGTTGCAGGAACTCAGCTGGGAGTTATTACTATGTCGCCTGAACCGTCCTGGCCTCAGTTTTTTTTGGGGGGGGGCCACTAAAGTAGTTCCTGGGAGGCCAGCATTTCAAAAGTAAAGCAAGCAGTACAGTATGTTCATGGCCCCAGTGTACTGAGCAAACTTGATGGTATACAAGCACTAGTGAAATGTTGAGATAAGAACGTACATTACTGTAGCAGGGGATTATATAGAGACATAAAAGTAATCCCGGTTTGACTTGAATGCACCTTGTACAATTTAATATAAGATTACAGTAAACCAAATATAAAGTTAAATATTAAACTTTCTACAACTTCTAGACACATTTCTAAAATAACTTTTTAAAGTGTTACTTTTCTTGTTAATTTGTCTCATTTTAAGTGTTAATTTCTAAGAAAATGCAAACGTATCTGCCAATTCCAAAAAAAAAAATCTTACTTTTTGTAATCTTAAAACGTTTAAAAATGGCATTTAGAGATTTTGCAACTTAGAAGATGACTATAAATGACTTGGCACATTTACAGCTGTAAATGTGCCAAGTCATTTATAGTCATCTTCTAAGTTGCAAAATATAATATATACATATATTATATTTTGTATATATATTATATAATATATACAACTTTAAAAAATCCTTATCTTGATTTCTACTTGATTTTGAGACTATTTGCCTTTCTTTTTTCTTTCTCTGTGCAGCTTTTTTCTGGTATATCTTTATTTATTTATTTATTTTTTTACATTTTTTGTTAATAATTTTGATTATTAACATCAATGTTGAAAGGTTTACCCCTGAAATAAAGCTTAATTTCTTTTTCTTCTCCTTCGTCTTCCTATTATTAGCCACGGAATTCCAAATGTACGCATGGACACTCAATTTGCAAAGTCCTTTTCAGTTTGCTATAAGAGTGTACAAACATTTGCACTGTTTTTTTTTTTTTATGGTATATTGGAGAAATCATTTCTCAGTGGTTGTATCATAAGTCATGTAAAGTAACCCTCTCTGGTAGAAGAACCTTCAATTGTTCTACAAGACATATACCAGGGCATATTAATAAAAATGCATTTGCAAGCCAGAAGCAAATAGTTTGGTTGAATTTGGTTGTGCAGTGGCACAGTGGGCAGCTTTGCCACCTCATAGCTCGAGCAAGTGCCTCCATTCTATCACAAGCCTAGGCTATTGTTTGTTGAGTCCATATTAGTTTAATTGGTTTGCTATACCTTGTTGGACCAGAGACTCCAACGTAAATTGACCCTAGCTGTGAATGACTGGGACCCATCCAGGTTGTAACCCACCTCAAGCACAGTGTTCCTGGGATAGTCTACAGATCCACCACAATTCTGACCAGGACTGTTGAGACAGAGGAAGGTTTACTCAAACCCAGAACCACTTGTTTTTTATGGTGGGGTGCCTCAAAGCTTAAGGTTCTGAGCTGATAAGTCCCACATTTGCCAATGAACCACTTTACATTTGAGCAAGTCATGCTACTCTTAAATATTCTGCTAGAATTTTTTGTGCAAGATACAAGATATTGCTTTGAACAAAACTGGTCAGATAAAGAACTTGAAGGGATTTTAACCTGCTTTAATAATAGTGAAATAGTGTACAAGCATAATGTCTGGATCATTGGCCAGGACAATTTACTACCCTATGATGTTTACTCAACCTGATTATAAGCTGAGAATGTGTGTTTAATCTCAGAAAAAGGGGAACTACAGTACAACTTACTATTGCTTGCTTTTGAAGTGGTACCATCAACCCTTTATATCTTTTGAACCTTTTCCTCTAAAAGGTAGTAGAATGGATCTATCTTTTACACACAGTATACATATTATTGATAGAGGGAGCAGCAGATCAGAAACTACAGTTATACAGTAAGATTTGATTGATAATTGTATTGGCCAGTATTTGGCTGAAGTATTTTGCTGGACATGGCTACCCTACTCCACTGAGATACTTTGCTGGGTCCATTGTAGCACCCACCAACATACAGTAATTAACAATTAATTAATAATTAACAAACCACAAATGTAAAACAAATCTGCAACTTTTAATGTAATCATAAACGTCATACATTTCACATTGCGTTTGTGGCACAGTGTTGCCTTGCACCTCCAGGGTCCAGCTCTGATTCTCCCCTCTGTGTACGTTTAGTTTGCATGTTCTCCTTGTGCATAGTGGGTTTCCTCCAAGTGCTCTGGTTTTCTCCCACAGTCTAAAAATATACAGATGTGCCCAATGAAGGATTGGCACCCCATCCATGGAGTACCCTGCATCATGCCCTTAAATCTCCTGGCATAAGTTCCGACCCTGTATACAGGAGAAATTGGTATAGACAACAACGAGTTATTACAATTTTGAAAGATAAAGATTTTCACCTTCCCAAAAATGTAACAAATCCCTACAAATGTAATAGCTGTAATGTAAATGCTGCAGAATTTTTTATTATTTTTGTGGGCTGGTATTACGTTTGTAGGTGTTACAATTTCCACCAGTTCACCAGTTAAAGACCTCAAATTTAGAGCACCAACATTTTTTATAAAGAAGAATTTTAGACCACCATTCAATAGCTTAGATCTCCAGTAGAGATAAAGAAAAAAGAAGCCCTGCAGAATGGAATCTCCATGCATAACTTAGGGCTCCTGTTTTGTGGTCACTGACATTACAGTGATCATGTTTTAAAATGTACAGACAGATTGGTGAAGAGATAGCAAGTTATTAAATAATGCAAATTATATGCATAAAAAATCCAACAACGATTCATCTACAGAGCTAATGTTGATTTTGTCCACAGTTTTACATTTTTAAAAACAGTTATTGATTTTACTTTCGAAGCTGTTCATAGCCGCCTCCGTGTCTGCCCCCAAAACACCTTGACAACATTTAGCCCTAACCTAACCACTACCGTTTCCTGTTCCACATTGCGATCAGTAGCAACTCTGGCCTGCAAATAGCACAGATACAGTATGACCATGCAGAGGATAGATGAAGGGTTTGTGAGCATGCTTCTTAAAATCTTCTCCTGAAGCATTGGTTTTTGTTGAATTCAAAGTGTGCCATATATGCAAGTACATTTGCATTTCCAGGAACATAACTGGCTACATTTGAAGACAAAAACGGGGAAATAGCAGCTCAACATAAGAGCAGATTATTTTACCTTAAGTTTTAAAACATGAAATTCAAGCTGTTTTCGTCCTGAAAGTGAGAAAAAGTTTGCATTTTTCAGGAAGTGTTACAGATACTTGTGAGCTCCACCCTTTACACACATACACATGCACATGCACACACCCAACCTCATGTGACTAAACATTTTAGCATGTTGAATGCAGGAAGGGAGAAACATTGTTGTAACATGTGTTGCAGATGACTGACTGTTTACACATGCTATATGAATGTCCCTGATTTTGAGGCTGCTCATCATTAAAAAAAATTTCTTCATTTTGTTTTATATATTACGTAAAATATATTATGGAACTCTCACGTGCCAAAAATGATTAGATTATGGCTTCAAGTTTTTAGTTTCGAGCTAGTCCAAAATCATAATTCAGCCATACAAATTCAGCATTTTCATACCTACATTTGTAAAACAATAATGAAAAGAATGGCTTCGTGGTTGGTGGTTAAGTTTCTGTGGTTGCAAATGACAAAAAAAGAAAAAAGAATCAAAGCATTTCCAGGGAACTACTGCTGAGGCCTTCATACAACATTGTTTTAATACGGTATCATTTTTGTATAGCTAACTATGTAACTATAGACCTGAAATGTACCTATAGCTATATAACTTGGACAGAGATTTATAAGGTGAATCTTGGACATAACATATTTAAAAAAACAACATGTATAATTGTTGATATCACATGGAGACAATGTGATTTTTATAGTGTTTTTAGCTAATGTTACTTACCATTTCGGAATGAGTCTCCAGTGTCAGTGCTTTATAACGATCAGAGGTACAGCTGTAAGCTTAAATATTTTCTAAATCAAATATTTTTTACTATATTCTATACTATAAGGGAAGGAATGCTACTTCAAATACACACATACTGCTAGTCTATGCTTTTGGTTCTGTAACTATGCTATATGTGTGACACATTTCAGTACTGATACCAATGTGGATGTTTTAACCAACATGCAATTATCTCGGCTTCATTTATATCCTGCAATGTACGTACCATACCTTGAAAATGAAACAAGTTGGGAATTATGAATCACTACTGTGATATTACATGTAACAAGTGATATACATTTTCTGCAATATGTTTTTATGATTATGTTTCAAGAAAGTAGGTCACTATGATGACATCAGACCTCATTTTACTTTCAGGATCACACCTTGTGTGTCACATCCTTACCAGTGATTTTGACATTACCTATAAAAGGTATATGATGTATTTGTTTCATTGTGTGTGCATTTTAGTGTGTCCTGACTTCTTGCCAGAGGAACGGCTTGAGATTGAAAACCTCAAGATGCACAAGCAGGAACTTCTGGATGATATTCAGGTACTTTAAAATGACCTGCTTCAGTCTAATTTGCTGGTGCAGTTGTTTCAAACTTATCCAACAAAATTGTGAACTATAAGTCATAAAAGGCAAACATTTACTACTGATACTTTGGCATCTTTCATGCATGTTTATGATTTACAGGTTGGCATTGAGCATATGCTAATTATTTTGCTGTTAATCATGTAAGAGTACATATTCGGATTGAACAGACCCAGAGGAAATTTTTACTACTCAAAGCTTGCTCTTCTGTAACTTGGAAGACAAAATTGTATTTCGCATTTCAGCATCGTCTAGCTTCTATTTTGTCTGATACAGGAGGTTTCTTTTAGGTTTTGCCTAGGTGAAATACGCGAGACAGGACATTAAGCAACAATGAGTCATGAAACATCAAAACCAAAAATGAACAATGTACTATGGAGAGACAGTATGGGATTCTATATACGTTATAGGCGGCACAGTGGCTTAGTGATTAGCACTGTCGCCTTGCACCTCCAGGGTTAGGGTTTGATTTCCGCATGGGATTTGCATGTTCTTCCCATGCTTGGTGGGATTCCTCCAGGTTCTCTGATTTTCTCCCACAGACCAAAGACAAGCAGGCTAGGCGAATTGGCGAGCTGGAAACCTTAAGCAACTGCCATATCCATTGCCTGATGTGCCAGATGGGAAGTAGTATTATTATCTCCATTGTTTCATTGTTTCCTATGGGGTCAGTCATGAGCCTGATACCCAGTTGTACCTGAACAGTTAAGGATCTGTGCTCAAGGGCCCAATAGTGGCAGCTCAGCAGTGCTGGGGCTCAAACTGGGGAACCAGCTGATCAACAGTCAAGCACTTTAACAACCCCAAACTGGGGGACCATCTGATCTGGGGCTCAAACTGGGGGACCAGCTGATCAGCAGTCAAGCACTTTAACGACCAAGCTACCCCTTTCTGGCTCGCTTTTGTATACTTCCTACTGCAGTGTTTGATTTTATCCAGCTGGCCAGAGCCTTAAACTTATTGCCCATAAGGTCTAAGTTTTTAAAAGAGTAAAGCAATTAAAAAATTTACAAAATTTTCTAATTGTTAGTAATGATTAAATAATACACCTACAGGATGTTGTGAAGGATTAAGATTTATGATAAGAAATGTGCAATAGTTAAAGTTATTCACAGGAATTATGGGTAATACCCGTACAATCTTTTCTTTCATGATAAGACATCCATGATGATATCCGGCACAAAATAACACACTCGAGTGTGATATTGCTTTTATACAGAATTTCCACAAACACTATTTATTATTAACAGATTATGATTTGTTCATTTATTTAGCTATTTATTTCGTTCTGCCGACACATATCCTTCTGCGACTGGCAGAACTAACTAACCACAGGCTAACTAACTCAGAGCTGGCGATTGACAGTTAGGGGTCATTAACAGTCGGGGAGAAAGTAGTTTTAAATTCTTACAGGTTCTATGTAATCAAAAGGTTAAATCAAAGAATAAACCATGGAGGTGGTGGACGGTCCTGTTAATCTTGTCATTTTCTCTTTATATTTGGTCGAATACCGAATAGCGTTTAATTGAAAACTAGTCCACTATGTAGGGTGTACAACCACACTAGGTAGTGCCCTTAATTAGGGGTTAGAGAGGGATTTGGGATTTAGCCTTGTTATAGAAGCTGGTTAACTTTGTAGCTTGCATCAGGTGTAAATAAAACAACACAGAGGCAATTCAGAACAGCTTAGAAGCAATTATTAATGAAAGAAAGCGTTGTTTAAGAGGACATAATGTTATCAGCTTCTTTGACTGGTTTTTATTGTGGGTTTTGGCAGGCACTGATCTGATCTCCCCTCAATTCGTCTTGACCTACTTTCAGCCATACTGCGACCGAATGTTGAAATGCCTCTCATCCAATCAGAATACTCGGTCATAAATATAATTTGTGTGGATAATAATAAAGTCAGATTTCGCTAAGAAAAAAAAAAACACTTAAGTCTTAATGAAGTCTTAATGAAAACTGAAGCGCTTGTGGAGAGCTCTGGATTTGCCATGGATTGCGTCTATATAGAGAGCTCTTGCATTTCTCTGCCTAAGTTAAAAAAAGAGATGCAAAACTTGAGAAACATTTTAGAGCGTGAAGCAAAGCTCTTTCGAAACTTAAAAGGAGAAATTTGTGATTTTGTGCATCTTTTTTTTTTTCTAGAGAAAAAATAAGTAACAGCAGAATACGTCATAATGTCATTTTGGTTTCACACAGGAGACATGAATGATACTATATATTTTTGAGAGCTGTTTTCTGGTTTTCTTTTCCTCTGGGGATGTGTTCTTTACAACTGCAAATACACATACATGATGCTACTTTAATTTAAAGCTGGATATAAAGGTTCACATGGCATCTGGTTGAAACCCTTGGTGTCCATCTAGATTGCCAACACTTATGTCATGCAGGTTAGCTGTTTTTTTTTTTCTTTTCTTTTTTTTTTTTTTTCAGCAAGTCTATCTGCCTGGTCAGTTTAAAGTAGGCTATAGCCCGTTCATATTTTTGGAAACATTTTTGAAATTCTTAAGAAAAATATTGCAACCAAACAAAAACAACAACAGCGAATACAATGTTTTGAAGATCGCTACATCATGATTGTAATCAGTAAAACAAATTTACTGATTAATGCCTTTAAAAGAGGAAAACGATAAAGATTTAAAATTGAATCAAAATGTAAAGAGAAACAGTGTTTTTTATGTTTTTAATTAAAATCAAAACACTTTATTCTTTATTATTATTTTTTTTTTACCTGTTAGTCATTCGCTCTGTTGCCACAATAAAAAAGGATCTTTGTAAAAACAGGGCTGTTTCCATGCTGCATCTTGTGTGTGTGAGTGAGTGTGTGAGTCAAACTGTGCTGAAATGCTTTTTGCAGAAGCTGAAGTGGGAGATTGAGAACGTAATGGCCGATATTCAGGACTTCGAGTCTGCAGAAGAGAAGTGAGTGAACATTCAGCCTTCTCTTCTGACATTTAGGTTTAAAACACATAATGTGTCTTACATCACATAATGTCATAAATAATTTGGTTATTACGTTATGCTTTTCTCACTCATCAGTTTTTGATGTGGCTGTAAATATTTCGAAACTCCCTCATTTTTCTTTTTTTTTTTCTTTTTTTTTTTTTTTTATGACAGCAAAGTGCTCAATAGAGGGAAACAGATTTCTAGCGGCAAGAAGAAATTCAACATGGACCCGAAAAAGGTACATTTATATCACTGTTGGCCTTTAGCAAATATAATTGAATAACAGAATGCTTCAGTGACCTTGAAGTACAAGTTAAAGCTAGTGTTTCTGTATCTCCACTGGGGGTTGCAGGAAAACTGAGAAATGTTCAGCTTTGACCAGATGACAATTCGATGATGATGATATGGACTTGCTGTCCTGTTTAATCTTGAACCAAAAAGGTCATTCACAAAGGCTTTCAGTAAAACCATTTTTCCTTCCATGTAGATTGTTTTAACCTGTGTGACTCAAAGAAGTTTAAAGTTTGGCCTCAGGTTAGTGTGTGGTGGTGCAGCATCTGGCCTCCATATTTGGAACATGTTGCCATGGAAAAACACTGTCGTTGGTATTTAAAAACTGATTTGCAGTCATACAGCAGAGGTACAATAGTAGGCTGATAGCTGAAAGGTAGCATCTGAAAAAAACAAAAGCCTAGAAACGGAAGAACCACCTCTTATGGTATTTTTTTTTTTTTAATGGCGCTGTGGTTTTTCATTTTGAAACAAGTGCGGTTTTTAAAGGGTGACTTTCGCAGCAAGGCAAAGTCTGGCAAGCAGAAACAAACAAAACCTTTTCGAGCTATGATTCAATGGGCTGAAAAATTATTTGTTTAAATTGAAGCTACAGCATGCACTGCTATTTATGATCCTTATTTAACAATTTTGAAATGTACATATACACTACCGTTTAAAAGTTTTAGAACACTTGCAAATTTCTTTTTTTTTGTTTAGTGATTTATTTTCTACATTCTACAACAATACTGGGG
>JAQMYJ010000037.1:31993656-32008926 GCA_030014305.1 Clarias laeviceps
ACATGGGTTGTCCCTCTGATGAACTCATTCTTGATCCTATCCATCCTTGTCACTCCCAAAGAGAACCTCAACATCTTGAGCTCTAAACATGTTGTTATGAATGTTAAAAATGTTAGCTTTGGCAAATTGTTGTGGTTATAAGAAAAAGAATATGACCGGGATGTTATTATAGAAAAATATTCAGCCACGTGAGGGTGTGATGTAGCAGAGTTACCGTTAACACAGAAACAGATCCTTTTCCAGCACGTTAACATCACATGTTCCTTTCTTTTACAGCTTAGCAATGTGCCAAGATTTTACTATTAAATTATTGACAATGGTCATGTACTGATATACTGCGGTGTACATGTATAAATACTTATATAAAATCGTTCTGTATTTCAGGCAGTTCCTGTGGAGTTTCCGGCTTCCTGGCGAGGCACAAAAAATTGACCGCATGATGGAGGCCTTTGCCACTCGCTATTGTGAATGTAATCCAAATGTCTTTCAGTCCACTGGTGAGCAAAAGAAACCAAAAGAAAATTCAAGGCAATATAAGTAACATTAAAAGCTCCCAACTATTTCATCAAGTGTTTTGTTTTAGCCTTTGTATATCTGAAAGTTGAGTCATGTCAACTGGACAGAAATCCAATTGATATGACTCAACTTCCAGATAACCTCAATCGGATGACAGAGAATATTTAGATATACAGTATAGGCTTTGTATAGCAAATCGATGTTTAATCTATTATGTTCACGTAATCTATTCTCAGACACCTGTTATATCCTCTCATTCGCCATCATCATGCTGAACACCAGCCTCCACAACCCTAACGTGAAAGACAAGACCACACTGGAGCGCTTCATCAGTATGAACCGAGGCATCAACAATGGCGAAGATCTACCCAATGAACTTCTCACGGTCAGACTTAGCGTCATTCAGGCCTGACAAGGCCACATACAGCATACATCTCAAAGAAATAAGGAAATGAAAACAGTTTAAAGAGGAAACAGTGTGGGTGACAAATAACAATAGATACAGCGCTGCTTATCAAAAATACTGCTTAACGAACTGAATCCTGAACTTGGATTGCTGTCTGTGAGGAGTTTCACATGTTCTTCTTCATGTCTGCAAGGGTTTTCTTACACCAGGCTGCCACATGTCACTCATATTGACAAAATACGGTACTATACTAGACTTAGTTTTAACACCAGCCATCTTTTTATACATAAACAGCATTTAATCTTGATATTTTCGCACTTCCCACTGGGCTTCAGGTTAACTATCAGAATGAATTTTTGGCGTCAGTTTCTCCATAGTCTCAAATGTTCCTCTTTCTGTTACCTCTCCCCATAGAAACTGTATGACAGCATACGGAACGAGCCATTTAAAATCCCAGAGGATGATGGGAACGACCTGACACACACTTTCTTCAACCCTGACCGGGAAGGATGGCTTCTCAAACTGGGTGATTACATTTGGATTTCATTTTACTTGCTATAGTTTTGTACGGGTAAAAGAATGAGTGTATTATGATCATATTATGCTTTGGTATAAAAGGAACTAACACTTAGCTGTTAAGTATACATTACAGTATAGTATAGTGATTAACAGACTGTGATGTATGGCTATGCAGGAGGAAGAGTGAAGACATGGAAGAGGAGATGGTTTATCTTGACTGATAACTGCCTCTACTACTTCGAATACACCGCCGTGAGTAAATATTCATATGAATCATGTCTGGTAACCTCATGATCATCTTAATGTTCATTAAATCTAGAAAATATTTGGGTTGTAGGACAAAGAACCGAGGGGGATCATTCCTTTAGAAAACCTCTGTGTCAGAGAAGTCAACTATTCCCGCAAACCGGTAAGCTAACATGCAATCTGTAAGCACAAATACTACGTACAGTATAGATACAGACCTATTTGCAATCATTCAGTTGTCCTTTTGGACTTTCATGCCTGAAGACTGTACGCTTGGGAATCTAGTTATGCTTCTGCTTTGTGGAGGAACCTTGGTTATTGCATGACTATGTTTCATCTGTTTGTGTGTGTCTCTGGGGAAAGTACATCATTTACGTTTACTGTTTTGAGATCTGTGACCGATTGTGTATGTGTCAGAGTTTTGTACGCAAGTCTTCTCTGATTGCACCACAGGAAAAAAACAAACAAACACTCACAAACTGTAAGATTACAGTCTGAACCTGATTGATGTGGGCCAATGTGACTTTATAGTATACTGTAGGTGTTGAATAAAGTATGAGCGGAATGTGATGTTATAGGAAAACGATGAACAACTACTGTAGGTTGCGTGGTATAGTCTGTGGTCAAGACGAGTTACAGCTACCCTCCATGACATGGACCAGGTTCACCTAAATTGGACACTTGAATATTATAATTCAGATTCATTTCAGACAGAAATGGAACCTGGTGTTGTTTTCAGTTATTGTAGCCTATCAGCCTCATGGCTTGGCGTGTTGTTGGCATTGAGATGCTTTGGTATATACTATATATTTTGCGGTTGAAAATACTAATACAGTATATGCCATGTATTATAGTTGTCCACATGCACAAAACAGGTGATTTCACTAATTAGTTCTCTCGTATCTGTTTGAAGAGTTGTGCTAATTAGAATAAGCTGGTTTAGTTAATGGAAGAAGCAATAATTGTGAGTACTTTTACTTTCTGAAGTCCACCTACACACAAAAATGTCTAAATCAAGGGAATTCCCAAGCGAATGGAGAACTTTTGTGGTGAATTTTTGTACATCTTCAGGAAGCAATAAAGTAGCTATAGATTACGAAAGTGACACCAGAGTACTGCAGACATCTTGTTGACTCTAAGCCCAGCCAGATCCCACAGGTTCTGAAGAATAAATAACTTAATATTAACACTGTATAAAATAAGAAATTATTCTTATTATCTTGATTGTCCTTATTAAATCTTTTTGAGAATGTCATTGAATTTCACTTTTGTCTTAATGCGTTTGGCCACCACTGTAGACAAGCATCAGCAAGGCATTACCTACATTATTAAATACCTGTGGAACTGCAGCTCAGTTGGTGGTGGTTTTTGTTCTGTACTAATCTCTCGAAATTCTAGAGTCTGTTGTGTGTTAAGCTCCCAATACAACTACTCAAACCAGCGCACATTGTCTAAAAGTCTCAATCTGCATTTGCATGACTCTATACTGTATATTGACTTTCTGCCACATGATTAACTGTTTAAATAATTACACAGTTGAGTGTATTTGTACGTATTAATTTTCATTTGGTAAAAACTCTAACCATGCATATGTATGTGCATGCATTTGCAGTACTGTCTGGAGCTGTATAACCCTAACAGTAAAGGACAGAAAATTAAAGCATGCAAGACAGAGACAGACGGCAGGGTGGTGGAGGGGAAACATCAGAGCTACATGATCTGTGCTTCTACAGCAGAGGAGAGAGATGACTGGATTGAAGCTATAAGGTAGCATACCACCTCGATTCACAGTTTTATAGCACTGCTAATTTTTATTTTATTTTTATTTATTTTTTTACAATGGGCTAAGTTTATACTATTTCCCAGAAAAAAAAGAAAAAAAGAAGCTCTTTAAATGTATTTATGGCTGCAGAAGTTGACACTGTTTATGAGGTGTGATATGTTTCTTAGAATATCTTTGAATGCCTGATTTGTTGGTGATTATAATGTACTTTAAGCTATATGTAGCATTCTTTTGGTAGCTTACAATACCATCGCACCCGAGGAAGATATTGATATCCTTTTATCTTTTACTTTTAGCCTGCTACGTAAATGCTACAGTAGCTAGCTTACTAGCTTTGTTTACCTGCTAGTTTATCCTTAGCATATAGTTGCCTAAAAGATATTTAGAAACTTTCCAAAAGTTTGAAACAAACAAACAAAAAAAAGTTATCAGTCATCAAATGTTGATGGCACCTTCAGGAAGCCTTCATTTAAATGTGGCATCATAACATAGTGATTGCTAAGAAGTTTTTCTCTGAATGTAAGAAATATACCAACAAATCTAAGGAGAATATTGATATTTATGATGCTTTTAGCTAGCTGCCATGTGTTGCTAGCCTTGATTATTAGCTTGTTTATTTGCAATAAAAGTTACAGAAAGTACAAAAAACCTTGCGAAAGAATATAAAAATAATTATTCTGTGTACAATCTATATGAAAATTTTGCTTGTTAAACCTGTATGATCTTTTTATAGCAAAAGCAAAAAGCCTGAGGAACATATTGATATTCCTAAAGCTATTAGCTAGCTGCCATGTACTGCTAGCCTTGGGGATTAGCTAGCTTATTCTGACTATAAGTACAGTACAATTTGGAACAACCTATAAATATAATTTGTGTATTTTTGGACAAATATATTAGAGTTCACTAGTCTGAGCTTTAAAAAAAAATTAATAAATCATTAAAGTTTTATTTTATCAGCTATCAAAAGCAAATAAAAAAAAATATCACAGATCGGTTGATGCCACAGTACTTGTTCAGGAAATGGGCATGGGCACAGAATCAATTAAAATGGTTTTCTCTAGTGGTTTGTATGACCTCAGTATGTGTGACAGAGTGCTGACATTTCCCAGTAGACTTATGACTGCATGGTGTCGCCGTTCACTAAGTGTCATCATAGTCGTACGTAGTCCTTGGTAGCATAACCTATCATAGCATATCGCCTATCTAAAAAAAGTAACAGTAGAGAAACTCTAATTCTTGCTGAAGTTTTCTGTTGTTTCAACCGACACATTTTATGTCAAACCGTCATATCCTGTGTCACCACACCCTGCATGGCCCTGGGTTGGGTGGCAACATTTTTCCAGCACAACTGAGGAAAATATTGATGCTTCTTATGTTTTAAGTTAGCTACATGCTAGTAAGGCTCTCTTTAATTCAAATAGTTTGAGTTGTCATATAATGTTGAGGTTTCTCAATATATCTATACAATTTTAATTATGTTGGCAGTTAATTATGTTTATCTTTCAGTAAATTCCCAGCACATCCTCTGTGAAAAAAAAAAAAAAAGGGCGTTGTTGATATTTTTTAGCTAGGTACATGGTAGCTTCCTACATTGCTAGCTTTGGTTGAATAGTTAATTAAACTTTAAAATACTACACACCTATTATTGTGTCTATACCTGGGTACAGGATTCAGTAGAACTCAAGTACTATTTTATTATTTTTATTAATGCTTGGCTAATATGTATTATATAAAAATATTCAGACACTTTTTGGACGCTACCTTAGAGATATAGATATAGGGACCCCTGAGACATAGAGTTATTAGCCTTTTAGCTTTAGCCTAAAACTACAGTTGGCTTAAGCTGACGTGTTAAAAATGGTTTGGTCAGTTTGTTGGCTTTAACAAGTGACGTACTGACACATTGAGCTGAATATTTCCTGTTACTAACCCACAGAGCGAGCATCACGAAGGATCCGTTTTATGACCTGGTCTCAGTGAGGAAGAAAAAAGTCATCCAGCAAGTGGCACAGGAATGACAACAGTAGAGCAGCATGGGATACGGCGTGAGAGCGGATGGACCTTCAGTCTGCATGGAGCAGCAACAGAATGACTAAAAGTTTACTTATTACTCACGTCGCTGTGTATAGCCAAACAGGAAATGAAGAGAAGCAGTCCTTTTTTCTACTGTTTCTGTGGAACAAACACAACAAGTCTTTTTTTTTTTTTAAGACTTCCATTCTGTGGCTGTTTGAAATGGCCTAAAGGGTTCATTAAAGCGTCTTGGGAAAACAGTTATGAGATATAAGTATTATTAATGCACATATGTGCTTGGTCTATTCGACCTTAATGGCGTCTTAGAAATGTTTGTAACTATAGCCATAGCGAACATTTTGAAGTCAGTGTTTTTGTTTGGAATAGAACATCAGTATGGAGGCTCACATGACTCTGACTCGAGCTTGTGCTTCTGTCTATGCGGAGTTTCACATCTTCTCCCTGTGTCAGTATGGTTTTCCTCTGGGTTCTCCAGTTTCCTCCCACTTCCCAAAAAAAATGCCAGTCATTGACTGGTGACTCTAAATCGACCCATGGTGTGAACCAGTTATCTGTGGTGTGTTGCCACCTCATGCAAAGTTATGAGAGGTTTCTGTCTGGATTCACCACGAAGGTCAATGAACTCAATGGCAGACTACTACAAGAAAGCGTATACGGTGGCAAAACACATAAACAAACCGAAACACTCAACAGCAAATTCAAAAACGTAAATGTGAGAACGCAAAATCATTAACACAAAACAGAAAATGTAAGTGCTTCTTGAACATCACTTCCTTGTTTCTGATTGGTTACGGATACTGAGCATGAGGTGTTTAATGAGGACCCACACTTTCTGGTCTGAGTTAATGCTGTTAGGTTTTTACTTTTGCTCTTGTGTTTTTTATTTTGATGTTGTGGTTTTTGCTTTTGTTGTTGGGTTTTTAATTTGTGTGCTTTCGTTTCTGGGAAATGAAGCCTTCTCAGTGAACCTGTAAGTGTACAAAGGTAATCTTATTACTTTGTTAAAAAACTCTAGCACTTTACACTTGCTCATTTATTGGCTCCATTTTTGCAAATTGCCTCACTTGTCAGTTGTTGTGGGTTAAAAACTTAAATTCCTAACAAATCAGTGTAAATATGCATGATGTCATCGATTTTATTCACAACACACAAAGGTGAACTAATTTTCTCTTAGACCCGGGCTCAGGGTTTAGTTAAGTAAAGGTGGCACAGTGGCTTAGTGGTTAACACTGTAGCCTTGCATCTCCAGGCTTGAGGGTTTGATTCCTGCTTTGGGGTTGTGTTTGCATTTTATTCCCCATGCTTGGTCGGTTTCCTCCAGGTCCAAAGACATGCAGATTAGGCTAATTGGTTTTCCCAAACTGCCTGTCGTGTGTGAATGAGCATGTGAGTGTGCCCTGCGATAGACTCCAGGCTCCCTCGACCCTGTATACAGGATAAAGTGGTATAGACGATATGTGAGTGAGAAACACTCTTTATTATCAAGACGACAACTTATTAGTAAAAACATGTTAAGTGAATTCTTATCAATAGATCACATAACGAATGGAAAGTATTTCATTGCAAATATTCCAACAAATATGCAATGAAACTGAAAATAGCGAATTGTCCACATACTGTATGGGACATTGACTAGTTTGCACTGCAGACTAGACCTTGACTATTGAATAATCTGTCATCTCAATGTAGCTACAGTATGTCTGCATACAGTAAGTCTATTATTGATTCTTTTTTACCTCTAAAGCAACAGTAACACCCAACAACCTCCTTTATTTCACATTTATGTATGTATAAATGTATAAATTAATATTTTTCTTTGTTGTTACTGCAACTAATTATCAAATCTAGAAACCAAGCTAACTTAGCTATTTAGTTAATACTAGCTAGGCCTAGTTTGAGCATTATTCTGATTTATGCAAACATCTTTTTAAAAATAAAAATAAAACATTTATGAAAGCTGCCTTATAGTATTACGTACTTGCCTAAACTGGTAGTATGCAGGGTCTAAAAAGGATATAATGCTGTGTGTATTCTTTGTTGTATAAATAGATTGTATATTTATTCGTTTACACCATTTGTATTGTGTGTGTGTGTGTGTGTGTGTGTGTGTATTACACCTGAGTAAAAATTTGCTTATTTATCAGTAAACAAAATATATGGTAAATAAATGTAAACAGGCCTGATTTGCCTAATATGTATATTTTCTATTTTCCTGTACAGTATTTGTGAATATGAGATCAGGGTATTATAGAGAATTACTTGATAATTATTAATAAAAAAAAGTCTTTGTTTTATTTAATTGCATTAGTGTCTGTTTCTGCTCTTTAAAACTTTTCTTAAAATGCATTGAAGTGAAGGTGAAAACATGTCTCTTTGTTTTACAGCATGACTTAATCTGACACTTGCGCCTTGCAGAAAGAGGAAGTGTCACCTGAGTTCCTTTTCTCTCTCTCTCTTTCTCTTTTTTTTCTCTCTCTCTCTGTCTGTCTGTCTTTCTCTTTTTCTTATATATTTTTTCATAATGGTGCTCAATAAGAAGTGTGTCATATAAACTCAGTGCATGCAGACCCACTTCCTACCCCCCCACCCACACATACACACACACACACACACACACACACACATCAAGCTTGTTCTCATGCAAGTTTTATTTTTAACCATTCTCTGTAGCCACAACCAATTGGTTTGCTTTAGCATTTCTGCAAGGAGTCTGCTTTAGTTGTGATAAGCAACATATTACCTCCTAGTGCAGGAACATTATAAAAAATTTGCCCAAACAGACCTTTTGTCTGTATCATTTGCCCTGAAATGATGCAGTTTCAATAGAAGCAAAAGTGATGTACACTTTCATTGTTCTTCCTCTGTTTAACCATGGTTACCTGGACAGATTGATATTCTACAAAAGGTACAGGGATTGAACTATTGAGGACTGGGGTAAAGTCATTTTCTGATTGTTTTTTGTAAAAAAAAAACTTGTCCGGAGAGGAAAAGCTGAGCGCTACCAACATCCTGAGACAATTCATGTGTAGAGTTGAAATTATACCTCTAGTCTTCCATAGTAATATTTGACATTACAGTATATTATATTACAGTATATTACATTACAGTATATTACATTACAGTATATTATATTACAGTATATTATATTACAGTATATTATATTATATTACAGGTCAGTATAGTGGCTTATAGATCCAGTGTCCCTGGCTTTGTCTCGAGCTTGTGTTTTCCTGTCTGTGCAGTTTCACATCTTCTCCTTGTGGCAGCATGGCTTTCCTCTGGGTTCTCGAGTTTCATTCCACTTCCCAAAACACAGGCTATTCAGTGACTGGTGACTGTAAATCAACCCACAGTGTGGACCAGTTATCTGTGGGGCATTCCCACCTTGGGCAAGGTTGTTGCAGGATTGGTTTTACATTCATTATTACTCTGACACGAATGCATCCGTTACAGATAATAAATTGATGAAGACCAGTGAAGTCAATGGTTAAGATGGACTAAGTCGGACTGATTCATGGTGGCACTGAAGTACAAAACATATAAACAAGTGAATTTTTTGTTGCATTTGCTGCTGTGTTTATGTTTGCTGTTATGTTTTACTTTTGATGATGTTCTGTTTGTGTGTTTTGTACTTCAGGGCCACTGTATGGCTTTGAGGTCAAACCCCAGCAATTGTTTGCTGTTCTGTTTTTCACTTTTGATATTGCATCTTTTGCTATTTGTTCTTGCGGTTTTTGCTGAAATTGTTCTGTTTTCTGATGCATTTTTGCTTTTAAATATGTGATTTTTATTTAGCTGTTTTTGCTTATGTTGTTGTGTTTTGATGTTTGCTGTCGTGTTTTGGAATTTACTCTTGCATTTTTGCTTTAGCTGGTGTGCTTTTCGATTTGTTTGTATTTTGCACTTTAGAGCCACTGACAAGTTCCCATTGCTGGGGTTTGATTTTACAACCTTACAGCTGCTCTGTTTGCTGTTGTTGTTGTTTTTTTGCTTGCGTTTTTTTCTTCAGTTTTGCTAGTGTGTTTTTTTCAATTTGCTATTGCGTTTTTTCGCTTTTTCTGTTCGATTTTTAAATTTTCTGTTGTGTTTTCACTTTTACTGTCACGTTTTTGCTTTAATTGTTGCGTTTTCGTGTTTGATTTTTTTTTTTTTTATGTATTTTTGATTTTGCTGTTGATTTTGCTTTTATTCTTGTGCTTCGGGTTTTCTGTTGTGTTTTTACTTTTGATTCTGTTTTCTGTCGTTAGTGGGGTTTAAGTTCAGAATCTCACAGTCACAGTATTTGCTGCTTGCATTTTAGCTTTTATTATTGTGTTTTCATATTTGATGTTTTCAATTTGTTTGTGTTTTGCACTTCGGGTTCTCTGTAAAGTTGTGAGTTCACACCCCAGCACTGTCAAACTGTCAGGCCTGTAACGATGAACTGCTCAGCTGAAAAATTCTAAAGTAATTCTGGTTAAAGGTTTCTGTCAAATGCTGACAATAAATAAACTTCTTAAACCATTACTTAATGTGATATTCTACATAGAATGATTATGCATGTTAGGTCTGAGTTTGGAGGTCAGCTTGGCATTATTTTTGCCTGCCAGGCCCTGGACATGGTGGGTTGTGGTGTACTGGGTGTTCCGGTGTCTTTCTATCATAGCCAATGATTTGTGCTGCACTGGCTTTTCTGTGGGATTGGACCAAATAGGCCAGGCTTTGGTCCCTACAGGCAAGGGTGACCCTTCAGTGCCCATAATCCTGTCACCAGTTAACTGGTATATAATTGATAATCAGTGTTATTTTGTTAATGCTGTGGCTGATCAGTGTAAAGTGTATATCTGTTTAGCCGTGCAAATATTCATATATGTATCTGACAGGTCCTTGACCTCGTCTGCGTCACTTAACCTGATAATTGGACTCAAATCCAGATATTTTCTAACATATTTACTTGTTTTAATTCTCAAACATTAAGAAACTAATAGTCTAATTTAGACTACATAATAAGACTAAATGAATAAACCCTGGTTAAACATCTGGATTTCCAGAAAGAGTGTTGAAAGAGATCTTTAGAATCATGGTGAACTATACTTCAAGAGGAAGTGATATACAGTATACGGTATATTCTTTAATATACTATATACATTATATGATTAGGGGATCATTTCTGAGGGCACCTCAGTTCTTTTATTTTGAAAAAATGACACAAAATGAGAATGCCCAAAATGTTAGGATGAACTATTTTTAAAAACTTGTTCCTTTTTTTTTTAATTTACATCATCTCTTTAGCTGGGTTTCAGGTTCCTGTTTCAGTGCTCACTCTGCTGTTTATATGATGAACTGCAAGATTATTAATGGTTGAACATTATTGTTAGCGTACAGTATCTAGATGTGAACATTAAGATAAGAGCATGTGATTTATTTATTTATTTATTTATTTGAATAGATTTTTGGTGAAATCTCTAAGATTACGTTCAATCAGATTTACCTTTGATTGCAGCACACATTGTGGTGGCCAGTTCATGTGTGAAAATAATACCTCATGCTCACAGAACCACCCTTTCACATTCCTTGGAGGGGAAGAAAAACGTAATTGATGTCATAACCTAGTCATTTAGTACTTTACGTTCAGGTTAAGCTGACTTTGTTTTATTGCCAAATAACATTGTTGAGCCTAGAACCTGAACAACTGAAGCAACTTCAGATCATAACACTGCCTCCAGAGGCTTGTACAGTGGGCACTATGCATGATGGGTGCTTCATGTCATGCGCTTCATTTTTTACCCTGATGCGTCTATCACTTTAGAATAGGAACAATCTGAACTTATCAAACCACATAACCTTTCGCAATCCTTATGCTCAGTAGCATATTAAAGCATTTTTATGTGATTAGTCTCAATAACAAGTTATTTTATTTTGGCCACACAGCCATTTAGTCCCATATTGTGTGCATATGGAAATGCTCTTACTTTCACGATTAAACATAGCTATGTTTTTCTTTATATATATATATATATATATATATATATATATAAAACCATGCAACTTCACCAAGTGTTTAAGTGATCTCCATCCTTATTTTTTTTTTCCTAACAGGTTTTGATAATGTGTTGAAGGGGTCTTAATTTCAAATTCATCCTTAGTTGTTTTCTTTGCTTGATGCAGCCCAATAATTTGAACTTAATGATTTTTATGCTGTAATCCTTCATTAGATATCAGTTTAGATCTCAGCCTTTTTACTCAAACAAGTTTATCCCCAGGAGTTTCCATCGTTTAGAAGATTGTGGAAATAATAAAAGTATACTTATATATTAGCCCCTAATTAAATAATTTGAATAATTGACCAGTAAAAAGTGCCACCTTGTTTCCTCATATTAAAGACTGTAAGAATGTCCTTAATGTCCTCATGCCACTAGCATGCTTGTTAGTTTTTGGCATTTTGTGTAATTGCTAATCCTACTGTATGCTTACTGTAATCATGAAATCAGCCTTTACAAACATTTGTACATCTTTAGGACTAAAGACCACTTTCTTCTAACTAATAATGTTAAATCAGTCATTAATAGCAACCACCCAGCCTTCATGATCATGTGTTTTGTGGTTTAGCAAGGGTGCTATTTTACCACACATGGCCCTGTTTCCTGTTTCCTGTGTTTCTCTGCTTCCTGTTAAAGAATTTGTGCAAAAAGCGTCCTTTACATTTCCCTGAATGGCCATTCCCTTCTGCGGTCAGAAATGTAGCAATAAACCCCGGACACACACACACACACACACACACACGCCAGTAAACTCGACTCATCAGGAGGAAGTAGGACACTCTTACTCATGTTCGGTATCGATGTCATATATTTTAGTCCACACACACACACACATATATCTGTATATAGAGGTGGCCAAAAGAATTAAGACAATGCCTTGACATATGCCTTGTATTGTGGTTCTCCCTGTTCACAAAACAGGTGATGTCAGTAATTAGTTCTTGTCTATCTGGTTGAAGACTTGTGCCAATTACAATCAGGTGGTTTAGTTAAGGGATAGAACAAATATGTGGCAGGACTTTTACTTTCTAAAGCTAGGGAATTCCTAAGTGAATTGTGAATTTCTGTGGTAAAGTTCTGTGCATGATGTTCAGGAAGTAATCAAGCAGGCATAGACTGAGTGACACCAGAGTACTTCAGAGGTCTTTTTGACTCTGTCCAGTTGGCTTGAGCAGGTTTTAAAGAATAAATTGCTTTATACTGAATATTGATCTTTGTATAACAAAATATTTGTATTATCTTGATTGGCATTATTTAAACAAACAAACAAACAAACAAACAAACAAACAAACAAACAAACAAACAAAAAAAATGATAGTCATTTATTTCATTTTGTCTCAATACTTTTGGTCACCCTGCACAGACACAAAGTAACCACTAGATAGCAGTACAGTTCTGTATCACTTTCACAGCACCAACACTGTTTTCAACATGGCACCAAAGCCTTAAAATCTGTTTTAGACATTTAATAAAATAATGTTTCTACAATAGATCCAATAAAATATGTTCACAAAACAAGTGTAAATTTGTACATTTAGTCCAACACTGCAGTTAAAGGCCTACTGTCTCTGAGACTGTACATGTTTAAAAAAAAAAAAAAAAAAAAAAAAACTTACAGCCTATTACATTTTTGTATTACAGGTTGTAGATAAGAACAGAATAAATCAGCAAAAAGAAAAACATAACAACAACAAATAGCATAATCCTTATCTCGGTCCTAATGCGGCCACTTTTGTGCTAATCTCGCTAACCATGCACGAAATCTGTTTCTTCTTTGTTGTAAACGAATAGCTTTAATTGGATTAAAGCATTAGCACCACCAATGGTCATAAGTAAAAATGCATAGAACAGCTGGGGCTAATTTCTTTCCAGCCCGGACTGTAGATTTACCAGCGTCTCCCACACATAGAGTATACAGTACATGAACTGCCCAAGTATATTGACAGCCAGCTAAATATATTTGAGCAGCCTTTTTAAAAATCTGACAGCAAGAATGATGCCATTGTCAATCAATTAACTAGTATTAGACAGTTTCCTATCACGCTAGCAGAATAAACAGGTACAGGATCGATGGCATGAGAGCAAAACAAAAAGACAGCATGATTAACCCTTTAAACTCAAGCAGCACAGTACGAGCAACCTGGTTTTAGTAAAAAGACTAATAAAAAGAAATAAAACAGCCGCTTATATGGAAGTCCTGCTGGTGTGTGTTGACGGGGGAGATTTCAGACATCAAACTATGCAATTTGGTTTTGCGTACATTACAGTTATGTAGAACTACAGAACTCCATTATGGTGTGTAAATCATAATCCTCTTATAAATCTTTTTTTTTTGCAGTCAGGTGTGCACATATGGTTAAAATGTAGGTTATCATATTGCCTAGGTTGTGCTAAAAAAAAAAAAAAAAAAGGATATGTCACTCTATATGGTACAATCCTGACCCCAATTATTTATTAAAACATAGTTATGCAAAGAATTTCAAAAAATGCTTGGTTTTTAATGGGTACGTGCTTTGACAAACAGTGCCATCTTGATACAATAAAGAGTGTTTAGTTAGTAATGTTTTTACTTTATCTCACTCTACAGGTAGATGATCTCTGAAATGTGAAATGAATAGAAATATCAAATAAATAAAAAATATTGTGTTGAAGGTCATACAGTATATATTTGTTGTATGTAGTAAAATACTAGTAGTAGTAGTAAAAGAATGGTTCTGTAATACAACAGTGAGTAGATTACACACCAGTGGGAAACGCTGTTTACAGAAGCTGTTAGTGAGTGTACAGTATTTGGTAAAGGTTAACAAATGCTTTCACTAAGAACAAGGAACAAAATTAGTTTGTCTGTTTATTTAGCTCGTCCGCCCGGTAAACATGGTAGCATTAGGTCAGTGTGGCAGCTCACCCTTCCCCAGTGGTCTGATGTGGGCTAGGCCGTAGTGGTCCCACATGGGGTTTGGGCAAACCTGTGTCAGGCCAATGTGGGATTTCATGGGTTAGCTCTGGCCCACACTGTCCACAGTGTGCGAGTAAAACAGTTTGACAGTAGGCATGTTCACACAGACAGCATGATCATTAACCAGAACCACTTGACTTGGCAGTAACACTCCTTTAAAAACAAAAGAGCAAAAGTGTAAGCGTACTCTGGGCTTGCTTCATGTTTCTCAGCATTAGCATGTGCTCACCTTTATACTGATTTATAACTTGTATAATAGGGCAGAGGTAGCTGGTGAGTAGAAAAAAGGCGTATGTGCAAATTGGGAAAAAATAGATGAAAAAAATGTTTGCAATCACAATGAATTAATGTTGCTATTTTGTATTTCAAAACGTAGGTTCCTAAATGTAATACTAATAGCTTTAGCCCAAGAGATGCTCTATGATAAAACTATCATCCATAATATAATACAAATGTCTTACTAGAAAAATGCACAGTTACTGATGAGTGATCTGATTATTTCTAGCTGTGGGAGATCACACTAGTTAAACACCATGTTACGTCAGCAGCCATTTTGGATAGTTAGCAAACTTAGTGTCATTCTGCTAGCAGAGGTTGTGTTGGTACTGTAATATCGAAGAAACAATTAGGCTACGTTTACACTGTCAGGTAAATGTGACCCAATTTCGATTTTTTGCTCATATGAGACACATATCGGATGTGTTCTATATCCGTGTAAACAGGAAAAAAACGCATGCATTCCGATATTTCGAGATCGGTTTCAGGCCTCCGTCATATGTGGAAATAAATC
>JAQMYJ010000037.1:32009026-32026553 GCA_030014305.1 Clarias laeviceps
CAGACGGTCAAAAAAAATCAGATATAGGCAACAAATCAGAATTGGGCATCGAGACCTGCAGTGTAAACGTAGCCATACATGTATTTTACCTAGAAATGAAATTTTGGAAACAAACAAACAAACAAACAAACATAAAAACCAATATTTTGACGGAGTAAAGGGAAACTTGAATTTTTCCCAAGTCTTCAGGAGATGACACATTTCTTTTTGCTGTCTTCCTTGTTTTCTGAAGCTGAAAAAAAAAAAAAATTATATATATATATATATATATATATATATATATAAATTGTAGTGAGGATCAAAACTCGAGTGGCACAGATCTGTGCCTGTGACAAAGCATAGTTCAATGATAACTAAATAAAAATATGTACTTTTATAACGTGTAAATTTTACCACTACCAGAATATGGGAATGAAGACTCTCAAAATGAGAATATTAATACTTTTTTGGGTCATAGAAACAACTGAAAACTACCAGAAAAACATGATGGGTGATGGGTGTCTCTACACTATTTCTTTGCCTATGCGACCACGCGTCATTTTTATATAGTTGGTTAAAATGAACTAAAAATCAGTTCATCGTATTGCCTAGGTTAAGGATATGTTCCTCTATACTGCATAATCTTGAGCCGTATACTGTATATGTTTATAATAAAACAACAGCCAAATATAAAATGGCTAAAATGCTCTTAGTTTTAGAGGCTAAGTAGTAGTAGAGGTTATATGCTAGAGCCCGGATGGGTGGGAGTTTAAATTTGAATTTACTGAAAATTAGAATATGAATTTACTGAAATTCCAGCATATCATCTTAGCTTCTGTTGGACTTAAAGTTCAGCCAAAGACAAACTTACCCAAGTTTTTTCTTAGCTCAAATCTATTCAAATGGCCATGATGTGTTTGGTGTCTGAAATGGGCTTTGGAGTTGAATCAAGGTTACATTGCTAAATAAAAATTAAATAGCACGAGTAGACTTGTGTAGGTGTCTGACTGACACTTTCATACACTTTTATCTATAAAAATGGATGTTTATCACGTCGCACAAGCACTTATTACAAAGTTGGTAGCATATAAAGAAGTAAATTGTTGATCAACTATGTATTTGTGGCTCAAAGGGACCAGTTTAATTGCTTTGATAACATGCCTTGAATAACATTTCAAATTCTAATTTACTTTTTAAAATGAAAACATAATAGTTACCTAGCATCATGACTAAGCCAAAGTCTAGAATGAAATAAGGTACATAAAAAAAATCTTAATCAGTAATAATGAACCGATTTAACATACCCTGATCTTCACTCTGTGGCGACTTGCTCTTTTTATTTTTCTTCTTTTTACTCTTCTTTTTCCCAGACACTGGCGTTTCAGCAGTCGATTCCTCGGGGCTCTCTGTAATGTCCTCCATGGCACTGGGGGTTGATCTCAGATTTGTCGAAGTGGAGGCAGCAGGGTCTCCTGCACCCGTTTCCCCTGTCTCATTTTTACCAGCACCCTTCTGTTTAGATTTTCGCAGGAGAGAAAATCTTTTCTTCTTTGAAGGTACACATGATATTTTGGAACCATTTTCCTCCTTCAGAGACAAATTTGGGGTCTGTGATTCCAGCATCTCATTTTCTTCTTCCACTGGATTCCCCGCTGCTCCAAACTTTTCGAGAGATTCCTCCATTTTACTCATTAGATCTTGTGAAGAGATGTCTTCAGGAAGACCACCAAGTGCTAACAGGTATTTGGGGTTGTGGTATTTATGGGCGGGCACTTTCAGAGTCCCCTTGTCTCCAAGACTCACTTGGAAGCGGGAGGTGGCCGGTAGTGTGGGTCTTGTTGTTACAGTCACCCGGGTTGATGGAGCTGTATTACGCTTGCTAATGCTGAACTCTTTGAAGAGATTAAGCTCGCGTGACATGGCGTAAAGCTCCCTAAAGTCCCGGTCGAACATGTCGACAATCTGTCCCGACATAATGATGATTGTGTTTCTGTCCATACGCGATGAACTCCATGAGAAACTGGACAACACAAGAGACATAAATATTACATATTGTAATATTACATATTAATCACATAAAAATTTCAATCTCATTATGGACCTGGAGTTTATTACAGGTAATATACTGTACTGTACACATTAAACAATAGTAAAGAAATGGATTAATAGTTTCAATTAAAATTTCAATTTATTATACTGTTATATCAAAAGATCACATCCTGAAGTGTTTTATCCGTATTACATAACAGTGAACTCAGGGCACAAGAGGTGTACACCTGTATGGGGTGCCAGTCCTTTGCAGGGCACAAACACGCACACACTTAGTCACACACACACACCCACACACACACCCACTACGAGCAATTTGAAAACGCCAGTTAGGTATAATGTATTTATATGTGTTACCTATAACGTGTTACAGCACCCTTGTGGGTTTTATTAATTACTATTAACTACTTAGAATGTATTAATTGTACTTAAGGTAATTACTGTTATGAATGAACAAAATCATTATAATTATCCCTTATAAACCTCAGACTATTTTGAGGTTTCTATTTCACTCTAGACAGTTGTACATGCTACATAGCATTTCTTTCAGGACATTATGCAGTACTTAGCCATTTATTTAACACGTAAATGCATGGATCCTTACTCTTTTTCACAAATGGCCAGTTTACTTCCAGCCTAATAACATGCACACTTGATAGCTGATGAGCTTGCTTGATTAAACAAGAGGAATCAGGTGGGGCTGGAATGAAAACCTGCTCGTCTGGAATGGAAACCTGCAGCCGCAAACCTGCCCATTATGGATAAGCATGTAGACCAAAATTACAGAGCTACAGAATTACTACCACCCGCGATGGGACATGTTTACTTTTTGTTTTCTGAAACTAGCACCTACTGTATGTTTGTGAAAGGGATTTGGGATTATTGTCTAATTAATAGTAGGACATGCCTGGCTTAATGTTGTCAAATAAAATCTCACATATTTGTTCTTCCCCATTGTGAAACAAATCCAACAAAAGCAATGCAGTCCTTTCATGTATTCATGGTTAATACTTACTATAACACTATTACATTGGAAGTGGCCATAGTAAAAAAAGATGCTTGTGTTGTTTCCCTTCAGTACACACCGATCAGCTATAACATTATGACTGCCTGCCTAATATTGAGCACTGTGAGTTATGTCACCTTTCTATGGGAACCAGCATTAACCTTCTCAGCATTCTGAGAAAGCTCTTCTACTGGATCGGACTACAGGAGCCTGCCTTTACTCCCCACATGCATCAATAAGCCTTGGCCATGCATGCCCCTGTCCCCGGGTTCACCGGTTTTCCTTCCTTGGACAGCTTTTGGTCGGTCCTGACTACTGCAGACTGGGAACCCAAGATCTCACAAGAGATGCAGTTTTTTTGCAGTTGCTCTGATCCAGTCCTCTAGCCAACACAATTTGTCCCTTGTCAAAGTTGCTTAAATCCTTACGCTTTTTTTCTGCTTCTAGTACGTGAACTTCAGAAACGAAATGTTAAATTGTTGCCTAATACAGTGTATCTCACCCCCTTCTAGGTGCCACTGTAACAAAATAATTTAACTGTAGCTACTGTGACAACTGCCGAATTGTGATGGCTAGATGAACTTGGTCAGACCAACTTCAAAACAGCAGGTCTTGTGGGATGTTCCTTGTCTGCAGTGGTGAGGACATTCTGTACCAAAAGTAGTCCAAGGAGGAAAGAAATGGTGAACTGGTGACAGTGTCAACCCATTGTAGGGAACAAGCACCCATACACATACACTACACTACAAGCAATTTGGAAACAGCAGTTAGTCTACAATAAAGGTCTTTCACATGGCTTTTGAAGGAAACCCTGAGGAAACCCACCAAGTACAAGGGGAGCATGGAGATTCAAGACCAAGAGGTGCAATCCACTAGGCCACTGTGCCACTATTTTAGTAAATATAAACCAAAATTTGGTCAACTCTGCATTAGCATAAAAAATTAATAAGTGAATATGTTGGAGTAAATTGCATTTTCTGCCCTATAGTCTTCCAGTCATTTTCTTCCCAATAGGCTTGTCACTTCATGACAGCTGTACAGGAGTAAATATTTATGTAACTCATCAGTTAAAATGACATTAAACCCTAAAATTATGCATAATTAGACTGATTTGAGTGACAGCTGCATTGCATGTGTCAAACCATTAACTGTCTGTTCTACATCATTTTAGCTAACCAGCTAACTGGAATTGTTGAAGTTTAGTTCACCACAAGAAATGTAGGAGTTGACACGGGACGAAGGGTAGGGTATTGATGACGGAGTTAAACCAAATGCAAATAACATTAGCGTATGAATTAACATTAGCCACCTCAGAACTTTAGCTAAGCTAAAGCTAAGCTAGCTTGTGGTAAATGAGGTAAGCAGGTGAGTTCCAACCAACAGCCAGATCCAGTCGTACCAAATGGTGCTTTAGGCGGAGTCAGTTATTGTCAAGATGGCCATGACAAGAGCTTCTACAGTTGAGCTTTAAAATCGCTCTTCAGAAAACCAGTGGATGACGTCACGCAGGGTTTGTCCAGTTCTTATACAATTTTTGGATGGGATAACCACCGGCTTGCTTCACCTTGTAATGGACAAATTAATTGTAGAGTCCAACTCATGTTCCGTCCACAGTTTGTGTAAACTGTCCTTAAGCCCTCATGTAATTACAAATGTGCTGTCGGTTGGAAATTTTTGTTTACTGTATGCTGTGTAACCAAACACAGGGTTAGATGTTAAGAATTTGTAAGGGTTCAAAACAAAAAGAGCCAGTTTACCCACCTGTATGATCCGAACATCACTTTGTCTCCATCTACAAGCATGTATTTGTTGTTTAAACTCCCAGGGATCCTCCCATAAGACAGGTCAATTCCTATACCTCTCAGCAGGCGGGTACGGATATGCTATAAAGGCAGGTTAGTTTACAGTCTTAATCAATTGTTATGGTGCATCTCTGATCTGCAACTCAAATCCAGTTTGAATTGATG
This sequence comes from Clarias laeviceps, assembly GCA_030014305.1. Lineage (NCBI taxonomy): Eukaryota > Metazoa > Chordata > Actinopteri > Siluriformes > Clariidae > Clarias > Clarias laeviceps. The sequence goes on from JAQMYJ010000037.1 coordinate 32,014,028, forward strand.
CTACATGATTGTTTCTATAGTAACAACTAATTCACAGAGACTTTTATGGAAGATTGTCTACATAAAGACATTGATTTAAAAACATGGTCAGTGGTCATGGAACGACTGTTTACAGCTGCTGTAACTGTTATGATTTAATAATACATTGTAATCATAGTCTAGGTTTAGTATTAAAGGAATAAAACACTTTCCATACAAGAAATTGTTCATTTCAAGGTGGTAAAAGTAAACCTGCTTGATCCTGCCATCCCATCATTGATTTTTATAAAGCAGAACCTAAATATGTTTTATGACAAGTGCATATACTGTAATACACTAAATCAATTTCTGTTTCACTCTTTCGGAATAAACCATGTTCTTCTGTATGTATTCTGCTCACCTGGAGATGCTGAGGCCCGACCTCTAGTCTGCTGCACATGTCGAGGAAGTGTGGTCCTCCTTTACTGTCCAGTATAATGTAGACAGAAACGCTCCGCCTGGACGCTGCATCCAGAAGATCTTGTAGGATCTGAAGATCGGTTAGAAGGTCCATGACAATTGCGATAACCTGAGAAAATAAAAATATTTCATTACATGTATTCAATACAAAAAACCCTAAACTTAACATTTAATTGGTTAAAATAGACTTAAGTAAATAAGTATGATAAGTAATTTTATGGCAACAAAAACTGTTTGTTCCAAAACTGTTCCAAATCCCTGAACTGCAGCAGCTGATATTGTAACTACTGTATAAATAAATGCCATAAAATTCACCATAACATGTCAGAGTGACTATTTTTTTCTTATTACATCACCGTCGTCCAATGGTTGGCTGCAATGACCTATGACTTCACATTAGTGCTGTACAGTTGCTGCAAAGGTAAGATGAGTTTACTGGCAATCTGGAAACACCAATCGGCCTACTATGCATGTTTTAAGACTGGGGAACCTGATTACCCAGAGGAAATCTGGAAAGGATGGGGAGATCAAACTCGACACATACATAAAGTCCAGAGTTGAGACTTGAAACCCCAACCCTGGAGACGCAAGGCCACAGTACTAACCACTAAGCCACGTTAGTTGTTCTTTCAGCTGCACAGGATTTTACACAGGATTCCCTTCCTGACTCAAGCCTTCCATTTTATCTGGACTTGGGATTTTTTGGACTTTGTACTTGCATTGTCTGGAAATCGAATCTACTATTGAGACAACCTACAGTATGTTGACATACAAAAACAAGGCCCGGTCTGTCAATGGTTTCGGTTTTCTACTCTTCAAGCATACAGTATTACCGACCAGCTAGAATGCAAAATGTTCACATGTTCATGAGGAAGTGCAGTCAGTTCTATTTTTGAGAAACACACCTATGCATGAAAAAGTACGTAAGCATCATGCAAAATGAAAGCAAAACTACAGTATGACAAGGCTGTGGTATTCTTTGTAAGCAATAAAAAAAGAACAGGGTGTGCTGTTATGGGAAATACATCAAAATAATAACTTTTCAAATCTTTTCAGATCAAACAAATAGTTTAAAGTTTTAATTATGCTGTTTCTATCTAAATAATATTCTGTCTAGATAACAAACCATGTATTCATGGATGATCGAACTGATATAAACCACAAAAGAAAAATGATTCAGTATTTCTCTGAATGACTCATAATTCAGTCTGATATTGCGTTACCAAACAAAAAAACCTACCCATGATAATAATATTTTCCATGCAACAGAAATCTGGCATTAAGCGCAGTTTCAATCCAAGGTTCTAACTAGGAATTAATAACATGACAAGATCATCATACGAGGGCCGTCCAAGTCAAACAAGGACTTCCTTGTGAATGATGGCAATAAAACATTTAAAGAGGCGTAGTCACGGAACACTGAGGGAACTTTCTACCTTTGATGGTATCCAAGCACAAGTAAAATGCTGGGATTGGTGCATTAGTGTAGCAGAGGATTATATAGAGAAATTAAAGTGGTTTTTACTCTCATTACTATGCAAGTCCTGGTCTGACTTGAACACCCCTTGTAAATTTCTGTGTATCACAGTACCAATCAAGCAGTGATCTGGACTTCTTTAGTATTTCCTTAGTATGTACAATGTCTTAAAGGCATATTGCAACCCATTAAACATTGCATTAAATTAAATGGAACTGACGTTGCTTTCTGTTTAACGAAACTTGGATGCTGCTAGTTGATGGACCAGTTTTTTTTCCATGTTAGTGCTGTAAGACAAAAAAAATACTCTGAAGCATGCTAGAATTCGACTGTCAAGTCAGTACATGCCCATACGGTACAAGTCCAATCACTTGGAATGCAGCTACAAGACAAAAAAATTTAAACTGCCCTGCAACATACAGTACATGTAGCTTATTATGAATTCTTTATGCATCCTTTGTGTACAGTATATACAGTAAATATAAGCCCAAGCTAAATGAAATCAAACAGATCTTTACGACACTTTGATGACTTTTCCATTACATATGTAGTATTACCAATATTTATCCTGCAGTTGCTATAATGTGGGAAGCAGTGAAGATGCCGCACAAAGCCACAAAAACAATTCTGTAATTCTACTGTTACGGATGAAAACCACTAGTGTAATAACCTTAAACACATGCGTTTTGAAGAATGTCAACTGTCTGGTCACACACCATAGCGAAACCTGAAACCATCACCATGTAATAATCCTACTGGGTATCTGGGTACAGGATGTTGTTCAAGGATCCTAGTCATAATGCTAAACACAAAGCTAACCCAGCTGGCCTTTACTGGGAATCCCTGCTTATTTTTCCAACCACACCCTTTAATTCATCTGAATGAGCAAGCAGATGAACTTTCTCTTTCTCGTTTTTAATGGCTTTGAATCTACAGTATGTGGAAAGTATTCAATAATATCAACACATAAACCACATAATGGACACTATCTAATAGATAAGCAATGCCAAAGGGCAAATACCAAAGGCTTGTAACTGATCTGAAACAGTTTCCTACATTGCAGGCAGTTCTACATTTAAGAGCTCCTGGCAAAAAGTTTTAAATGGAAGTAATAAGAATGTACCCTTAAATATACGGCGCATTTAGGAAACCCAGAAGGATTTAAAGACAGCAATAGGAAATCAAAGTTTCACCCAGAGACGGACTCATCAGAAATTTGTTATCTAGTCCAGTATTTGGGTTCGAAAGTGCTGACGCAGTGTAAGAGTAGAAAAGTTCCTGTGAAGAGGGATGACATTTGCTGGTTTGGTTGTTGTTACAGCACAAAGTAAGATTTTATTGAACGAATTGTGAAATATAAGAGGAAAAAAAGGTTTGATCAATGGTTTGATATGAAACTAAACAAGTTTTGATAACAGATGTTTTGAAAAGTTTGTCGTATAAATATAATATTCAGAAGAAATACTAAAAACTACAGCTTTAACTACCACCACAAGAGAGCTATTACTTAAATATGTATAGTATTTTTAGTTTATTTATCAGAGCTTTCTGACCTTTCCACTGATATTATTGGGGGAAATCCAGGGTTTTGTGATTCATATCCAATGGGTGTGTGATTTTGTTACACTGGTCAAAACTACAAACGCATCATTAACCCTGTAAACTGTGGGACATAAAATATAAAGAATAAAATGGGTTTTAGTGTATAAGTTCATCTACAAAAGCTCTCTGACTTCATGAACTCATCATCGTTTATCCCAATTTATCGTGTCTGGCTGCGCACAAGGGGGTCTGGAACCTATCTCACTTTACCTCAGGCATGAGGCGGGGTACGACCTGGACAGGGTGCCAATCCATCACAGGACACACACGCATACATACTGTATATTCACAAACTACGGGCAATTTGGGAATGCCAGTTAGCCTAATCTGTATATCTTTGGATTATGGGAGGAAACCCAATTACCCGGAGGAAACCTACCGAGGCCACAGTGCTAACCACGCCTTCATTTCAGGAATTATCGAAAATATTGCTGGTAAAATGATGCATGTTATTTGTAGTGGCTTGTGCGTAGAATAAATCTGTTCTCAGTGAGTCAGTGAATTTTTGTAAATCTAAAAATTATTCAATGATTTTTTAATAGTATAAGGTTCCATGAGTGTAAAAAAACCAACTAATTTACATTAGTTTCTATAGGTTTCCATTCAATTCAAAGGGCCGATAAAAAACTAAGTCAATAATAAACAGAATATTGTGTTGGTTATTTTAATGGTGGGCTGTGATTTCCAGCACTGTAAAAATAAATGCATGAAACCAAACAAACAACTAATAATAAATTAATAATAAATAAACTAAATAAATAACTCAAATTCCCTGGCTTTGCATCACCCCGCCTTGAGATGCACTACTGTATCCTGAAAGATAAAGTAAGAATGTCTATGGGGTCTAAAAAAAATCTCCATACATTTAGGGAATATTTGGATTCACAAATTCCAGGTTGTTAAGTGGAGTGTGCTGAAAGGTCTCCAGCTCTAACTCACATGCTTTTCTTTTATCAGCAAAGGCATACGAAGGCCAAGGCCATGGTGTACCACGAAATGATACAACTGCAATTCAATGCATGACACAGCACCAGGTGTGTTAAAACAAATTCCGTATTTACAAAACAATGACAACGAATGTAGATGTTTTATAAATAAACTTTCATGGTTTCATGGTTCATGGTGGCTTTGTGGTTAGAAGTGTCGCCTTGCCCTTCCAGGGTACGGGTTCGATTTCCACCTCAGGGTCTGTGTGCATGGTGCTTGGAGGGTTTCATCTGGGTATTCCAGTTTCCTTCCACAGTTGAAAGCTATGCAGATTATTGGAATACTATTATACTATTATACCATGGAGTTTCCAAATTGGCCATAGTGTGTGAATGTTGACCTGAGGTCCCACCACGATCGTAAAAATGGGAATAAATACTATAGTTGGACTATAAAGACTCCTATATATACAGTATACTGCACAAAAAAATTAAGTGAACACTTAGTCCCGGTTTGACTTGAACCTTACATACACATATGAGGGGCGTTCAAGTCAAACCGGGGTTCCCTTAATTTTTTTGAGCAGTATATATACAGTATATACTGTTCAAAAATGTTTATATTTTATATAAATATTCATTTACCATATGCATGGAGATATTTCATTATTATATATGCAACTGTAGTGTTGTTTAGTGTTAAATATTAAATATATACACATATTAAACACTACACAACTATATCTAGAAACCTTTAAATCTATGACGTCATTAATCAATAGCTCCGTCCATTGTAGTGTATAAAGTGTATAAAGTGTTTTGAGAGAACCTTGTGCGCTTCTTGGATCAGCCTACGGACCACTTCTTTAATGTGCGGCCCGTTGTCTTTGGGCGGGTGTGTGTGCACCATGACGCGTGTGACCCCTCTAAAGAAGCCGGTGTTCATCCAGCCGATGTCCAGCAGCGGCACCTCGGTGTCGGACATCTCGGGGAAGTAGGTCGAGCGTAAGGACGTCGTGTCGTCTGCATGCTTGTCCTCGAGCTCACCGTACTGCTCGACAGTGCTGTTGATCGCTTTGATCTCGCGCGCCGACAGAAAGTCCTTGACGTTGTCCGCGCGGAGCCGCGTCTTGAACGCGCCGTCTCCGTTCCTCAGCAGCTCCTCGAGCGCCGCGCGGTGCGTCTCGCTGTAGTAAAACTCCGGCCTGTTCTCCGAGACTTTCTGGCCGATCTGCCCGTCCTCCATGCACTGTAGCTGAGACTCAGCCATTGCTGCTCCTAAACAGTGGATCCTTAACTTAATTTAATATTATTTTCTATTTTTTGGTTTACTTGTTTTCTGCCTTACTTCAACTCACGAGCGCGGAAGTAGCGCAAGTGGCGCTCACCTGGTCATGTGGCGCGAGCACAAAGGTGAGCGCGCAGGTAGGCGTGGATTAATCAACACGCGAAACGTTCCACGCGGATCCCCGGGAAATCCTTTTACTTTTCACACAACATACTTTAAATTGTTTCACTGTTAGCTACCTATATTTGCGTAGAAGGGGAAAAAAAATACTGAACCCATTAAATAAATAAATAATAAATTCTCCTTTGCATGTATCTCAAACACTTGTAGAGTTTCATCAAGGAAAGTATAACCAACAGTTTCTAGATACTCCTACAGCATGCCTAGCAACTACACCACCTTCAGCCTGCAGTGTGTTAGTTATTACAAGTTTACCACAGTTATTTCAAAACTACAATGTACAGTACAATGCTATTAATTTATGACGTGTCATGGATTTAAAGGTCACTAGATAATAAATGATTTATAGCAGCTTTAATGTGAACATGAACTAGCTTTTCTTTACAGGTGTTCTGTCAATCCGTGCTACAGTACGTACCATTTTATTTATTTATTTTTGCTACTTAAGGGTTCTGCGATTACAAAATTCATTCATTTCGTTGATAACATGCTGGGAGCATTATTTAATGGGGATGTTTGAATATCAGAATATGCTACCCTAAATTCTTCAGTAAATATGTTATAATGAAGACATAGTCCACTTACTGTCTATAACAGTAAGTGAACTATGTCTTCATTATAACATTATTACACATTTACCCCTTTAGATACAGCGGTACCTCGGCATACCCTACGTATGCAATTCATTCCGGAGACGAGTTCTTAAGTTGACATTTTGTATTGCAAAACATATTTTCCAATAGGAAATAAGGTAAATGCAGATAATCCTGGCGTAAAAGCAGCAGCGATGAAGTGGCAAGCAATAACGTTGGAGTCAAAAGTGAAAATAATTGAGAGAATGGAGTGAGATGATAAAAGATGAAAGTTCTTTTGAACATGAATCGTTCAACCATTAGCACGATTTTAAAGAACACCGTACTGTAATATACTGTGTATAGCCTGTTGTGTTAGTATCCTAGTACCTAGACAATATTTGTTGGACTTACTTAGCTCTTGGAACAGAACTTGTTCATTACTGTACAGTGCTATTAATTAATGGCATCATGGAATTAAGGGTTTCTAAATATAGTTATGAATGATCTATAGCAGCTTTAAATGTAATAACACAAACTAGCTTGTTCTGTCAATCCGTGCTACTTATCAATTTTTTGCTACTTAAAGTTTCTGCACATGCAAAGACCGACAAGCTTAGGAATCGTTTCATTCATTTTGTTGATTATGTACCGGGAGCGTTATTTCAAATCAGAATATGCTACTTTAAATTCTCCAATAAATACAGTATGTTATAGTAAAGTATCAAGAAATGCTCCATTTATTTTTCCTGCCAGAATGTCCTACTAGTAGCACAAATTTATACATCATCCCAGGCTAGTTTCTCAATATATCGTACCTATAGTTTTGAATAGTTGTAACACCTCAAAAATATAGTACAGCTTTATCGGCGGTAACATGCCCTGTCCGGTCCATGCTGTTAGCCTTTTGTGACATGTTTTTAATGTTATCAGAATATAATCCTTATCACTTTAACCCTGATAGCAATTTCTGACACGTTGACTTAACGTTATCTGTCAATCCACTAGTTCACTAGTGCAATAAAACACACAAACCTTAAAAAAAAAAAAAAAAATCCTAAATATAAACCCAGAAGTTATTTGATAGAGTAACACAGATTTATGGGTGGCGTGCTGAAGCTGCCTAACATGACGCATTTTTCGGCAGCACGTGCGTGTTAACCATAGGAGAAAGCATGATTGTTTAATTGTTTTTTTCTACATAACGTCACAAGGAAGAAATGCTTTGGGAGTGACTCAACAACACACGAAAATTCAGTCGCTGTTGTTATTGTTTGCTAATTCATACTTTTGTTTAAGGGTGCAGTAATCATTTTTTTAATTACTGTACTTCCTTGTACAAAAAGCGCTGGAGGAACATGATGAATTTAAAATGACTTAAGACATCCTTTGTAAAAGTTGATTAATTAGCTGAGAATACGAGCTTAAGTAATTGGGGGAGCATTGGGTCTCATTGGGGTCTCAGGGGTGGGGTTCTCCAAGCCACATGCAGGGCCTGGGTTTAATTCCCAGCCAATGCCACAGGGGCAGCTCAGTGGTTATGCCGTTGGCCTACTGAGCAGAATGTCACATGTTCAAATCCAAGCACCACCAAACTGTGACTGTTTGGCCCCTGAGCAAGGCTCTTAATCCTCACCTGCGTAGATGTGTAATAAGATAAATATAAGTTGCTCTGCATAAGCGTGTCTTCCAAATACCACCAGTGCCCCTTTTCACAGAATCTGTACAAGTCATCTAAAATTCTAGTGAAATAACTTGGAAAGATAGGTGAGAATTATTCAATTGTTGATCTCACCTAACATTTAGGGATTTAATCTGCATCAAGAAAAAAAAAAGAAAAAGGAAAAAAATCGTACAAAATGCACCTTTAATCATTGTGCTAATAAGCTTGAAATATTTTAGTATAAGATTTAATTAAAATATAATATTATACTGCTTTTACTGATAAGAATAGGTTATACTATGTACAGTATGAGACATGGTTATGTTACAGATTTCATCATGCAAAAGTTAATTGACAAAGGTGGGACGTGACAAGAGGAACAGATGACAGTTGCAATGCTGTCATGACAGGTGTGTGTGTATGTCTCAGCTACTACTCTTTGAAAAAACACAGTCTTACAATAATAAAAAAAAAAAAAAACTCTAACATGCTGAAAACATTTATTCGTAATGCAAGAAAACAAACACAAAGTCTCAGAATACTGAGTTAAAGTAGCACTCAAGGAAATCACCTGTGATAAATTAAATAAACACAAATATTAAAATATCTCATGCAGGACTTGGACTGTATGCACTCATAAAGGAGTGATGTAGTTGGCAGGGAAGAGCCCTGTCCTTCCTTGTAGCCGTCCCACCCACCAGAAGGATTCTCCTTGGTCCAAAACCTCGATAATGTCTCCAGCACTGAAGTTCAACTCGTCCTGCTCCTCAGCTATGAAGTCATACAGAGCCTTGACCTTCATTAGTGATGCCTGCACATTTTACAAACACACACACACACATAATATATATATATTATTGCATATATTCCCAATATACAGTAGTTGCAAATAGCTAGGCTGTGTGTTACCGGTGGAGGTGGAAGAGTCTCTGGACGATGAGGAGGTGGGTCAGGTGGGCCTGAAGGTCCACTCTGATATCTTCTCTCCTGCAGTGACCACACACACACACACACACACACACAATTATTTTTGCACTTCCTAATAAACTCACTTGAGTGATCTACACCCCAACTTAGAGAATGTTTAAGAAAAAAACGTACCTGAGGGGCCAGCATGGGATCTGCACTGTATAAGTGGCTCTGAATGACAGCGTAAGAAAAACAAGTATATTGAATACAATATACAAAGAAATATATTACTCAAATAAACTCAAACCAATCGTCAAAACAAGAATGATAGTATGCAACAAATTGCTAACAAAAAAGGTCTAAGTAAATCAATAAACTCTACACTTTCACCACTATAAGGCCTGTCAGGTTCTATGAATATCCTTGATATCCAAATTGGAATTGCATGTCATCTGTGGTTTACCTGGAACCACCAGATGCTTGTAGGGACACTGTTTTAGCTCAGATGTAAATGGTAAAAATGTTTACTTTATTTGGCTGACACTCTTATCTAGAGCGACTTACAAAAATGCTTCATTCCACTCTTTTGTTTTCATTCAATGACTACTTGAACATCTTTGTGATAGCTTACACTTAAATAAAACTTAAGCCTCTCCAACCTGGTCTAGTCACTTGGTGCACCAAACAACTTAGTTAGGTCATGGTTACACACTTCTGCATTTGTTGACTTTTGGGGACATTTATGCACACGCCTTGGCTGGAGGACATTTTTGTTGTCTATTTTGCTTCATGTCGTTTCTCAGCTCATGTTTCACTGTATTTTTCGTTTAGTCTTTGAGCAGCCTCAATATTTAAGCTCCTTTGAATTTGAAATGAAAAGCTAATGTTTATCTGTTGTGTTTTTGCTTTGATGTGTATGAGGCTGATGATCCTTTGTCTACTTTTGCTCATGTCTTGTTCTATAGATTCACATGATTGGCATCAAGTGATTGAGTTTTGCCTTAGCCTCACCACAGCCTTAGAGAATTTATGTGTTTTCTTCATATTAAGTCAAAATCCTTTAATCCAAAACCCGTGTCCATGATTTTTCCAACACCAAAGAGTTTATTGTCTTAAAATATTAATCTAGTCAGTCTTGGCAACCACAGTACTGTGCAAAAGTCTTGAGCCACCCCTTATTTCCTCATATTTAATTTAATTTAATTTTGCTGCTTAAATTAAAGAGATAGGAACAAATATTTTACAGAGATAGGCTGCAGTTTGCCAAAAGACACTCATGAAAAGGTACATGAAAGCCAGAAACTTGCCAAAATGAGAGCTAAAAAGGAAAGGTCACCTGGCGAACTTCCTCAATATTACATTAAAATACAAGAACATTTGGCTTTTCGGAAGAAATGGGAAGGATCAAGACTTTACTGCACAGTCCTGCCACATCCCTCATTCCTGACAGAATGCAATATCACTGTTTTAGATGCATCAGACATGGTCCCAGATAAAATAGTTTTTGAGCACTGGAGCTAACTAGCAACATGGTCTGATATAGACTAGACAGGTTCTTGCACAGCCCTCAGAATGAAACTCTGCAACACCAAATAAGCAGGGAAATGAGACTGCACGGGTTCTCCTTTCCCAATCTGGCATCAGACTGGCAGCACCAAGCATGCGAAGTTAGCTGCATGAAATTCCCCAGCAAACATCTTAGCACTTCCTGAACATTACACCGATATTGCACAGGAAGACACGGAAGCTGTGGTTCAATGGTGGCAAGTTCTGATCGCTGCCCAGATGGACCAGCTCCATGCATATGTCAGGTTCCAGCCAACGTAAATACTGTACCTGTTGTCCCTGAATTAAGTATTAAGTTATGCCCTGTTTTGTCTGAATCATGCCCTGTTCTGTCCAAGCTACACCCTGAAAAACACTGAAAGATTGAAGACGTCTTGTTGACATCACCTGCGTGCTTTGAGGATGTCATGTTGCCACCATCATGCCCCTTATTATGGTTTCTAATATGTGTGTATGTTTTTTCTCACCTGTAGAGGCTGCGGGATCTCTCCTGGACGAGGGAGAGGTCTGCTGTGCATATCTTCCATCTTAGGTCTTCTCTCCTGTAAGTAAACACACACAATTATGTTCATATTTGTGCATTTACATTAAGGGACACCTTTTATGCAAAATTCTCTTAATAAGTTTCAGGCATTCCAATGGGTTTCTAGTGTGTGTGTGTGTGTGTGTGTGCAAACAAATAGCTTGATAAAAATACATTTCATGGTTTATGTTCTCTAATTTAGTTTCGGCTTCTGTAGCTCCGCAGTTCTCTGGACAGCGTGGCTCAGCAGTAGCCATTTACATAAATACTAAAACAGCTTTTTTTGAAAAGAAGTTGTATAAAGGGACTTTGTGGTACTAAAAAAATATATATTTTAGCGGAAGGATCACTGGGGGACCTCTGAGACCTGTGTTAACTTTTTATAGAACTAGCAAAATATGGGACCTTTAAAAAGAAAAACAACTTCGCTCCAGCTTTCTTCACGTACACTAATTCTTTTTGATTAAAACATTCATTCTATTCAGGAGACTTTGGGCACTAGATGGGGTACACCCTGGACACGGTGCCAGTCCATCCCAGGGTACACATGCTCACACGCAATCACACACCTGTAAGCCTAACCCGCATGTCTTTGGACTGTGGGAGGAAACCGGAGTACCCAGAGGAAACCTACCGACCACGGACCATAGAGGGGCATGGCGACCCACCAAGCATGGGGAGAATATGAAAACACTGTGCGCACACAGACCCAGGGGCGGGATCGAACCCTTGACCCTGGAGGTGTGAAGCCACAGTGCTAACCACCATGCCACTTAATCGCACAGTGGACTTTGCTTCCCTTTTCTGGCTTTGTGATGGACCTTGCTTCCTTCTTCTGGCCTTATGATGGACCTGGCTTTGTGACTCCCTTGACTTAGGTTCCTATGTTGGGAGCCACTTATTAAGGGGGGTATGTTCTTGTATTTTCCATACGTGCCTAATTTTTGTTTTTCTTATTAAGCTTTTGACATTTATTGTACATGTTGCACTGACTAAAATTTTATCTGTACTTGCATTTGCTTTGCCTAAATTATATGACAGTATTACATCAGTCAGAAAGGGGTAGGCTCAGATCATTGAGGTTCTGGGTTTCTATTTGTTGCTAACTCAGGGTTGCCCTGCTTAATCCTTTGGCAAGGCCTATAATGCATATATACTGTACACTGCCTGGCTACAAAAGGTCACCATTTCAGAAGGGCTAAATTATTGGCCTGAATCAAGCACCGAAAACAATTAAGTTTTTGATTAAGAGTTTTGCAATGACTAGATTTGGGTTTAGACCAGGCCTGGACTGACCATAGGGCTTACCGGGCAATGCCCGCCGGGCCGACGCACATTTTTGGGCTGGGGCTGTCAGTCATAATTTTATATTTTTAAAAAAG
>JAQMYJ010000037.1:32034912-32053517 GCA_030014305.1 Clarias laeviceps
ATATATATATATATATATATATATATAAGAGTATATGTAAGTTTATATGTTATACCGTATAAGTAAGTAATTTTTGTTAGGTTTTATTTCTACACGCATCTATGGACTGAACTGGGTAAAGAGCACTCATTTCTAATATGGGAATGTTATAAGGACATTTATACTTGCCTTAATTTGGTCTCCTTTCCTGAAGCTCAGCTCATCATCGGCCGTGGCGGTGAAGTCGAACTTGCCGGTCGCCTCCATGATGGAGACAGCTCATGGATTCTGAGTGAGAGAATGGGAAAGGGAGAGAGAGAGAAAGAGGGAAAGAGAGAGAGAGAGAGAGAGCTCATTAGAGATGGTGCTGTTTTGCCCTTTTCAACTTGCTTTTGTTAATATTTTCTGAAAGTACAGCTCCAGAAATAGGCTTTCCATTCTGCAAATATCTATCCAATTCCAAAGAGACACCTAGGCAGAAAACATCTAATGTTCACTTAAAAATGCAAACTTGCTTTTTGTGCCTATTGTAATGATCAAACAATGATTATCCAAATATTATCCAAATCTTTCTTCCTTTTTTTTTCCTCTTCTTTTTTTAATACTGTCAGGGTTTTCTAATTCCAAGCCACCAGCTGACTCTACCACATACCGCATAACAACGACCAACCAGGGTGAACGAAAGTGATTCACATTCTTCCTTAGACACTTCAAGCCAGCCGATTGTATCTTTGTAAACTGCTGCTCATGTTGCATCAGAAAAAAGACATGTCAATGGGAAGATATGATGTCTGTCCTCTTCTGCATATACTCATCATACACTCATGACATCATTGAAAGTAAGACTTTTATACATAATCTTGCTTTTATTGAAATAACTTAGAAAGCTCTTTCGTTCTCTTTAAAGTCCATACTGTGTGCCAACCCACATCAGCAAATCCACATTTTAAATCAATCAATTCATTTTTATGGTATAAGTATGTATAATTCTCATAGTACTTGGGGGGTTTCCCTCCGGGTACTCCGGTTTCCTCCCACAGTCCAAAGACATGCAGATTAGGCTAACTATCGTTCCCAAATATGTGTGCGGGTGTTTGCCCCGTGATGGATCAGTACCCCGTCCAGAGTGTACCAAGTCTCCTGGGATAGGCACCAGACACCCCTGCGACCACGTACACACGATGAGTTCTCTGGAGTTTTATGTTTCGTGGTTTCTCACATCACAAAGCAGCAATCATGTGATGAATGTTATTTTTCGCCTAATAACTGTCGAGAGACCCAGAGAAAGAGAAAAAGCCCGGATGAGAAGAGACAGACTGGTTATACAGTAGCTGTAATGACGCAAGTGATAACAGGAACTAACTTCTACAGCATTTCATTCAACTACATACAGATAAATAAAACATTATTATCAACCATGAATAGGATGAACTGTTAGAGGGAAATGATGAACACCACCCTAGGGTTAATTTTTTTCCTAGTAGAGTGTTTTATTCATTTTACACTACAATGGTGTCTTTTAAGCAGTTTTTTGGGGGGTTTTTTATGTAAATTTTTTTTTTTTATCAAGACGGCAATAAATGCCAGTTGCTCTTGTTTAATGAGAGTTCTCTTTCCAGGATGAGTAAGTCTGAGCCAGGTCACTAGAGAGCACTTCACTCTTTGAGCGTTAAATTTCAGCCTCCCCTTAAGATCACCCAGCTACACACTTACACACACACACACAACCGAAACAGACAGATGCTTCAGTCTGTAATGGATGTCGAGCCTTTGCATAAATTACTCGTGGACAGTGAAGTGGTAGTTAATACATACTAGAGGAAGCTGCATTTAATCATCAGCTCTAAACGAATACCAGTCATAAATGTCCAAATTATTTTGGCACTCGTCCTTGTTCATCAGTCTGAATTAAGACTAAAGTCTGCAGTCTACGTGCGTTAAAAAACAATGGCGTCGTTTCGAAGCTGTGCCGCTGATATACAAGATGGGCTGTATTTCAAACCCTTTCCATTAGATGACTTACGCAAAAAATAACATCAGTAAATCTTTTATTAATTTTTTTGAGCATCCATACATTTCTTTATTTAGGTAACATTAGTATACAGTCCAGAAATAGGCATGTAGTATATTAATAGATATAATTTGAATGCTTTTATAATAATGACTCAATGCAAGCATTAATTATAATGTGAGTCAGTATTAAAATAGATCATTTTAGTGGTTATTTCCTGAAGCATAAACCAATCATGCATGTATTAAGTCATCTTTATGAAAGCATTACTATCTCTTTAGACATTATTGTATCTTTCGAGCGAAACAAATCTTGAAAAGTAATTCTCGCTTGATTTTCCTTGAAGAGCCAAATATACTCCAAATAACTCAAAACAAACGTGTTTTTCCATCTTGCACTGCTCCATTTCCTAGCTCTGCTTTGCTACTTACATTTTCACCACCCAGCTCTCACCCAAGCAGGCTCCAAGCTCCAAACTCTCAACTCTCGGGCAGCCTCTTAGTTAACTTTAGCAATATTGATCTCAGACCTACAGAAAAGCAGCTAGTCAAGTTTAGACCAAGTTCTTGTTTGCTTCATGGCACGTCAAAAGAGGAAGAACGAGAGGAAAGTCATCGTCTCCTCCCCTTGACACCACGTGTGGGTGACCTCGGTTTCAGTGCTGACCGTTATTCATACAAGGTACCTGCGTGAAAGTGACTTTCTAATCTCATGCCTAATAACTAGTAACCATTTTTACTTTTTTAGTTTTTAAGTAAATCCTGGTGTTGCAGATAAAATAAAATGATATAGCAATACACAATATTTATAATATCCCGATATCAGATTTGAGCTTTTTATACTGTATACTTGATTCTGATTGGTCAGAATCTGCAAGGCAAATGACAGGTTTGTATTCATTTTAATGCACTATTGTTATCTCCAGTAACATTTACATCAGGAACTGACTGGTGTGTTGAATGATTGCTCACAGTCTCTGAGAATATGTTTATTTATCATGTCTCTAAGGAAGGAGTCTCCAGTTTCGGAGCTTGCTTTGAAGTTTCCCAGTAAATTGTTTACTTATTGAATCACTTCTTTAATACTTTTCCTTCTATAAGAAAAAAGCCCTAAACGATCATTCATTTCTTGTTGGAGTAATAGATGATGATGAAGAGGTGTTCTTTCATATACAGTCATACTTTTAAACACAGCACTGTTCAAATAACAAATGCTGAAACAAGGAGGGAAATGATCTGAGCAGAATAATATGTGCAACCTTCACATACACTTTAATCACCCATGCGTTGTGCGCAGCATTACTGATGAACAGGAAGTGGTTTGAGGCGAGTGGTTTGGCCATGTATTAAGATAAAAGAAAAAAAAAAAGTTAAGCAGAGTAGATCAGAAAAATATATTAAAATATAATAATAATAAAAAAAAATAATAAAAAAATAATAATAAAAACAATACACTGTAAGAATTTGTGTTCTTAAGCATAAGAGTGTAAGTGCTGTACTGTATATGTATAGAATGTAAAATATATGGAGATTTTATTAGACAGTTAAAACTGAAATAATCCAGAAAATATATATAGAGGTCAGATAATTTCATTTGTATTTGTTTCTACCATTTTGTCTTCCTTTCGTCTTCAGAGGGTTTCCAAATCTTACAACATGTACTTCCTGTTCGACTGAGTGTTAAAGCTGACAGAAGCTATCGCAAAGATAAGACAAGTTAAGAAGTGTCGACATGTGGGTGTTGTAGAAAGTTTCTTCTTCTTTTTTTAAACACACTATCGTTTATCGTCACTTAACCCTAAAATCCGTGTGGTTTAAGTTTTAAAGTATATTTCATAACTGTATTGATGGATCATCTCTTCATAGGCCCCGAAGGGAAACCCATTAAAACACACGACGCACATGGTGTAAAAAAGTAGAGGAAGGGTTTCACTTGCATGATGTTTCTGTCTAGCATTTACTGTGACTCTGTGTAGAATGTTTTAGAGAGCGCTGTGTATTGGGTGGCATGGGAACCCACGCATCTGCTGATCATCATACTTTTGTCCTTCTTCTTCTCTTTTACGTGTTTGGAAAACATGTAACTGTCACTAATTTCTAATGACTTTTTCACAGCTTTAATGCCTCAAATCACACTTTGTGGTGCAGTTTAGAAAAAAGAAAAAAAAACAAAAAAAAACAGGCTGGACCAAAACTGCACAATGTGCAAGATTCACTTCCTGTAGGCGACGCGATTAAAGTGGCGAATCATTTTGACCCTTCACTGGAAACCAGACCTATGTGGATATTACATGGATGATGAAGTGATGTAGATGAGATAGATGAACAGATGGAGAGGAGAGAGAGGGGTGGAAGATGGCTATGTGGAAAAAAAACTAAACAACAACAAAAAAAGAAGAAGAATAGAGAGTTGATGTCTATTTCCCTTTAGTTCACTTTTGTCATGTCCCAGTTTTACTGCAGTGGTTGCTGACTACAGCAACTTTGGGAAAGAGTAATAGACTAAAAGCAGAAGTGAGAGAATGAGACAGACAGAAAGAAAGAGAGAGAGAGAGAAGTGAGTTAACTAAAGTACAAAAAAAAAGTCTTTGTTCCGTGCATACATATGTGTGTGTGTGTGTGTGTGTGTGTATATGTGTGTGCGCAAACCTGACAGGACTTTCCAATAAAACAATGCAACAGTCCATGTAACAAACATTTTTGATGAGAATATCAAGACTTTGATGGCATTTTAGACTGAATACCTGAGGCAAAGTGAACATATTGGACTGTCAGCATGACTCCATGATGTATGAGCGCTGTCACACCTTACTGTTCACGTCGATCAATCCTGTCGCCATGGAAATGGGAATAAAAGATGATCTGTTATTGGCTAGGTGTAAAGCTAGAAACAGCGAGGAATCTCACTGCATGACTCACTTATTCGGTATAACAATCGGGAAAAAAAAAATCCTAGTAAAAAAATTCTAAACGCTGCTTAGCCGAGGTAGAAAATGATCTTTTTGCAAATTCAAATGTCTAATTATGAGCATTTTTGATCAAGGGAATCTTTGATTACAGTTTAGTGGAAGTAAATTTATATTATTATTATTATTATTATTATTATTACACATTCGTCTCTATGAAATATATGGAATATTTCACAAGTCACGTCCAACATCAACCAAATTTACTGAAGATCAGTGAAAAGTACACTCTCTGCATCACTCTTTTAAATTTTCTTCATTCACTCACTTCCCCACTCACTCATTCTCTAAACTGCTTATACTGTACAGGGTCACAGGAGGCCTGGAGTCTGTCCCCGGGACCTTGGGCACAAACTATGATACACCCTGGACATGGTGCCAGGCAATTATCTTAATCTGCATGTTTTTAGACTGTGTGAGGAAACAGAAGTACACAAAAAAAAAAAAAAAACACCAAGCACGTGGAGAACATGGAAACCCCACACACACCAGATGCGAAATTCAAACCAGCGGTTAATTGGTGATTTCTGAGGCTGGTAAACTCTAAATGAAATTCTCCTCTGCAGCAGAGGTAAGTTTTGGTCTTGCTTTCCTGAGAAGGTCTTCATGAGAGACAGTTTCATCATTTGCTTGATGGGTTTTGCAAATGCACTCGACACAATACTGTTCTTGCAGTTTCAGAACAGCTGAACTTCATGTCTTAAAATAAAATAACTGACTGTTGTTGTTGCTGTTGTTGCTGTTACTTAACAACCTAAGTCCATATTTATTATTTCATAGTTTTTACATTTGCAGTATTGCTCGCTATAGAACATAGAAAATAAATGACTAAACAAAAAAAAAAAACTTTTTTTGAGTGGTACTGTACATTTTGTGCACTTGCTAAAATCCTGTGCTTAAAAAAGCTCAGCAGTGTTTTTCATTTAAGAGGAAACTGCACCGCTTATCAGCAAAGAAACTAAAATAATTTATCCTAAAATGGCCAACTGATCGTTTGGATATTAAAATACATGATCTCATTGAATGATTGTTAAGAAATGATAATAAAAAAATAAACCCAATCACTGTACCCTGACTTACTGTACCCTTCTGTTATGAGTATGTAATGGTCCCATAGTTTATATAGTACAGTATGTGTCTGGCGGTCCATGTATTTTCAAAACACGTAGCCATAATCTACTCCAACCCTGTGCCTAACATTATCTTATGCATTTTCTATGTGATTTATTTCTCATAATCCCTCTCTGAACAAAGCTCACGATCACTGACGTTACCAGAGACAAGCTGGTCAATCACTGGTCAAAGAAATGACAGGACACAGTTAGTTCTTCTTTCTTCCAACAGGGGGCAGAAATGTACTGTATTTCAAAGGGACAAACGTTTACCAATATCAGTGAACTTCTCAACATGAGGGTCATGTATTCATTTATTTTTGGGCTTGCAACTTTGACTTAAAGACTTCATGGGGAAACTGGACATTCCTTTGGAGAAACTGAACCCTATTTGATAAAAAAAAAAAAAAAAAAAAAAAAAGATCTGCAGATCTAGAAAGTCCAATCATTTAAAGGAAACCTATTCTGCAAAATTTACTTTTTTCTTTTTCATTTTTAGTCATACAGATAAGTCTCCACTGTGTGTCAAGGAAAATAGATTTTTTTTTTTTTAAATGTCTGCATTTTGTCCTCTTTCCATGTTTATATTGTCCAGGGTTTCAACAAGCCAACTAGATGTTCCCCTATTGTGACCTCATATAAGAAGGTATGTGCTCTGGTTTGCCATTTCCTCAGCAGTAGCTCATTTACATAGACGCTGAAATGGCATGTTCGAATGAGGAGTGAAATGAAGACGGAACCTTTAGGATGATTTTTATGATGTGGTTGCCAAATTTGAGACACAATTTCTGCTGGATTTAAACGTAAAATTACTTACCTCATTTCGGAAGGTAATAAGCAGTCTTTCCACAAAGCTAATTAAGTAGACTAGGATCCTGGTGAACTTTTGTACTTTCCCCTAAACTATCTAACATGGCTACAAGGCAGTATGACATGCACAGTCAGTCACCTATTTGATCCTCAAAATACCAGCAATTTAACAGATTTACACAAATTTTATTTTATGATTTCAGTACACACAGTCCTGGAAAACCCTTCAGACGTTGTTCTAAAGTTGGATACCATGCTTTGATCATGTTGGTGGTTACTTTCCATTGAGACGTCAATCTAATAAAGTCAGTTTGTAAACGGTCTAAATACTGGATACCAGATGCACCGGGATCATCACCGACAATGTGGACATGGCAGTGTTTAAGGCGGCACAGTGGTGTAGTGGTTAGCACTGTCACCTTGCAACTCCAGGGTCTGTGTTCGATTCCCGGCCGGGTTCGATTCCCACCTCTGTGTGCATCCTCCCACAGCCCAAAGACATGCAGTTTAGGCTAATTGGTGTTCCCAAATTGCCCATAGTATGTGTGGGCCCTGCAATGGATAGGCACCCTGTCCAGGGTGTACCCTGCCTTGTGCCCCAAGTCTCCTGGGATAGGCTCCAGCCCCCCGTGAACCTGAGTCCAGGATGAAGCAGTATATACAATGAGTGAGTGAATGAATTAGACAGTGAAAATTTCTGTAATAATGTCAGAGCAAACAACAAATAGTGTTTGTTACATCAGATGTAAAGAATTCGATTTTATCCTCTTAAAATGAGACTTTTTCCAATTATGGATGACTGTCATGATAAATTTCTTCCAAAACTTTTTTTCAGTCACTTTCTTCATGGCATATGTTTTAAAAAAATATATGCTCTGGACTGTACAAATGTCTGTCTACTCCAATGTGCAAGGAACGACAGTGAGACAAGCGTCACAGGTGTATATTGTGTCAACGGTGTATAATGTATACATAGTTCTGGCAGAGTAATCTGGTCTCTGGATAAGAGACATTCCACGACTGCTGATACAGTATAGTGCATGACATTACTGGGATGTTTAACTACAGTATACTGTACTGTATGTATCACGCCGCTTCACAGGTGATCTAACAATCATTAACACTATCTAGCATGGTCGCTAGCAAGGATGAAAGTAGGTCTATATGGTCTAAACTACTGGAAAGGGGGGAGAGCAGCAGCCTGCCAAAACCCACAATTCAAACCATTCACCATGCATTTTCAGCAAGAAAACGCATCTGATAAAGTCAGGTCATTTTAAACATTTACTCTGTTAATAATTGCTTCTAAGTCATCCGTCTGTGTTGTTCTGTTAATGGCTAATTTGAGCTACAAACCTACCTACAGTAGCTAGGGTTAACACAAGGCTGAATCCCAAATCCCTCTCTAACCCCTGATCAAGGGCACTACTTGGTGTTCAACCCTGAAAACTTGGAAGTTGATGTTATAAAGCGGAAGGAATGGAAATATAAAGTAAATCTTGTACGTTTCTCAGGAGTGTCCATCACCTCTATGGGTTATTCTCCTCAACTTTTGGCTACATAGTACAGGTAAGAATTTAAAACTACTTTCACCCCTGTTAATTATATTCAGACTACTTCCTCTTGCCTCCAACGCGATCATAGCTGTGCTTATATTCAGTACAACAGCACTCCTTCTTCTGTGATATTCCGTAAGTACAGGAATATCGGAAACACAATAACAAATACAAAGATATGAAGTGTGTGAAATAATTAAAACCGTGGATTTGTGAATATGACTGACCTGAGGTTAAAGCAGATCAAACACTTTCATATAGAAAATGTTGGGTCAATACTCATTAAGTGGATAATTATCCATTCAAAAGCACTTTGAAGAAGTGCGGATTACATGTCTCCATTTAACTTTGCTTGTTACCTCTCCGCTATAACAGGGAGGTTAATGGTGTTCGTCTCAGATCAGCCTCTTTGCATGAGTGATCTTTGTAGCCTGAAGACATCTCAGCAGGAAGAATTCATGTTTTTTTCTTCTTCTTTTTTTTAAATTTTTTTTTTAAAAACAGGTGACTCTATAAGCTCAGGCGAACAGACAGTCTTCAGTTACCATGGACACACTAAAGAGTAACATTCAACCCAGGAGAATAGAAAAGGCATGAAAAGATGAAAAGAGGAGCATCAGGTGGCCCCAGAAAGAAAAAAAAATGAAAAAGAAAACATCAGGGGGTTTTACAGGAAAATAGTGCCAAGTTGGTTTATTCAATTCATACACTTATAAACTGAGGGACGTAGAAAGTGATATAGTGACCTCAGGTTTAAAAAAAAAAAAAAAAAGCTCCACGCATTATAACCAGGCTAAAATTGGCTTATGGAGATAACAGTAGAAAAGTGCAATATCATTTTTTTTTTCTTAAATGAAAAAAATCCTGATGGTGGTGCAGTAGCTCTCACTTCATTTGCATCTAAAGAGAGTTTTGTAGAGAAGCACTTTAGCACATTAGTTTGTCCAACTCAAAAACTGATCAGCTTCAAAAGAATCAACTTTCATGTCAATATCTCCAATGCCTTCATCACCATTAGATAGATTAGATTAGATTAGATTAGATTAGATTAGATAAGAAAATTTCCAAAGGAAATTACAAACATCCATCCAACAAAAGGATAGGAATAAAAGAGACATGTAGCTGCACTAACAAGGTCATCAAACCATGCTTCAACTGCATGATTAAAATAAAAAAAAGTATATTACACAACATACAGAGTAAATTATAATATATAATATACAAATAAAATTATATGAATCTATAAAAAGAATGAAAGATGAATATATGAAAAATATAATCTATGAGAATGAATAATAATTGGATAGACTAGGGCGAATTAGGATGTGCAAAAACTGAGATATAGCAATTAAAAGTGACACCAGTTCAAACAGTGAATATTGCAAGACCGAGATAATGAAGGTCAATGTACTGTAGATTAGGGTACATGATGAGTGGTAGAAGTCTGCTATGAAAGGAGAGCTACATGAATAAGTAAGAATGAATAGTGGCTGAGAATCCCATATAACATCCCCACGCACTGTAAAGAGGTGCTAAAACATCATATGGCCCTGGCAACAAAGGATTCTCTGAGTCTGTCCGCAGAGAAGCTCTGCCATTGAAGTCAACCACTGAGCATGCTCTTCTGCTCGGCAAAACTCCACATAGTAGGAGACTGGTGTTGGACATGATGGACAGCAAATTTGTTCAATGTCCTCTTTTCCAGCTTCAGCGAGTCCAGCCCAGATTCCACTCTCCTAACAACCTGGTTCAATCGTGTGGTGTCTCTGCTTTTGAGTTTCCTTCCCAACACACTACAGCATAGAAGAGAATACTGGCCACCACTGATTGGTGGAAGCTTTTTGCAGATGCACAGAAAGAACATCCGACTCATCAATTCATAGATTACTAACAAGTTGAGAAGAGTCTCCACAGCAACTCAGCATTGTATATTTGAGGACCTGCTAAGAAAATCTGACCATTAAACTCAGTGTGTTTACTGCAGGGCGGCAGTGGTGGTGGTTAGCACTGTCGCCCTTGCACCTCCAGGGTCCGGGTTCAATTCCCGGCCAGACTCGATTCCTGTCTCTGTGTGCATGTTCTCCTCGTGCTTAGTGGATTTCCTCCAAGTGCTCCGGTTTCCTCCCACAGTCCAAAGACTTGCAGATTAGGATAATTAGGTTTACAAATTGCCCAGAGTGTGTGTACTGTATGTGTATGAGCCCTGCGATGGATTGACACCATGTACCCCGCCTTGTGCCCCTCCTAGGATAGGTTCCGGACCCCCACGGCCCTGAATACAGGATAAAGCGGTATAGAAGATGAGTGAGTGAGTGTTTACTGCATCAACCATGTTGGACCATCAAATATAACACCTGGATTACTAAATACATAACAACTTTTTGCATTAAAATCCTAGCTCTGACAAAATGCTAATGGTAGCCTCTAGAGCACAGCTGTTAAACTTAGATTTTGATTTTTTTCCATGCTGGGACTGGATTTAGGGTTTTTATTTTTTAACAATCAGTGCATGATGGGAAATTTTCACGTGGGAGATTTTTGGTATTCTGTGACCTTTGGCTTGCCACCAGGGCATGAAACAGATGTTTGCACCCACAGCGCTACACAGAAATAGTTTCCCAGGAATGTCTGGAAATGGCAGATTACATTGGTAAATCAAGAAGTAGTGTCCAAAGTAGCTCTAATGTTCAAACATCTTTTAAATCCTGTACAGTAATGATGGCTTGAACTGACCTCGCAACCTATAAGGAATCCAACAAATTCAACTAGCGATGCCAACCTGCTGACTTTAATTGAATCATTTATTTTTGTGACTCGAATAGAGAGAGCATGGAGCAAAGAAAACTGGGATCCTGTTTGCCTGTTTGCATGCTGTGGCTGTGCCTCTTCTTAAAATATTCAAAGAAAACATGGCGAGAAGTAAAAATGGGGTTATGCTTCTTTATTCCTTTGCCAAGTTTTTGAACACGAACACTCCATGAACACTTCTACTGTACTCCATGTACAGTAGAAGGTCTGAAGAAATACCGTATTACTAAATAAAAATGCATTTTACAACAACAACAACAATAATAATAATAATAATAATAATAATAATAATAATTGTTTGGGGCGGCACTGTGTCATCTCGTGCTTAGCCCTGTGGTCTCACACCTCCAAGGTCAAGGGTTTGATTCCTGCCTCAGGTCTGTGTGCATGGAGTTTACATGTTCCCCCTGTGCTTGGATGGTTTCCTCTGGGTACTTCGGTTTCCTCCCACAGTGCAAGTACATGCAGATTAGGATAACTGGCGTTCCCATAGTCTGTGAATGTGTGTGCGTGTATGCCCTGCATACCTCATATTGAGTCACCTGGGAGATGCTAAAGGCTTCCCGTAACTCTCTATAGGTTAAACTGTATAGAGAATGATTGAATGAATAAATAAATAAATTGACCATAAATAAATAAATTGACTAACCTTTGCTCAATGACATGACAAGGCTATTTAATAGATAATGAAAAGGATGCTTATTTTAAAATAACATTAAAATTGTCATTATAATGTAATAATACCAACACAACCATGAAGACTAGTTTATAAAAAAAAAATTATACTGTACAGTGTATAAAAGTATACAATTATACAATTATTATACATTCATCCCTGAATTAATCCAGTTGACCTTAAAACTTGTTGAAACAGCTTGTGCATCGAATTGAGACATGTTCCCCATAGTTATTTTAATTGCTCCATAATTGTTTTTACAGTTTATTACTGCTATTAGCTACAGTATGAAGACTGTATTGTACCTAATCGTCATGTTTAGCCCCAACTAACACACACTTGTTCTGATCCTACAGTCTTTATGTCGAGATTAAATATCACCATTTTTTTTTTGCTTTCAGCAGTGCAAAATTTTCCATCCATTTTCTCCCCAATTTGGTCACCTGCCAACAGTCTCCCACTAGCCACTTCTTCCCGTATCAAATAGCAACCAGTAGAGAGGGCGACGGCTAACGTGCTTCCCCTGAGACGTTGCTGAGATGCTGTGTCATAGCCTGGAATAAGAAAAGTTGCACATAAATGCACTCACAGACATCCAGTATTGGTTATACAGTAGGGTCACAGTGATGCGATACTACAGCTAATTTTGCTCTGTTGGCTATTGACTAAAGATACATGTTAGCAACACCAGGATTATCTTTGCATGATCTATAACTATCTATATCTATAACGCATAGTCTTCTAAATATAGAACGTTAAATATTAGATGTATCTACTTACAGTACATACACCAATCAGCAATAACATTAAAACATTAGCATTTTAACCACATAGGTTTTTATGCTCCTCTTGTGCCACCAGGGCGGCTGACCTTTGATCCCCGCAGGCGTGGAGTGAATCTTGGTTGACCATGATATGCCGCTTGCTTTTCTAGCATACAAATATTTTCTGTAACTTTACATTTTTTGGTGAACTCAATAACAAAGTCTCAGTTAATTAGATTTCTTAGTTAGCTAAGTTAGTTTTTTTTTATTTACATTGTTAATTTATGTTGTATGTAGCACCTTGGTCCTGGAGGAACATTGTTTTGTTTCACTGTATTACAGTAGGTTGAAATGACAATAAAAGCCTACTTGACTTGACTAGTACTTGACTACTTGACTACTTGACTACTAGTACTTGACTAAATTATTATTAGTATTTTTGCACAGTACGACACATATATTCTTTAGTTCACTGTGTAGTTGTTAAATTTTTAACTAATTAAGGCAAGCATACATTGATAATTGTATTTAACACAAGTGTAAGTACTCGTGGTTGATGGGAACAGAGTTTGTAGAAATAGTGAAAAGGTTAAAGCTAAAATAATCTGATCAGCTTTAATGTAGTCAGTGATATTATAATTATTTTAGGTTGAATCCCACGTACATGTCTGCCTGTCTTTCTGTACGGCAGAACTCTGTCTAATTTATTAATACAAAGAAACAAGATTTTATAAGATTGAGTATCTTACGCCTTGTTTTACTTCTTTCATCATCAGCCAAATACACTCCCTGTTCCGTAAATGGAGAGTGAAATTGAAAATGTAGATCACATAAGGATTAATTTTTTGCCTTAAAACGACTTCAGCGTGTTAAAATTTAAATATACTGTATCACTTCAGAGCTATTATTTCAGCAGTGGAAATATTCAGTACTCCTAGTAAAAATATTCAGTTTAGCAATTGGTGCAGGTGCTTGTTTACATTGAGCAAGTAGCTTTTTAGCAGCTTATTATAAAGTAGATTATGAAATCTGGCACATACCTGTTCATAACATCGCTTTTATTTAACATTTAGTTTTAACTCATGGTGCAGGTTTCAGGCAGATATCTAAGTTCCATTAAATTCTGTCCAGCGGCCGATTTAAGACGCGCCCACAGTTTGTCACATCCATAGTACACTGTTAAATCTTGCGTTTTTCTAATCTGGCACAAAACTGCTCATAACTTCACCTTTACTCAACGTTTTGATTTCATTTCATGGCGCAGGTTTAACTTCAGACAAATACCTAAGGACAGGCAAAGTTCCATTAAATTCTGTCAGACCAGTTTTGCTGTGATGCTGTGAGAAAAACATGCAAAAGGCAGACACACATATATAACGAAAGAAAGACAGACAGACATATAGATAGATCATTTTCTGAGACTGGTTTTGGGTCCTCCAATGTATGAAACTTAAAGATATCATTGAGATGCAAATGCATCTTTTAAGCCAAAAAAGTCAAAATGAGAACACTGGTCAAAACATTACTAATGTGTCATTAAGGAAGTGGGTGGGACTTTCAGTTTATATCAAAGAGTTCAGAATTGTCAATCATACAAGAGTTATATGGGAAAGAATAAAGGTTGTCATGTCCTTAACTTAACTATTTTTCTATTAATTCAAGTGACTAATGAAAGAATTGTAACACAGTGATGTTTTGAGGTGAAAGCATAAATAGGAGCTGAACAGAAATAGAGGTCAGTCAAAGCCTAGACGAGATGACGAGTGCATACACAGCAAGATGGAGAGGAAGTCTGATTAAAGAGGAAAGGTGTTATTGAAAGAAAAATAACACGTGTAGAAGTTCAAAGGAAGACGGCGTGTGTAGAATACAGTAATTTCTTTTTGTATTTTTTTGTTACATAACCTTAACACATAGACACAAACTCATTATTCATTATACCGATAGCCTAAGGCCATGATATAGCTCCACAGCCTTATTATTATAGCCATTGTGAACTCACTGTCGCTTTCTCTGTCATTTTTTTCCTGTCTCTGTCTCTCTCTCTCTTTCTCTCATTAGCTGAAAGCCTGTCTAGGGTACTGACCGAGCTGTGGAGTGTTATTTCTTGCTATACAAAGAACATAAAAATTGAAATACTCATGGCTCTGCTCATACCTGCTTTTATTTATTTATTTATTTATTTTTATAGAATTCATTTTTATGTATTAATTTAGCAAACATTTCATGTCAAAGTCATTTGACTCCAATCCAGAGCACACAGTCGTGGTGGTGGAGAATTACAAGGTAATAGTGCTTTCTTCTTAGCTCAGTCTTAACATGACAAGTTTTTCTCCATTTTCTTTGACGTATTAACTTAAAAAAATTAAGAAGCTGGTAAGGGGAGTCCTCTTTCACACTGCTATCACTGACAACTGACATTGTGACACATTGTGACAAAAATACACATTTCAGACATATTTTACAACTTTATTCATATAAACATTATCTGTTACAACCAAAGCAAATGACTCGCCTCACATTTTCTATAGAATTCACATAGCTAGAGAAAACAATAAGGCAGACTGATTTCATTGTGTAGTTCAATATCATGTTAATTTCCAAGGAATAGAACAGACGAGGCAAAGAACAAATGACAAAGCACATCATTTATTCATTTTTGTTTTCAACTTTTCCAGGAAGCATCAAGAGGGTCCTGGAGGGTATCCTAGGACTATCCTAGTTAGTCCTTTCTGCAGAATCAAGGAGTCCAAGTAAACTACGATACCACTAATCATGATCCTAATATACAGTATGAGACACTTTGCAACACAGAACAACACATTTGTCCACCACAGGACTTCTGGATTAACTCTGTCCAGGAAGGAGGACCTGGTCCATTCTCTTTGGACTTTTGGTTCTACTCTTCCCGAGAGCTGGATCAGGAAACCTGGACTTTTCGGTCAATTCTGCACAAGAAAGAGGAGCTGAACCAGGACCCCTCAGATTATGGTTCAACTTTGCCCAGGAAGTACAAGCTTGTTCATGACCCAAATTGGTTTGACTCTGCATGGGAAGGAGGAGTTGGATGAAGACCTGCAGAGATTTTATTCACTCTGCTCTGGAAGAAGGTGCTGGATCAGGACCCCTGGTCTTTTGATTCAACTTTCCAGGAAAGAGGAGCTGGATCAGAAACCCTCAAGCTTACTTGTGAACCCTGGACATTTATTTGAGTCTGTCTAGGGACGAAAAGCTGAATCAGTAACCTCGCACTTTTGGTTCAGCACTGACCAGGAAGGAGGTACCAGATCAGGACCCCCAAAAACTGGTTTAACTCTGCACAGGAAGGAAGAGCTGAATCAGGACACTTGGACTTTTGAGTTGACACTGCCTGGGAATGAGGAGCCTGTTTATAGCATTTCGGAAATTGGTTCAACTCTGCCCAGGAAGAAGGAGCAGGATCGTGACCCCTGAACTTTTATTTGAACTCTTAATTTCTAATTATTACAATTGTTTAACTGATTGTAGTTATGCTCCCTGATTATGGTTTTATGTTGACATGAAAACATAATCAGGGATATGTATTGCTTAAAAATGTATCAAAGTTAAAAGTAAACGTATTACTCACAAATAACTCCAAAGAACCAAAAATACTCCGAAGAATCACTGTGCTCAGGTTACACTTTAGCATTTTTGGTGCACTGGACTGACACTGTTGTAACAACAAGCCAACAAGCCAAATGTGGCAATCGAACCAATATATCCATGTGCAATCCAGTTAAATCAGGAGTTGCATGTGCCCAAAAGTGAGACCTCACTGGATCTGAGACGTTTTTGGTGTGATACATGCAAAATGGTTGATTTCCATCTTATCTTATTACCTGTGTTAGTCCCATTTCATGCTCGAGTGCCTTATTTCATCAACGCAGCAATCTACTTCTAGTAAGACACGATTACTAGCGTGAGATGAACCCTATTAGACCAGGAATCATTTATGCATTTTTATTCTTAGTCCTTATTTATGTTTATACCGCAGTGATGTTACATTCTCAGATCAGAATGTGTTGATTAATTTTCCAGAACGCCTTGACAGTCGCATTGCTGTAAGGTTTATGAATAAGAACACTCTCTTTCTAATGCACTGTCACTTCAATATCAGTGTTTGTTCATTCAGAGGGTCTTGCATTACGCACTCTTCACCTAATCCAAGGTTTATAATGAACACATTTAAAAACATACATAAATAAATAAATAAATAAATAAAAATCTTTCACAAAGGCAAATAATTAAGTTAAGCGCTTTGGGAAGATTTGGGATTTGGTCTTTCCTTTTAAGACAGCCAGTGAATCAGATATACACCCAGAGGGACATCTTCCTTGGTGGATTAATTCAACTCATGCTTGGGCCTTGACAAGTGTGTACTGCAGAGCTGAGTTTGACGAGTGATTGCCTTCAGGTTGGTGAAGCCTGCTTATGGTTTTATCAGCTACAGGAAACCAGAAGAGGGTCTTAGTATTACGTTCAACCTTATTAGGGACTTCATTTTTATTACTAAGCTTATAGCTCTACAAACAAATTGGCTCGTGTGAATGATTATGAATCTGGCACTTATTTGCTGAAAACTTCTCTATTTGCTAATGTCCTCATTGGTATGTTCTGGTTGCAAAGAAACACTTCCAAAAAGACAATTTCAGAGATGATTATTTCACATGAACCTAATAAAATTAAGTCTGCTCCTTGGTGAAATTGGCACTTTCTTTTTACTTTTTTTTTTTTCTCATCTGTCTGACATTCTGAGACCTCAAATAATGGAAATGGCTGCAGAAATTATATATTTTCCCTGCAGCCAGAACTATTGTCATATCTACTGTATTAGAACATTAATCAACAGCACATGACCAATCAGAATAAAAAATTCAATAGCACATTAAAATAAGAATTGTCTAAAACTGTTTTAACCACAGCTTTGGTTGTAGTGTTGAATTTTTTTTTATAATCCTATGAACATTCACAGGGACAGGGCTGTCTTTTCCTTCTTACACAGCAATCTGTTTAATCCTTTCCCTTCTCCGCTCTGAGAATATTGCAAAGCGCTTTCTAATAGATGACAGGATCTTAATGTAGCGCTGCAGGGTTTTTTTTTTTTCTTTTACATTTTTTCATAAACGTTGGTCTATTTGACAAATTACACGAGTGTTAATTTTGACAACTGTCCAGCTGAATTTAGGTTGAAACAAATATTTAAATGTGTAAAAAAAAAATAACAAAAAAAAAAGAGCAGCAGGTAGAAAAAATAAATCATAGTTATCATTAGGATGTGGTGTGCATTTAAAGCATACAAGAAAGAAGTAATGATGCATATTTATAAGAATATGAATAGGTGATAGGAAAGATTATGCTGCCTTAGGCCTAGAAGGTTATGTGTTCAAATCCCAGACTGACACAAAGCTACAGCTGGACCCTTGAGCAAGACTCATAAATCTGCATAGATTAGATCAAGTCTTGTTTGACTAAAACACTTACACCTGAATGCAAAATGAATTTTAATTAGACCAAAAATCTTCATTCTTTCATAATAATATTATCTGGTAATCTGTTGTATCTTTACCAATATACAGTTACTATGCTACATTTAACATGCCATTTTCATGACATGACATGACACAGCTCTTACATTAGTAAATGCTTTAATGTTTATATTAATGTGGTTATAATAACATGTCACTTCCACTATATTGCCATTTTGTGGCAGATTTGCAAAATCTGCATACATTGAGATTTTATAGAATTTGGTGAGAAGACATGTTTTTTTAAGGAGTCTCCAATGTCAATGCTTTGTCATTCAGGTGTTACTCCATCAAAAATTATATTATATTATATTATATTATATTATATTATATTATATTATATTATATTATATTAAATTATATTATATTATATTATAT
>JAQMYJ010000037.1:32053617-32065106 GCA_030014305.1 Clarias laeviceps
TATATTATATTATATTATATTATATTATATTAAATTATATTATATTATATTATATTATATTATATTATATTATATTAAATTAAATTATATTATATTATATTATATTATATTATATTATATTATATTATATTCACTACTATAGAAACACAATCCACAATTCACTGGACTAAAACAAGTAAAGTGTGATTTAAAATGAGTTAGTAGATGATGTTATAGGTTCAAGGGTTGTTATGGGGATGTTATAGGTTATAGGTTCAATCATTCTTTTGTAGTGTGGTGTTGAAATTAACTAATACCGCACCACCCTGCTCAGTTTTTATTATATCCCTATAACAAGACATCATGTTGCATTTTATTCCTTACAAAGTTATCTACTTCTTTCCAAATAGTTTGGTTTCAGTCAACAAAAGGTGATGTCTGATGTGACGCATAGCACACCTTAAGATAGTCTAGACATGGCTAATGCAGGGTATATCAGGACTTTCTCATTCATGACCTCGTTTCTTTAAGGGACTTGCTAGTATCAGCCCTGAAGTATTAAAAAGAAAGAGGTGAAAAGAAATAAGACACCCACATATGGTAGGACCTGAAGTGCACCAAAACAGAAGCACAGGACAAAGGGTTAAAGCAAGTTCTGTTTAATATGCTCAGTTCATTTCAGTTCAGTTCGGTTTAGTTGATTTGGATTTAGGGGCAGCAGGGTGATGAGGAGGCTGAGTGCCTTGGGAAAAAAAAAAAATGGTTACAGAGTGTGGCAGGAGTGGCTGGGATACTACAGTACCATCTGCCAGATGGCTAGCGGACGACAGGGATGGATGGAGTTACCCACAAGGCCCAGTGGCACTGCAAATACACTGTTCATGGTGAGGGGCTTTGACAGAGGGGAGAGATCCTGCATGGAATCATAATTTAACATCTATGTTCTCACTATGTTCTAGCTCTTGTGTCCTGGTATGATAGATGTCCTTAGAATTCTCCCTGTAATTCTCTAATAGAATATATTGCGTTAGTTTTTGAGCATGCAATTGCATCTTGTTGTTGATTAGTTTCTAATAACAGCATATCCATATATAAGTATTTTATAGACTCTTATATTGCAGCCTGGTTGATTTCCTTTTTTTTTTTTGCTTAAGTTACAGCAGTGTTTTCAGACACACAACCCAATGTCAGTAAACATTAAATATGGGCACTGGAGACTCCTTCCGTAAATGTTAAATACTGTACATGCCTTCTCAAATAAAGCATTTAATATTAGATAGGCACAGATCAGCCATAACATTAAAACACAAATCATGTCCAATATTGTGTACTGTAGGTTTTCCTTGTGACCCCCTCGGAGGCATGAATCCACAAGACCTCCGGAAGTGTGCTGTGGTGTCTGGCACTGGGACGTTAGCGGTAGATCCTTTGCGGGATGAAGGCTGCTTGTATCAGACTTGTTTGTCCAATGCATTCCATAGATGCTTGATCTGGTTGAGATCTGGTGAATTTGGAGGTTGGATGGACAACCTTGAACTCTTTGTGTGCTAAGCCAAATACAAGTCAGCCTGTGATACACTGGGTGTTTCTATTATAGTCAGTATTTCCTTTTTTCAGCAGTTTGTATTACATTGGCTTTTCTGTTGGAACAGGCCTACTGTAGATGAGCCTTGGATGCCTACAGTCCTTTCACCACAATGACTTGAATTTTCATTGAAGCCAGCAGATGAACTGGTTCAAATCAAAATTTGGAGCTGATTCACACAAGGGCAAGGTCTTAACAAAAGTTGAGCGTAACTCAGAGGTTAAGATGTTGGACTACTGTTTGGAAGGTCACGGGTTCAAACTTCAGCACCATTGAGCTGCCATTGTTACTCCACTGTTGAACAAAGCCCTCAGCCATCAACTGCTCAGATCTATAATGGGACAAATGTAACTTGCTCTGCATAACGCCATCTGCCAATCGTCCTAAATGTAAAAGTTTGAAACTTGATGTTTGAAATCACTTTTGATGATGTCTCTGTCTACTTCATGTTTATGTGGAACTGCTGATAAAATCAGAATAAAATGAAACCTTCTGACCAGGCAGAATAAAAAAAAAATAAATCTGATTATTCTGTTTGCACACCATATACTCATAATAATCGCATGCCATATTCCGAGGTCTATTTCATGCAAAATATTTTCCATAAATCCAGAAAAAACAAATTTCATTTGTGATTTTTCACTTTTCAGTTCTCTTTCACAATCGCTAAACTAAATCACCTTTATACTCTAACTGCAGACATTTTTCTTTTTTCTTAATTCCGACTGTTCTTTTTCTTTCTGTGACCATTTTATCATCCTTCCAGACGCCTGTTTTTAAAGCTTTTGTCATTTTTTTTTAATACATAGAACAGGATGAGGATTTGGGTATGGAGGGTGAGAGAGTGAACTGGAATGAATCATTTTTTTTCCACCGTCATCACTGTAGTGAAGGTATGTGTATAGAAAGTGGTGCTGCATCACACTCTCTCTCTCTCTCTCTCTCTCTCTCTCTTTTCCTTTTTCTCTCTTCAATTCTCTTTCTCACACACTGTTTTTTTTTTTTAGATTCTTGATGGAGGATTGTAGAGGAAAGAGCAGACAGTCAGACAAGCCAGACGGAAATGAACGTGTGTGATTAAGTTTTGACTGAGGTAAAGCAGTGCGTTCTTTTCTGAAAGCTGCAATCAGTCAGCAAAGCAATAAGAAGCAAAACAGCTTAAGCTGCAAATTCGAACGCAATTTCCTCACGTGATTTGGTGTGTGTCCTCTGCCTAAGAAGGTGCCATGCTTAATCTTGATCAGTTATTAGAAGTATGACGGACACTAACACAACGATTTGCAGTGCAATTCTCTGTTGCGTAAACTGTTTGCACAGGTTTAAGCCCTGAAAAATTTGCCATCATGCTGTCAGGGACAAGTGGAGACATGGACCATCCTTTTTTACAGTAACTGGGACTGGTAGACACATACTGTAGTCCATACCTCATTCGCTGGGAATGAAGAATAGTCTGCTTGACTGAGATTGTTATAGGCATCATGACTCCTACACTGTGACTTGAAGCTATATACTGTAAGCCCCACCTCCTTCATTTACACCAGCAGGCATATAGGCCACACCTCCTTTACTTATACCATCAGGCATATAGGCCACACCTCCTTTAATCAGACTATTATAGCTTGTGCAGGTAATGTAATTAATGATTTGTTGATGTGATTGGCACCCTGTCCAGGGT
Source organism: Clarias laeviceps (assembly GCA_030014305.1). Classification (NCBI taxonomy): domain Eukaryota; kingdom Metazoa; phylum Chordata; class Actinopteri; order Siluriformes; family Clariidae; genus Clarias; species Clarias laeviceps. Next base: position 32,056,857 of record JAQMYJ010000037.1, read on the forward strand.
GTAACCCGCCTCATGCCCTAAATTTCCTGGGATAGTCTCCAGACCCCCTGTGACCTTCGTCAGAACCTAGGATAAAATAAGAAATAAAATAAAACTGCAGTGTGGTGAACTGCAAAATTCCATGGGACGAAATATGCGATACAGCTTACAGTATGTGATAAATACCTCTCTGACGTGATTGTCCAAATTGATGAATATTAAGCATCAAAACATTCTCGCAAGACCTTTAAAACTTATTCCTTGTATGTCTCATGAATACATGAGCTTTTATTACCTATTTTAACACTTGGTAATAAATAAGCAAGAAGTGATTGACACTTCACTCCTATGAATTTGTGACCGTGCCTTGGTTTGACCATCTATAACAAATTTCTCTTTCTCTTTCTCTTTCTCTCAGCAGGTAAACGTGACAGGTACACAAAATAAGATGGGAACACAGAGTGTAGCACTGTGCCAACGTGTATAATCTGAGAAAGAGTGTTGACTTTTACACAGTGGCAGAGGAGAAGTCCAGCAGTGAGCGTTTAATCAGATGTTTGAGATGCTCTGGTCTATCTGTCGGTTTGTCTGCCAAATATACTGTAGATGTAAAAAAAACAAACAGTGAGACTTTTAAAATAGATTATTTTTGGATCATAGTAATTCTCAGAGCAACAGATAAGTCTAAACCATTTCCCCAGATAAGGCTAACTATAATAAACTTAAATAAGTTGTTGGCTGCTTAGTGAGTCATAAACAGATGGCAGTAGGTTATACTTTGGAGTCAAATAAATAATAAAATGTCTTCAACTTAAATCTGAATCTAAAGATAAATTCAAAATATAGCTGCCCATCACTTGTTGTAAGGAGAGGGCGGACTAAAATTCTGCATTGACTTTACATTCACCTTAACCTTAACTCTGTCATATCACACCTGCATTTAATGCAGATTAAAATCACTGACGTGTAACATTGTTTAAAACAGTTGCCTAGATGAGCTTAGATAGAGTAAAGGTTTTGAAAATCAATGCAAGGATTACGTATCATTATTAAGATGACTGTAGCTTCAAAAACCATGTACAATGTGACATAGCTGCACATAGCTTGTACAAATAAAAAATGAATTAGTTCAATGCATGTAGTTCCTCAAATGATCACTAGGATGTTGGCTCCAAAAGTGAGTCCATCTCCATAGGCCCCCATGTTAAAATGTCCAAGTTCACAACAGGAATAAATGTTTACAGCATGGTACCAAAGAAACGTTTTTGGTCTCCATAGCTAGATTTTCTACTCGTGACAACTGCACCGGGGTAAATTTTTATGTAACTCATCAGGCAAAATCACACAAAGCCATAAGATTATACTGTACATAATTGGCTAGCTCTAATTGCTATGCCTCTAATGCAGCTATAAACGGGAATTGTTGTAGTGGAACTTACAGTACCACATAAAATGTAGGACCTGAAACGAGTTTAATCAAAAGCAAAGTAACATTAGCACATATATTAACATTTGCCACCTTAGCATTTCAGCTTGTATTAACTGAGGTAAGTAGGCATGTTCCAACCAACAGCTTGGCTCTGTTTGTTCCACCTATTTGCCCGTTTTTAGATTAACCAGACTTTTGGTGGAAGCAGCTCCGGCCAAGATGGAGGTGACCAGAACTACGAGAGTTGAGCTTCAAAACTGATCTTGAGAAAACCTGCTGGTGATGTCACGGAGGTTTTGTCCAGTTCTTTTTCAACTATATAAATAAATGAAAGGTTTTGTCTGTACATTGGTCAGAACTCACTCTTTCAATGATATCTTTACGTTTCATACATTGGAGGACCTGAAACCAGTTTTAGAAGAATTTCTGTCCATATATTTGTGTCTGTAAGTACAGTATGTCTGTCACAGCATCACGCAAAATTGACTAAATAGTTTGATAAAACTTTGGGAGTCCTTTTTTCCTGAAGTTAAACCTGCACCATAAATGAAATCGAAATGTTGAGTAAAAACGGTGTTATGAACAGTTATGTGTCGGATTTAATAATCTACTTTTAAATAAGCTAATAAGAAGCTACTTTCCCAATGTAAACAAATACCTGCATCAATAGATATTAATTAGAGAAGCTAAACTGAATACTTTTACTGGGATTACTTAATATTTTCTCCTGAAATAACAGCACTGAACTGGTATGTGAATGTTTATGTGCTGGAGTCAATTTAAGAAAAAACTAAAAAAATCTTTATCTTTATTTACTTTTTTTGATTTCTCATCTGATTCACTCCCCAAATACTGATCAGGGAGTGTATTTGGCTGATAATGAAAGAAGTACAACTCAGCGCAAACAAAGAAAATTTTATTTCTTTGTATTAATACTGTACATAAGCAGAAAGTTCTGTTGTACAGAAAGACAAGCAGACATGTATGTGAGCTTCAACCTGAAATTAAAGCTGATCAGCTTATTTTTAGCCTCAACTTTCTAACTCTTTCTACAAACTCTTTACTTGTCAACAGCAGGTACTTCCGCCAGTAAAATTATAAAATTGTGTATAATTATGGCATGGCCCTTGAGTTACAGCTACATTGCAGGTATCAAAGCACTATCTGTCTGCTGTGCATTTAATGCAGCTATGGGAATTCTTGTAGCTAAACTTAAAGAAATATTACTGTAATTATATAAATTTAGGAGCTGAAATGTTGGGATGACACGTAAGGTACGGATAAGGTGTTTTCCTAAAGTTAAACCTGCACCATAAATGAAATCAAATTAAAAACAGTTATTTGCCGAATTTACTAATCTACTTTAAACTAAGCTATCAAAACCGGACCTTGGAGGTGCAAGGCAAGGATAACCACTAAGACACCGCGCTAAGACATTAAAGCTGATCACCTTATTTTTGATTTTCACCTACAGTATTTATACAAACTTTTTCCCTGTCAGAGATGGGTACTAACGCTAGTACAGGACCAATTTGCCCTCGCTGTCCGTGGTGCTGAAGCAGAAACAAACCAGACTGGTTTATTTTTAGCATCAACTCCCAAAATAAATTTTTGGATGGTTATTGGTTGTAGATTTTCCAATAGGTTTTATTTAAAATATTTCGCTCTCCGCAGTGCTAAAGCAGAAATTAACAAGACTGTTTTTCTTTCCAACTCCAATAATTAAAGTTTCTTTAAGGGTTGGAGATTGGTTTTAGATTTCTTAAAGGAAGATTTTGCTGTCTGCAGTGCTGAAGCAGAGACTAACCAGATTACTTTATTTCCAGCTTCAACTTCTACAATAAAAATCCCAAAAAGGGTTTTATGGATGGTTATTCATTCTAGATTTACCAAAGAGTACACTGTTTGGCATATTTTGCCCTCTGCGGTGCTAAAGCAGAAATTAACCAGACTGTTTGTTTTTTTTTCAACACCAACTCCAACAATTAAAGTTTTTTTAAGGGTTCTATGGATGGAGATTCGTTCTAGATTTCTTAAAAAAAAAGATTTTGCTGTCTGTGGTCCTGAAGCAGAAAATAACCAGACTGCTTAATTTCCAGCTTGACCTTCTACAATAAAAAAAAAATAATAATAAAAAATCTTTAAGGGTTGTACGAATGGTTATTGGTTCTTGATTTCCAAAAGGGTTCTATTTGCAATATTTTGCTCTCCGTGGTGCTGAAGCAGACACTAACCAGACTACTTAATTTCTAGGTTCAGCTCCTACAATAAAAATTACTTTAAGGGTTATACGGATGGAGATTGGTTCTATATTTCTTAAAGGAAGATTTTGCTGTCTGCAGTGCTGAAGCAAAAACTAACCAGACTGCTTAATTTCCAGATTTAACTCCTACAATAAAAGTTTTTTTAAGGGTTCTACAGATGGTTATGGTTCTAGATTTACCAAAGGATTCTTTTTGGCATATTTTGCCCTCTGCGGTGCTGAAAGAGAAACTGACCAGATTACTTAATTTCCAGCTTCAACTCCTACAATAAAAGTTTTTTAAGGGTTCTACAGATGGTTATTGGTTCTAGATTTACCAAAGGATTCTTTTTGGCATATTTTGCCCTCTGCGGTGCTGAAAGAGAAACTGACCAGATTACTTAATTTCCAGCTTCAACTCCTACAATAAAAGTTTCTTTAAGGGTTCTACGGATGGTTATTGGTTCTAGATTTCCCAGATGGGTCTGTTTGGCATATTTCCGTGGTGTGGAAGCAGAAATTAACCAGACTGTTTTATTTTATTTTATTTTATTTGTTTTAACAAGAACTCCAACAATTAACGTTGCTTTAAGGGTTCTATGGATTGGGGAATAGTTATGGATTAGTTAAAGGGTTCTATTGGGAATACTTTGCATGTATTGCATGTAACTCTGTGTCTGTTGAAGGTTTCTTGGTGGAACAAACCAAAAACTGGACTAAACCTACTTAGTGAGTGCTGGGTGCTATAGACGCATCTCTCTCTCTCTCTCTCTCTCTCTCTCTCTTTCTTACACACACACACGCGCGCGCGCGCGCGTATTCTCTCACTTGGCGAACCCGGAGTCTCGCGAGCGCTAGCTCGGTCCTTCCTTGCTCTTTTGCTGCACTTGGCGTTGGGTAAAACCGAGAACCGGACAGGATGTTTTTGCGGGTGCAAGCGCGCATTGTGTTTCTTTAGGAACGCAACCTGATGCGTGCAGCTGCGGGAACCGGGGGAGTCCCCTGAGCGCAACGGCGCAGGAAAAGGAGAAGAGAGAGAGAGAGAGAGAGAGAAAAAAAAAACCTCCACCTTCCGCGTGCCTGCGCGCGCGCTCCGGGCACACAGCGCAGTAGGCAAATGCAACAGCTTTGGTTACGCGTGATGAGAGATGCTCGGCTGCATGAACGTGAGGAGTTGATGCTGGATGATCACTTTTCCATACAAGACTGCACCGGACATCGGAGAAGCAATATTTAATTTAGACAAGAAAAACATTTCTGCATGTGGAAAAGTGAAGATGACGCCACTTGATGATGGTCTGATGCCCCAGCCTCCGGGGTTTAGATGAACATTTTCAAAAAAAAAAAAAAAAAACTGCAGTGAAGAATAAATAAAAAAAGAGGCATGCGGATCTCTGGATCTTCTCGGGTTTTTGTCTCATGAACTTCTGCATTATGTATAAACTTAAAACCAGCATTTTGGGTCCCCTGAACTGTTGCTATATTTATCCCTAGTAACAGGGGGGATCAGAGAGAAAAGAAAAGGAGAAAAATACAAAAAATCCCCACCATTCTCTATTTTTCATGCCAGGCTAGGTAAGTGCCTAACATATATCTATTATTTATCTTTGAGAACCTGAATTTCTGTGGGGTAACTGAGGAAAATCTGAGGGTTTTGCAGGATAAATCTCACTTGTGTGATATCTGTGCTGGTGTGTGTTTTCCTGCTGAGATATGTGTGCGTGAATGAAAGTCGTGGGTGTGAGCGAGCATGCTTTGTGCCCATCACTCACCTTGGCATGATGCTGATTAGACAGGTGGTGTGTGTCAACCGCTCATAGGAGCCTTTGTGTCTAAGTTATAACCTGGATCCCAAATTGCTTCCACTTGAAGTAGACTGCACAATAGGATGAGCCAATATCTCTTGTCTTTTACTGATAGTAAAAGGAAATAGGTTTTAGAATTCAAAGGTTACTACACAAAGCTATTGATTTTTTATGTTTGCACCAATGCATTGTATGGAATGCATTTAGACTCTCTTTTTTTTTTTTTTTTTTGATTTAATTATTCACCTAAAAGTATATACAATGAACTACAGTGAAACAAATAAAACATATCTCCAGTTACAAGAATGGGAAAATTCCAAACTCAATTGTTTCAAGAAATGAAATTGGACAACTTCTATGATGCATTTTCATTTATTAGAACCTGTTGAGCTTCCAACAAAATCTAATCAGATTGCTGTCTTTTTTCCCGGCAATGCCTAGTGTCCTCCACTTCCATGCGCACTTTAGATGCTCTAATAACACTCTGCAATAAAAATGCTACAAAATCTAATTTCCTGCTATTTCCTTACACATCCGCAGGTGTACAGAACCAATTTTGTAATCCTGTGAAGCAGTGAGGAATCGCACATGAACAAATGCAAATGAAATGCATGAAGCTCATCCCCCCTCCTCATCCACATCCACATCCTCTTCCCAGAGCAGAGCTGAACGCTGTAGCCATAAGAGGGCACTGTAATGTAATTCAAAGGTGCCTTATCGATTCTCATGATGCCTTGACATGGCACGGTGCTATTTATACCTCAGATTAAATTCCAAGAAAGTGACACCCCTTCGCGAGGATGCTGGTGGCACCAAACAAGCCACGTTGAGTCATGAGTGGAGATTTCCCACACAGGAGAGGAACACATAGCAGTTTTCAATAACAGAATTTTAAAAAGGGGTCCATGATGTTATACCACTATAATACCATTGAAGACAAGTAGTGAAAAATCATAACAGAACAAAACAGTCTAAAGAATATCCCACCATGATGCACTTGAGGTACAATAAATCTAAGATGGAGTGATGGAGGACATCACGTTCCTTCACTAACCCATAACCCCCATTTGTCTTGTCCTCCTCCATACTTGTAAATACTAAATGAAACTTCATCTTTCGGCCTTGAAGAGTAGATAGATCCTTAAACGTGTTCACTCCAAGGGTAGTGAAAAAAAATCAACCTTACATGATCATGTGTCACAACCATCTGAGCCAAAATGACATGTATTTGTTGGAAAGAAAAAGCCCTGCTTTTTTGACAAACCCATGAAGACTTATTCCAACTGTTGGTCATTTAAGTAGATTTGGTGGACTTCTGGTCCAATCTTTTTTTTAAAAAAAAAAGAACTGTGTGTACAGTAATGTGTGTGCGGGCCCTTGGATGGACCCCACCTCATGGCCTAAGTCTCCTGCGATAGACCCCAGGCCTCCTGTGATTCTGAATACAGAATAAAGCAGTATAATGTAGATGATGAGTGAATTATCTAGTTGACTCAAATTGTTGCGTAAAAATCTGTTATAAGGGTGCTCAAACTTTCTAGCATCATTATGACATAAGGAACTAAAGAGAATTATTTGTGTTGATGTAGGATCTAATAAATGTCAAGAGGGTGTGACGTGTTTGCATTATGTTGTTACTTTCCAATAACAACAACAACAAAAATAATTATAAAAGAATGGCATAACTTTTTTCTTTAATCTTGTAGATATTATTTAATGCTGTTATTATGTTCATGTAAGTACAAGTACAGATAATTTCTGAACATTTAAGCAGCGTAAAAGCAAAAAGTTTACTTAAGTAAAGTACGATATGCAAGTACAGTGACAAAGTAAATCTTACTGAGTTACCACCTGCCTCTTCTCCCACCACATGCTATACTAAATTCCGCATTTATAGACTGGCTAAAAGGTTTGCAGCAGAATTGGAGAAGCCACTTATTTTATTCTATTTGGGACAAACATGTTCATGTGGAAAGTCTTTTTGAAAAGCAGAATCACCTTTTCTAATGGTGGCTTCGATTCATGGGCCATATAAACTAGGCATCTGACTCTGACCTAAATCAGACACAGTGGAACAAAGGTATACACACACACACACACACACACACACAAACCAATGAGCTAGACTGCCTGGTTACACTCCATTAGATATCCAAAGCAAGGAACTTAATTTCTTACAACTCTGGTAAACCAGACTGATTCGACCTGCCTGGAAGGCTATACAGTGTATTTTTCACTTTCAACAGGGTATTAATGAACAGATCAGTTATCCAGTACTGTGATGGAGTATTCTAGAACCTAGGGAACTCATGTCCTACTGGTGCAACCAGCTGCACAGCTATAATATAAATGTATTAATTATGCCACTTACAACATTTTCCCTACAGGAGCCAGTTTTGGTGTTGACCACATTCAAAATCGACATTTTATGCCTGCAAAGTTGGCTAGGTCCTAGCATAATCCATCACGGTATTGGCTTGCTGATTCGTTCTTAGAAACCCATGCTGTATAGTCACTGTGAGCCTAGATGCATCCTTTACTAACATCCGATTCATAGCGGATCAGTAGGGGGGTGACACAGTGATGCATGCAGCCAGAACAACAGTTCTAGTTGTACCGCTAATTTAGCTTAATTAGTAGCGGTGGTGTCTGTAGCCAGGGGAGTAATTAGAACAGCTACCCATCCAGGCAGGGATTTTAAAAAAAAAAGGCTTTTCTTTTTGTAAAGAACAAGAAGGGACTTTCATAATGAGACATGAAGTCTGTTGAAGAGCCCACTTCCCCCCCCAACCCCC
>JAQMYJ010000037.1:32074694-32092607 GCA_030014305.1 Clarias laeviceps
ATGGTCATGAAAATAAAGAAAACACATTGACAGATAGATGAGAAGGTGTGTCCAAACTTTTGGCCTGTACTGTATTTATAATCCCAATTGAGTCATTCCACTATTCTAAAGGGGGCTGAATATTTATGCACACCAATTCTGCATGTAAATATTGAGGTAACTTTTGGAAGTTAATCACTAACTCAGAATATGGCCTAGACGCCACAGTGGCTTAGTGTTAGTACTGTCGGTACACATGCTTGATAGGTTTCCTCCGGGTACTTCAGTTTCCTCCATCCAAAGACATTTGGCTAATTGGTGTTCCCAAATTGCTAGTAGTGTGTGTGAATGCGCGTGTAAATGTGTGTGTGCTCTGTGATTAGTCATCATAAAGCACTATAGATGATCACACCTAACCAAATCTCTTTATAAGGTACTTATTGAAACTTAGTTCTGCTAAGGGTTGTTATTAACATAAGGAAGGACGAAAGATGTGATTTTATTGTGTGGATGGCATGAGCCAGTAAAATGGCAGTGTGAACGAGTGAGAGAGAATCTGGCAATGGCCAACCGTAAACAGTTGGAGAGCCCTGAAATGTGCATTCTTTTGTTGTGTGTGTTTGTACATCTCAAAAGTGTTGCTTGGTGATTTTTATTGCCGCTTAAAGGCTTCACTAATATGAATTCCTGTGTCTTTTCCTTTTCCCATCTCTCTCTTCTTTTTTTTTTTTTATGAATACTTTTATGTGTTGTGCTACGTGTTATGTGCACTGATATTTCTGGAAAGCTATAAAGTGTGCATCTTTCCTTGCCAGCACTGCTAAAAGTAATGGTGCCTCTTTTGATCATTCTCAAAGGAGACGTGTCTTTCGCCTGGCACATGTCGCTTGCAGAAGGAAAGACGAATACCATAAGCTAATGTTGAGATAAAATATGTTTTTAAGCGGTCAGTTCATTTTCACAGTCGGTCCGCAGCATGTTCGCGCCTCTAGCACTGTGTCAACGGTGCGTCTAAGGACAAACGTGTCTGGCGGCTCGAGATAGGCAGCGGGTTCTTATCGGTGCAACTGGATCAATGGGGCTGTACTTACCAGGGTAGAGTGTGTCAAATCCAGATAGCAGGAGAAAGCACATAATACAAGATGTAATCAGATAGGAAGAAGAAAAAGAAGAAGAAAAAAAAACACTCTCTTGGAGGCTTGTTGACTTCCCCACAGGTGGTTTCCATTTTTAGACCTAGCTGATTATATCTCATAGAAGGGGCGTAACTTGAGTTTTGTAACAAGAGCAGTCTATTTCTAGTTAATGATCATTTTCTTACCTGAGTGTGCCCTGTCAGAGCCTGTTGATGCTCTTTTAATGGAGATGGATTAATATCCAGGCAGCAGGTAACTCATTCACGCTTTGGTAAAACAGGAGGAGCTGCAGGGAGCCAGTAGGGGAGTTCAGATGCCATGGGGTGATCACAAAGAAGATTTTGGATACCATTACTGGAGGGGGGTCTGAGTAATTGTCCTGCTCAGACTATAGACATTAGCTTGGACATTAAAGCCTGCACAGTGTGAGGCCTTATAATGGAAGCAAAGTTATGAATAAAAACTTCATAATTTTAAAATGCCATTATGTTCTAACATCATAAGAGCTACCATAAGTATTTTCAACTTTCCATATATCAACTGTGCAAATGACAAATAAAAGACTGACCTTGACTATAATCAGTTTGAAGGTATTAAATAAGGCTCAGATAACTTTATTATTATTATTATTAATAATAAATAAGTTCTCACATTCTGACAGCTCTCAATTAAATATCTGTTGAAAGGAAAACCTCCATACTGTAAATCCATGAATCCCTCATTTTGTTAAAAGAGTTTTTTTTTCCCCTTTAAAGGATGTTACATGGATGCATAAAGACTTCAGACAAAGTTTGATTGGGTTTCTGCTTGAACCTATAGGGCACGATGGTGAAGATGAGCTGTCAGAGATGTATGCGAGGACACATCACTCGGCTGTCCCTGAGGACATTTGTGCATCTTCCTTCCGCTGTTAGCATTCATAAGTGAACTACAAGGTTGCACACTTCTTTTCAGACTTCAGAAAAAAAAAAGATAGCTCGAAAACATTAGCTTATCTTTAGGTTTAAAAAAAAACTGTAATATAAACCTCTCTCTTTGATGGGGACATCCCTGTCCCAGAGGACATTGCACATCTGTTTCTCCCCTCGATACATTCTACCTCTTTCACTGCCCCAGGTGACTTTGCACATCCTTTTCTCGCTTCACGCGTTGCGATCTTAGTATTCCTCCGGGTGCCTCAGGGTCTCACATTCCTTTGCTGCAGCACTCCCAAGTCTCCACCGTTAAAAGCCTTTTGTTCCCAGAGAATTGCGCACTTGACTCAATTGTGCAAGCACCAGTTATCATCATTAACGGCTGAGATTGTGAATCAGGTGCGTTACTAATTGGTTGAAACAAGAACATGGATCTGTACAAGTCCTCTGTGTATACAATCTGTACCACTAATCCTTCAGGAGCGAATTAGCGCAAATTAAAATAAAATGATTTATGTGGTGGTGTGTTACTCAGTACACTAGTTTTATGAGTAAAGGAATGACTGCTGGTGGGTGTTAATTGAATCAAAGAACAAAAAATATTGCAAATAATGGTACCAGTAGTCAAACGTCCATGGACTATAGAATTGATTACGATGCAGACTCAATGGTTGTATCCTGTACTGTGTAAGTTCTCCTTGACATCTTAGTATACCATTTTATTCTAGGCACTGCACCTTGCTTGTTCCTTAAATTTAAGTGTATTAGAATACCCAGTGTTTGAACAAAGAGCATGCCTGAATCCCTGCTACTGTATTTGACAACTCAAGATCTGGTTATCTAATACAAAACAGAACCTGTTTAGTTCCCCAGAGCAGGTTCTCAGAGTTGGATTTACATTTTTCATCTCTTCAATCTCTCTCTTTTTCTTCACTATTCACTATGTTTCTTAACACACTGTCCCTTCGTATGCTCTGTAGTGTTTAATGACTCCTACCCAAAAGAGTCTTTGGTGGTAGGTCTTGTTGTCCAGCACAAAGAAGAAGCTATCTGGAATTCCAATTCCAGTCCAGGTTCTTAGGGTTTTAGTCACTTTTTATAGCACCACCATCCCTTTTTTTTTCTTTTTCCAAAGGTCTCTGATTCCAACACTTTCCTATGCACATGTCATGGAAAACAGAGCATCTTTCTAGAACCTGTGAGGGCGTGCTAAAAGCCACTGTCTCTTTACATTGCGCAAACAAAACCAAAGCAAATTCAGATGACTTTCAGCATCTTGGAAAGCTGTGTGCCGGGAAGGGTCTGGGTGCCCTAATTAACCGCTTCGAACCCAAGCAGAGTTTTTGAGTTTTTCCCAACTTTTAACAATTCCACAATCACTCCCTTGTTCTCCACTAGTGAAAATATGTCTTCATCCCCATGTCTATGTCTCCTCCCTCTTTTCAACAACTTCTATCCAAAAATCTTTAGTTGAGGGGGTTTGGTTTTTGTTTTAGCTTGTACAGTTCCATATCCGTCTCTTGTTTTCCTCACTGAGCATTAACCCATTTTCTATTAAACAACTCCTACCTAAGGCTATGTCATGGAAAGCAGAAGTGATCCTGTACCGCGGAGGTTTTCTGCCATCTCAAAACTTTTTACAGCTCCAGAATCTCAGTTTCCTTCTTCAACAGTAAAGAGGTTTTTTGCATCCAATACCAGGAGATACCCTGCTGTAATCATCTCTATGCTGAGAGGAACCTTGAAGGCATTCAAGGCATTGAGTGTTCACCCAATTAATTTGGGTCTGGGGTTTACTTCCTCATTATCTTGTTTGGCATATCTACTGAATTCAGCTACTTGATGTATAGACAGACTGCTGTTTTGTTGTCTAAGCTTTGATTAAGAATGAGAGTTGCCATAATCATGTGTTCACTGTGTCACACCAAGTAAGGGATGTTCAGTGCTGAACTTCATTCTCTTTCACTCATTCTCTACAGCGGTGATCCTGTACAGGGTCGTGGGAGGCCTGGAGGCTGTCCCAGGGCTCAGTGCACTAGGCGCGATATACAGTAGTGCCAATCCATTGCAGTATACAAGCACACACTCATTCTCACATTATGGGTAGCAAATGCCAGTTAGCCTAGTCTGTGTGTGGGAGGAAACCAGAGTTCCTGGAGAAAACCAACCAAGCAAGGGGAGGATGTGCAAAGTCCATGGACCTGTGGCAGGACTCAAAACCTTGACCATGGTGGTGCGAGGTCACAGTGCTAACCACTGTGCCACCATGTCATCTGCATTTAACAAATAAGAGAAAATCCACTCATTGACTGGAAAACCATCAGACTCATGCTGACACAGAATCAGAGACGCTTCTGGATAGGTATATGAAACCTAACAAATGGCATAGATATGGTTTATTTTTATTAGAAAGGACTGTGTTGGCACTCTTGACCATCTTGTAGTCAAGGCCACAGTGCTATCCACTATGCAAGCTTGTTTAACCTCAGCTGGAACATAGTTTGATGCTCTGTTACAGCTACAGTACAAACTCTGCTGCGTCAGCTGATACTTCAACCATTGTCCTGTATTAAAGTAGTAGAGGAACTAGTTGTGTGATGTAAGGGGTGGCATGATGGATAGTGGTTAGCACTATGTCCTTGCACGTCCAGGGTTGAAAGTTCAATTCCTGCCTTGGGTGTGTGGAGTTTGCAGGTTCTCACCATGTTTGGCAAGATTCATCCAGGTATATCGGTTTTCTTCCAAGGTCGAAAGACATGCAGATTAGGCTCATTGGCATTTCCAAGTTGCCCTAGTAGTGTGTGAGTGTATGTCCTTGCACCACGTGATGTAATGGCACCACATTCAGGGCGTACCACACCTAGCACCCTGAGTTCCATGGGATAGGCTCTTGCCGCCTTTGTTTTTTCAGAATTAGAAATCTATTCTTTTAAAATCCCACATTGTCATCTGGAAACCAAACAATACTAAGTCAAAGTTGACTATGGGTTAAAGGTCTAGCGTAGGTTTGATTGACACTGCTAAGTCATTTGGGAAAACATCTGTGTGTTTTTTCACGTCTACGTGATGCACTTAGTTAAGCAACAACAGCGGGCATACTTCACACATTTTTTTTTTAACCAACCATGTGTTCTGCTGGAAACGGAGACATCATTTGACAGGGACCATGAGCTGGAACTGTTGCTGTCGGGTCACGTTAACTCACTTGCTGGGTGGCTTTTTGTCATCAGCTGTTGTATTGTCAACACTGGGTCGTGCAGGAAAAGCGTCTCACTAGGAGAGCCCGCGCAGATGACAGGCATCCAGTGAATGAACTGTGTCATGTAATTTACTTACTGATGACTGCAATTATCAAGCTCTGACTCACCATATACGCACACCGGGGTTTATGCACATGGGGAAAAAAAGGAAAAGAAAACATAATGAAATAAATAAAACGCTGAGCACAATCCGAGGCCGTCTTTTGCATGAAAATGGAAGTGATAATTTGGCTCTGGATGGACTGAACTGTGTAGATGAATAAAGAAATGTTGTGGCAAATGTGTACTTGGATGTGTGTGTCCACTTTGTCTCGATGAGCTTTTTGTTTATTAGGAGCTTGTCATAAAGTCTATTGTAAGCTTTAAATAAAGGAGTGGTACATGAGATGTTGGTACAAGGAGCACAAAGAGAGTTTAATCGACAAAAATTTGCAAAAATTGAAGCACAGTAAACAGTTGTACACAGGTGTAATTATGTGAAACAAAGGCTTTCCTATAATGCAAATGTTATTCTGCAGAATTAAGATGCTTTTTTTGCATGTAATATTTCATTGCACAGCTGGAAGGTTGAAATTTTAGTCTGAAATTCCAAAAAAAAAAAAAGAAAGCATCAATGCCATCCATTATCTATGCCACTTATCCTGGCGCCTATCCCAGGGATCTCTGGGCAGAAGGTGAGGTACGCCCTGGATGGGGTGCCAATCCATTTCAGGGCACAAGCATACGCACTCACACCCGCAATCATAAACTATTGGCAATTTGGAAACACTAATTAGCCTAGATTGCATGTTTAGTCTGTTTAGTTCGATTTGGCATGTGAGAACAATTACACACAACTTTATTATAATATTGAACAGTGAGGCACATGAAATGCAAATTATATGTTATTTTAAGTTTTATTACTTTATTGGGGTAGCCACATCGGATCACTGTTGGCAACAGATGCCTTTTGTGGCGCACTCCACCCACTGTCTCCAGCCTTGGGTCTGGCACTGATGCCCAAGTCTCAAGTGGTTGGTCTCAATTTCTCACAGGCATGCAGTAGGGTTAAGGGCCTTGCCTAAGGGCCCAACAGTGGCAACACGTTGATGGCAGGGCTTAAAACCCTGATTTCCTGAGCCACCACTGCCACAATTAATTACATTGTGAATAAACTACAGTATGATAATACCCTAATTATGGTAAACTGACTGACCAACCAAACAACTGAGTAACCAAATAAAAAAAAAACAAATAAAAGCTCCAGATCTAGAGTCTGGACAGCCTTTTAAACATTTTTTTTCTTTACAACGGCCGTTGTTGCAGCACTGTTACTAAAGAACAGTCATTACACTTGGACACAAAATAAATAAAAAAATGCTTTACACGTACACACACATGGTCATGGTATAGTAAACAATACACGCGTGCACAGATGTTGCGGATATTGGCTCAGTTGTGATTACGTGACACTCGGCAGACAAAGTGCATGCGTACTACTCATATATCAAGACCTTGCTCATTTATCAAGTTAAAATGTACACTTGCAGAGTTACTCGCAATCCAAAGTTCCACTGATGTTTAAATTTGACTCAGTCATGAATCGGCCTCAACTGCCTTCAGACTTGACCTTGGCTAGTCCTGGTTTTAGACTTGACAATGACAGTATCGACTACAGCTCTGTGATACACAAAAAATAGCATTATCAGTCCAAACATTTCTCTCAGCTTGGTTTTCCTTTCATTTACGGACAGAAAGTCAATCTAGGATGTATCATATTAGCACCTAAATCTGATCAATAGCTCTATTTTGGCCTCCACGAGTGTCTGTGTTGAATAAAGACACCAGAATGCCAGACTGTTATCTTTTTATACCAGCCTGATGGCATGATCTTGATGAAAGTATTTTAAATTCAGCTTATGTTTGTTTATAGCATCTTGCCAATGCTTGGCTTGAATTTCATCTATAGTGCTAGAGCTGAGAGTGGCAAAGCCAAGTATGGGGTTTCGAGTCATCCTGTTCCTTTGTGTTTTCCTGTTATTGTGTTTATAGTCAGGAAAACGTGGGACAAATTCTCTGCTCCAGGCCATAGCCTGAGTTATTGGAGCCATTATTGCATGATTCACCATGCTTCTGGGGGTTTGAAGAAATACCTGTGGTGGTCACAGATGCGCCCAAAGCAAATTGCTTTTTCTAACTGGATGGAGAGGCTTTAAAGTATGGAATGATGAATGAATAATGATCAGTGTGAAAGGGAAGATAACAAGAGAAAGTGAGCTTGAAGAAATGATGTGGTGGTTAAAGAAAACAAAGCTGTCCTTATAAGAAGAATGGATTGAGGAAATCAGTTGAGAAGAAGACGACAGGGCAAGGGGAAGAAAAACAGCAGGTTGGTGAGAGATGGGACTGAAATTGTAGTACTAACTTTAGAACTGGTTCAGACTAAACTGTAGTATCATTCATTCATTCATTCATTCATTCATTTTTTTATACCACTTATCCTGTACAGGATTATGGGAAGCCAGGAGCCTATCCCAGAAGACTTTGGGCACGAGGCATGGTACACTCCCCTTGACCCTGGAGGTGAGAGGCCACAGTGCTATTCACTGGGCCAACATACCGCCAACGTACGTCATTTGAGGAAGACCATAGGAGCAAAAATTATACACACCTGTTACGTGGCGCGGTATGAAGAGCCGCACCACGTGATGTTTTTAATGATAAGAGCCCGGACGCAGGGCTTTAGAGGGGAACAACGAAATAGGAGGCTGTGAGAGTGCTTATGATACCCCTGGAAGACCTCCCCATTTGGAGATGGCGTGGGATTATTAATTAAGGGTACTTAAAAGGAAACAAATGAAACCTAATAACACAAAATAAACAGAGCTCCGCCGTCTACGCAAGAACGGACGGGGCTCTGGAAAACAAAACAAAAACTATATCCTCTCGGGGCGTTTGTCCTTACCGAGGATTTATGGTAGAGGAGTTGTGTTTTGTGTGACTTAATACTTCATCCGAGAGCGCACGCTACATGGCCGCGTGACGCTCACTCTCTCTCCCTCTCTCTCTCCCGCAGACATCTTAAGGAGGCAGAGGCTGGGGATTTGCCTCTGTTTCTTACTTTTCAGCGCTCTCGTCTTGTCTTGTCTTTTCTTTTTGGCCCTGATACCTTACCGGTGCTACCTAATATTCGCACGAAGTGCGGAGGTATCAGGACCCTTATATAGACGCGCTGCCAGGTGCGGCTCGTTCAGGCCGATTGCCTGACGGCGGCGTTGCCTGGCAACCGTGTGTATAAATGGCTTTGCGCGGTAGCAACCCGCGGATCCGCCAGCTCTGAACAGTGCAAACCATTTTTGCGCGGCTCTGTCCATCGTGAGACCCGCATCGTTACAACACCTATACGCAAATTCAAACTGAATATAGAACCTTTACGCTTTGTTAGATTTGTAAATATGGGTGTTGCGCCAAATTGTTAAGCATCTAAAGATCTTTTCTTAGTGATATGGTTATAAAGATTTATTTATTTATTTATTTCCTTTGTGGAAACATCACCAGAAAACTCGTGTTTTATCTACAATTTTATGTACTGTGAGTGCTAAACATTTGTCATGGCAACCTTGGAAGGAGTCTCCAGTGTCAGCAATATTATTTTTGTTACATAGGGATTTGCATAAACTTGACAATATGCCTTTTCCCCCCTTTGGTTTATTAACTTCAATATAAAGGAAAATAGAGCTATGTGAGTGAACAACTGTTTATACTGTAGCTGCTATAAATACACTGTGTCTTTAATAAGCAATAATTAAGTACAAATCTTCCTAGTACATTTGGTAAAATGACTGCAATAGCTCCATACAGTAGTTCTATAGATAATACTAAAAGAAAGAAAATAATCCCTAACGTCATTTTACGTAAAAGTCAGATGTAAAGCATTTCTCGGTTTTCTGAGATGGGAAAAGACTTCAGAATGAAATACTACTATTCTTTTTTTTCCCCACTTATTATTGAACTTTGACTTTTCGCAGACTATAAAAGTAGATGCCCTACTCTAATAAACAAACAAAAAATCTTTTTTAGTTTTGTTACTAATTCCTGTTGAATAAGAGGAATAAATCTGTTGTTTTATGAAAATAATCAACTTCAAGCTTTGTACGAGTAACTCTGATTTGCGCTGGGTTGCATCACATAAACGCTATTTTTCACTGCTATTTCTAAGCAACTTCCACTTAAAACACATCAAGTTTTAAGGGCTAATTATACAGAGGACGTAGTCACTACTATCCATTTTGTTGTTTCAGGTCACAGACACAGTGTAAAATTTTACATTAAATGCGTTTGCATTAAGTTTGAAAGATTCATCGACGGAGAAACAACTACAGAAAAAATAAAGTGGGAACTCAAAGATATTTTTATATTTTATTATAGTTTGACATGTCAAATCTCATACAGCAATAACACCTAATCTATGAAGCACATTTCATCATACTGTATGTCTGCTGTACTTGGGACAAAAATTGTGTAGGACAAAACAAACTAACTAGAGCATTTGGCACCAATGGTGTCCTTTTACTTATCCAAAAACATTTTAATTTTTTTTTTTGTTTTACTAAAATCAAAACAAAGCCCAACATACGACAAAAATGGAATAAATAATGTAATTGTTCCATAAAAAAATACCACAGTCAAATATTATAGTATAATATTTAAATTGCCAAAAATCAAAATTACATAAAAGAATACTTTTGTAGCCAAAAGTACTGAGACAAAAATTCACTGTTTTAATTACATTCTGAAAATGTTAAAATAATAGCAATCACACTAATAAGAATAATTTGTTATTGTTATTCAATGAAATTATTATACAACAATCAATATTTAGTATGAAGTCCTTTACCTGCTGGATCCGCCTGGGCACGGAGTCAAAAAGATGTCTGCAGTACCCTGGTGTCACCCGCTCAATCCGTACCTGCTTGATTACTTCCTGAAGATCATGTACAGAAATTTGAGAATTCCCTTGTTTTAGACTTTTTTGTGCAAAGGTGAAAGTAAAAAAAAAAAAAGTAGAAGTTCTACCACATATTTGTTCCATGCAAACTCGAACCCAGACCCTGGAGGTTTAATGAAACTTTGGCAGTACTTACTGTAGGCTTGTCTGTGAAGTCAAACCTGCGCCATAACTGAAATCAAAAATGATGAGCAGACGTGTATGTGGGCTTCAACCTGAAATAATAATATGACTGATTACATTAAAGCTGATCATCTTATTTTTAGCTTTAACCCTTTCACTATTTCTACAAACTCTGTAAGCGTCAACGACCGGTACTACATTAAAGACAGAAAGATTATTTTTGTAAAAAAAAAAAAAATGCATCATGATATGGTGTATGAGGACCGATGTTCTCTGTGATCTTTAAGGGGTTTTAACAAAATCAGACAGAATACTGAGTATAATTCCTTACTTTTCACAATTCATTCAACAGTAATCCTCAATCCCATCATTTTTTAAAGCTCTTTCATTTTCTAAATAATGTCTTCCTCTACAGTGTTGCATATGTTTTTTTTCTTTAATCAGTTAAAAAAAAATCCAATAGTTGATTAAAAATATAATGATTGTGGTCACATGACCTAATCGCATGCAATGCTCAACTATAATGCACACTACCACCAAGAATAGTATGTAGTGCTTAATATAGACTAGAGCACTAGTGCAAGTATACTATATACGGTATACTGTACAAGCCTATGTATATCTGAGTGTGTGTGTGTGTGTGTGTTAACAGTAGCAGGTGAGGACAGTAGCTCCTGATTGATTGATGCGCCTGCTTTATTTCAAGCAGGAACTGTGATTCATTGCCTCGCCCACACACACACACACACACACACACACATACACAGAGCTCACAGGGTTGTTGATCTTTGTGATTATGCCCTCCTATTCAATCATCCCACCATCCACAATCCGCCATCCACCACCCTCCTCCTCTCCCTGACCTCCATATCAGATGGCATATCACACTCGAGAACAGGCATATATATTTGTGGATGAGCTCAGAAAAAGTGGATGATATCACACATGAGGGAGGAATACTGTACGCTATTGTGGTCTTGCCTCACCTCTCATTTGTGACTATTTTAAAGACATACTATGCTCAAGTTGTGATTTTTAAACAGTTAACTATTCCTGTCATAAAAAAGTGGCTCAAAAATATTTAATATGCTACAAATTCCCTTCATCACCTTCCAGGCTGGCAGTCAATTGAAGTTGCCTTCGTAGTCGATACACTGCTGTGGGTCGCTGCAGGGGTCCATCGCAGTTCCTTTCCATTTTTCTTTGGCACTGACTTTTGTACCTTCCAGCCACATGGTCATTGGTGCCATAAATATTGGTAGGGTATACGATTGGAATCCAATCGACACACGTGTCCAAACCACCGTAAGCACCTTGTTTGAATCGTCGGCTGATTGTCTCAATGCATTCGAATACTCCAGAATCTTTGGAAAACCTTAGTTCAGTTTTAAGTGTGGATTTTAACTGATCCATAGTGTAGGATTGGCAGGATCAGTGTTTAGAAGAGACACATTTTCGTCCTGATGGAAATGCTGGTTTTCATCCATGGGCACCACTCCAGAGACGCAAATGCTGCCACTGCCAGGCCAGTTCTACTGTGGATTTCAATGGCCACTTTTATCATTTTGTGAAAATGATTATTTTATCTCAGCGTGTAATCTCACTAAAAAGGCTCTATCATTATATTGTGAACCTATAATGAAAAGAACAGGAAACTACACACCATTGTGTCTAGCTAAGTTTTTTATTATTATTATTATTATTATTATTATTATTATTATTAATAATAATAATAATAATAATAATAAATTATAGGTTGTTTTGCTGTATGTTATATGATAAAAATGTGTCACATTCTGGGAAAACAAAACAAAGATAAGAACTTAGGTAACTTTCTTGCCAGTAGCATAGATGTACTTTCAAAAATATTACATTGTACCCTGGAATTTACAACTTCCAACTAAAAATGAATAAATAAATAAATAAATACATACATTTCAAAAAGTTAGGAAGGTATGAATACTTGAGTTTAGTATTTGCTGTCATGTCAATATGCCTTCTCACATTATTAACAGTAAATAACTGTACACAGTTGAGAAATTGTGATGTTAACAGGAATAGGACAGTTCAACCTTTTTTTTTTTTTTTAATTATAAACCACAATCTGTTTGGGTGTGTATTAAAAAAGACACTAAGGAAGTGCTTCTCTGTTTTAAAAAAATAGGATCTTTTCATTTCGCTGCTTTTAAACAAAGCATGATTTAACCTGGTGTAGCTGGTTGTTCAAGTCAAACTGGGACTTCTGATGAAATTTATTAAATTTCTGATAAAATGAAGGTGTCAAGACTGTTTGACATTGATAGAAGACTTCAAGTACAGTATAGGTGATGAGACAGGCAGTAAAACATTTGAACATTTTAAAGACGGCCGTACAGCCATGATTTATGGTCCTGACTGAAGTGGCTCAGAGTCGGCTGCAGTCTTTCCTGTGAACATTCAGCATGTGGAACGGCTGATCCTTGAAAATCGATGGATACCTTGTCTCCTACTTGTGGAGTAGTCCTTGTGGTCTGTCCGTGGAAACTGTACACACAATCATTCACCAACACCACTTGCACATTACAGGAATTACTTGGTCTGAAGTAATTGCCACATCGCTCATACAATCCTCACATCACTCCAAGACATTTCCACATACTTGGGCTATTAAATTCAGATGTGAAGCGGGCTTTCTACCCACAGTAATGAGATGCTGGGATAAGTGCATCCGGGGATTATATAGAGAAAGAAAGGTTTTTACTCTCATAACAGTGTTCTCTTATTCTACACAATCCAAATCCCAGTTTATCTTAAACGCCCATGAGATGAGGAAATATAGTAAAGAGGCTGTAATAAAGCAGGTAAGCCACATTACTGTAAATAAGCATGATAAATGACATGCATGAAGCTTTTTTATTTGTCATCTATACATTACAGCACAGTTGTCAACTATACATTACCCCCACATACCCTAGCTTGTTAAGAAGCTTCACAGGGTCAGCCGTAATACACCCCAGCACCACCACCACCCCATCCCCCACCCCCCAGGAGCAGTGAAGGTTAAGGGCCCAAGGGTGGAAGCCAGACAGTGCTGAGGCTTGAATCCCCCAAACCTTTTGATAAGTGACCCAGAGCCTTAACCTTTGACGCACCACCGCCCTTGTATCACACGCAAAAGCTATTGAATGAGTCAGATAGTCTGTGAGGATGTGATATAAGTGTGTGCAGGGGGGGGAGGGATTGGTGGAAGGTCTGGGGTTTGAATGAAGTACACCTACGCAAGGCCATCCAATATGACCCTGTCGGGCCCACAGAGCAGGCTCCTCATAGCACCAGATCAGAAATAGACTCATTAAATGGCTTTTTAACACACTGGAGCCATTTAAAACTGGTTCATTACTAAATTTCTCCCCAAGAAGCCTCACAGACAAAGTTCATTTTGGTTAATTAAAAACCTCTTAAATAAACTATTATGCACCAAAATGCAAAAAAAAAAAAAGAAGAAGAAGAAAAGAAATAGCTGCAAGTATAGAAGCAATAAGAATCTATTAATGTTGAATCTATCTATTTCACTTTCTTCTAAAAATGTCTAATTTTTTTTATGTGTGTATTTGAAATGTGATCTCGCCGTCTAAATGCATGCTCAACAAACCATTACATTGTTCCTTTATACAATTCTTTGCTTATTATGGTTGTTCTCATTTTTACAATAGTAAATATCACTAATATCTACTTTGGATCAATCAACATAGACACACCAGTTAAATCTAAAACACTAATCATACATCTTATTGTATAAACAGTAAAAAAGGAAAGAATTTCTGGTGATTCAGGAGTTAACATTCATCTCTCTGCTGAGATCGGGGTTCGGGGTCTCGGTCAGAGCATCGGCTTAGATTTTTGGCATGGAAAAACCTCTAGAACGAGCATTTTTAAGAATGTATTTCAGTTAAAGGCTTAAAATTAAGTAAATGTTGTTTTGAAGTCGTGTTTGCAAGGTCGTGTCGGGGTTGTTCATTCAGCGTTATCCCTACGGCATGTCCGCAATCTTGGTTCAACGTCATTTTATCAAAGTAATTATAAAATAGAAACTATGGTCCATTTTGTCCAGTTGCCAAATGAAAATTGCCACAATGTTTTGAGAACGAAAAATGCTTTTGAAGCCAGATTTTTTAAAGCTCTTTATTTATTTGTATCCAGGTCCAAACTGATAGCTCACTCTTCCATCTGGGAGGATAAAAGACCTACAGTACATGCTTCAGAAACTTGAAGGTCATTGCATCATTTCTAACTCTTGCTCATGCAGATGGCTGCAGTTGGCTAACATTTCATGGATCAGCAGGAGAGATTTGCATTTTGTCTCGATCTGGGCTAAAGGTATAGGAATTTGCTCTACTAATTGTTTAATTAACATAGTCACATATATATTTTTTTACTTTATTTACGGATTTCCTGCACTACCCATAAAGCCAACACGTGCCCCCTGATTGACAGAGGGTCCCTTTAAAAGTCTATGGCATTGAAAAGGTCGGGTTCATCAAGGTTAGAAGCCTACAGTAGTATAGTAGGCTTTCAAGAGGTCAAGAGTCTCTGGTGGTGCCCACGAGTGGGATTTAAACTTTGATTACTACTTTAAAAGAAGGCTGCAGTAGAGCTTGTCCAGTCCATGATCTGTAAACTCTGCTTAAACAGATCTTCTCCCAAAGCTTCAACATTTATGCATGCTGTACATACTCTGGATTTCTCATGAATATGCCGTTGGATTTAACTAAGGAAATGGTTAAGAGCCTTATCGCATCATTACTGCAGTGATTAATACGGTTCAGCTGGCAACAAGAGATTTAACCCTAGCTGATGCAATGAGAAGCTTCTCATTTCGTAAACAGCCATGACCAGGAGACTTATCCTATGGTCTTGGTAAATACATTACTCTGTTTCAAAAGGTCAAATTATTGTCCTGCATCAAGCAAAGGAAACATGTAAGGAGATCACTGAACCTACTTGATTAAGAAAAAAAAAACATATTATTAAAACCTGGAAGGATAGCAGTGAAACATCGTCTTCGAGGAAGCAATTTGGTCAGAAAAACATCATGAATGAGTATGATGGGAGATCACTTAAAAGCTTAGTGAAAGCTAGTCATAAACAAAACAACAGTCGAACTCAATGCTATATTTAATAGTGAAAGTAAGAGCCTTTCCAAGGGACTGGGACTAAACAGCTGTGTAGCATCTATAGCACCATTAAAGCTAAGGAGAAAAAAAGACTTCGGTTTGCTATGGAGCATAAAGAAAGGACTGTGGAGTATTGGAAAAAGGTCCAGATGTGTCCAGATGTGCTCCGTTCCAGAGTGATGGGTGCATCAGATTCATAAGAAAGGCAAATGAATTGATGCTTCCATCATGCATAGTGCCTATTGTACAAGCCTGTGGGGGCAGTGTTATGTGTTATGATCTGGGGTTGCTTCTGTTGGTCAGGTATAAATAATGATATCAGCTGAACATACTGAACATACCAGGCTTTTCCATCAATAGATAGTTTTGCTCCCTGATGGCACAGACATTTTTCAAGATGACAATGCCAGACTCAAATTGTGAAAGTGTGGTTCAGGGAGCATGAGGCAATATTTTCACATATGGATTGGCCATCACAAACTCTAGATCTTAACCCCACTGAGAATCTTAGGGATGTGCCGGAGAAGATTTTACACAGTGGTCCGACTTACTCATCATCAATAAAAGATCTTGGAGAGAAATTAATAACATGATCCTGGACTGAAATACTTGTTGTGACATTGCGTAAGCGTTTCAAAACGATGCCACGGCTGCAATCAAAGCAAAAGACGGTACAAAGAAATAATAGAATGTGTGACTTTTTTTGTTTTGGCCAGGTTGTGAATTTAATGTGTTGCACGATGGAGTTTCCTATTATGTTCTCAGCTGTAAGCTTGGACTGGTTTCCACTTACTTGTAAAGAAATAAAATGAATGCAAAATGAAACTGTCGCATCTAAAGCTAAAGCCAGTGTTTCAGCTGAACGCGGTGTGCTTTGTTCTACTTGCCTATATTACTGTCTGTATGCTTTTTTTTTTTTTTTTCATATTTTCTTTCTTTGGTCTTATGGTGTCAGTTTTTGTTTTTATGCCATGTGTTAAAGAGGACCTGGCAGGAATTTGGATAGGCTGTCGGTCTGTGACACTCACTGTTACATCCAGTTGCCTTCTATCTCTCTCTCTCTCTCTCTCTCTCTCTCTCGCTCTCTCTCTGTCTTTCTTTATTTCTCTTCTCCTGTTAAATCCACTAACTAAGGCCTGTGTGGGTGTACGACACACTTATATAAACCTTCACGTTATGCAATGGGAGGGTTCTGTGTGTGTGTGTGTGTGTGTGTGTGTGTGTGTGGTTGCTGTGTAAGTACAGTAGGAAGGAGGAAACTTCAGTCAGGGGCTTAATTTAGAAACACACACCATTCATATGTTCATTTGTGCATGCATCTGCTTCCTTTTGTCCTTCACTCACTTCTGTCATTATGCAATACATTATATGCCATATGCATGAAATACGAGTTTTGATCCTAGTAAGATCTTGCAGTCACTCCATCACTCTGTGTGTCAGAGGGCGATTTATCGCTGCTATATTTTTTTTTCTGAGAGAATAAATTAACTTTTTTTTCTCTTGTGATAATAGTAGAATTTTTTCCATTCTGTTTTCTTTATTCATCTTTTTCCCTTAGGCAAGTTAATGAATGCACGAGAAGGAACGAGAGAGAGAGAGAGAGAGAGAGAGAAAGCAGATGGTGGATTATGCTAGTGAATTACTTTCAATTATATGTTAGTGCTTCCTTCCTCAGGTGTTTGACACCACATTTCAGAGTGCAAAGTCCAAAAAAAAATGGATGTAACAGTTTGGATGCTGTTAGCAATGCTGAGATTTTTACACAATGCAGATGCTCAAAACTAAAAAGTAACATAACATATCAAAAGGGGGAAAATAAAACTTTGTCTTAACATACTGTAGACTGGGTTTTACAAGGACGGTTACAAATATAATTTAGTTTATGTTATTGTGTGCAACTAAAAACTAAAAATAAAATATGTGACCTGTCGTATCAAGTCGTGCAGGTTAGTTTTGCGCTATGACCAATTTTGGCAAAGATTGGAAGATAAATACCTTATATTCTTAAATCTTCAACACAATTGAGAAACCTAGACAAGGATTAATGCACTTTACTGAAGATCCCGATGTCAAAATGTGATTGAGGGTTCCCTCTTTGTTATTACATCATACTATTCAATTCAATTCAATATTATTTGTATAGCCCTTTAAACAATTGTCATTGTCGCAAAGCAGCTTTACACAATCAAAATAATCATTTAAGTTTGTATGGAATGTGAATGTGTATGAATCAAAATGGTCAGATAGTCCCTGATTAGCAAGCTGAGGGCGACAGTGGCAATGAGAGTGGGGAAGACAGAATCTAAACATACCAGTTCACCATAATACTCTACGTCCATGAGTCCCCCAGATCTGCTCCTT
>JAQMYJ010000037.1:32104353-32122194 GCA_030014305.1 Clarias laeviceps
TAAATAAATAAATATATATATATAGAAAGTATATATATATATATATATATATATATATATATATATATAGAAAGTGTCCTTGTGCAGAATGTGCATGTATGTGCAAATGTGCAATGTCCATTCTACAGCATGTCCGGTCTACAGCGTACTGGGGTACGTGCGTATGTGCATGTGTGAACAGATGAATAATGTCCATAAGTGTCCATTTAATTTATATGGAATTCTTTGTGTCATTAGCATTAATCAACATGTATAAGGAAATGAATATAAAGGACATCAGCATTATAGACATTTTTTATTAAAGAGACTGACAGCAATTTTTAGTTAGGTTTAGCCTAAGTGAACAAATTACTTAGCTTTAGTGGACACTTGATCCAGGTCAGAGTTGGATCAATAACATTTGTACGCTCAAGGCGTATGTATGGAATGTATGGAATGTTCCAGTCCACTGCAGACAACAGTTTTGTACCCGACTCACCAGCACCAAAAATGATATATTAACTTGGACAACTTTCCTGTCTTATAACACACAGATGTACCAGGTCATAGTATCTAGGTCGTAGTATCTGATATCATTCAGATGAGGATGGGTTTCCTGTTGAGTCTGATTCCTCTCAATGATTCTTCTTACTGCAATATCAGAGAGTTTTTCCTCGCGACGTTCAGACCCGGCTTGCTCATCAGGGACAAACTGACAACTATAATTTATACACTAAACATTTCCTAAAGACAGTGGCCACTGTTGAAAGTGCTATGTGTAACATAGTCATACCTAAGCTAGAGTACAGACATGGATATGAGGAGAACAGTAGCTAGAACTCAGAACTGTATCTTGGAGCTAATGTAAGAGATCCTAACACCATGAGTTCCCAGAAATGGAATTCCTGGGAGGCCAGGATTTCAGATATTTCTGATCATGGCTCCAGCGTACTGAGAAAACTTTCTACCTTAATGGTGTCCAAGCACTAGTGAAATGCTTGGATAAGTGCATTAGTGTAGCAGAGGATTATATAGAGCAATAAAGCTAGTTTGAAAGAGAGAAAGAAGAAGAGAGCGAAAACCGTGTTTGTTCATGTGAAACCTTATAGACAGATCTCTTGTGGATTTTCAGGGGCAAGACAGATTCGTGAAACAATTTTGGTTGGATAAAAAAATAAAAAATACTCAATCCCATGATCCTAAATGGCTATTATGTAGCCGCGGGTCGTTTGATTGTGTTTGGGCTTCGTGGAGAGATCTTATTCTTTGTAGACGGTGAGCTTTGACATAAAGGGCAGCTCTATTCAGTTCTGTAACAGCTTTCATCTGAATAGTAACAAAGCACTGTCCCCACCCCATTATATACCCTCCAGCCCACACACAGACACACATGCATGATATTTCTTATTCATTTCATCCTGTGTTCCTTCTTCTACCATTTTTTATTGTGTTCCTTTATGTTACACATTAACAAATTCTCTCTCTCTCTCTCTAGCTCTCAGAATTTTTGGCTGCGTGTGTTCTGAGGTCCAGGTGTTGGATGAATAGTTCTCCCCCTGGTGTGTGTTACAAAGGAAAGAGTGTGTGTGTAGTGCCATTTGATTGTGTACAAATAGACTAAGCACAAATAGACGATATTGGCTGCAAGGATAAGACTGTATTGGCACCTCTAAAGTGTGTGTGTGTGTGTCTTTACATAGACCTGGTCAGTGTCGTGGATTGTGACATTTTAATCTCGGAAACCCAAAGACACCAAAGACATGAGATTTTGGCAGATTCTGATATTTTCTTGTCCCAGCTAGATGTTCAAGCTAATTTTCTGCATGAGGCAGGTGCAGCATATTTTTTCAGAGTCATGATAAAGGGGCTGCATCTGGTATATGTGCAGTCAGAGTCAGGGGACACGGTGTCGGATACAAACAGAAACGCAATCTCTGTGCGTGAGAGCAAAGCAGTGGTCTGCTGTTATTAGAAAACTGCCCAGTTCTCCAGCTCAAGTAAAACACTCAATGTATCTTTTGCGTTTTATAAAGTAAAGAGACACTCTATTCAAAAGGGAAGAAAAACTCATTATTTTGTACATGAAGGAATTCAGGACACTTTGGACATAAAATGGCCACTTCCCTACTCTTCTCCTTCCTTGCAAAGCTTTTACAAATCCGGTGAAAATCCCTTCCGAGTACTCAAGAAAAGAACCATGACCAAAAGGCCACACTTCATTGCGTGAGATTCAAACAGTGTCCTTCTGAAAGGTAACATGAGCACACTTCCCTTCCCATGAAAGACTCGAGAGGTTTTTTTTTTTTTCCAGCTGAGATGTCTGATTTAGGTCAAAGTACAACATCAGCTCTTGTGCTCACGCTCTGAATCCACTCTGGGTGCCTAGATATCGATCGATCCATCCATCCATCCATCCATCCATAATATTCTGTATACCGCTTATCCTGTATAGCAGATGTGGTCAACCCTGCTATTTGAGAGCTGCTGACTCCTGATTCAGGCGTATTCAGTCAATCAGAAGCCAGAAGAAACCAATTCATTCGTCTTTCTTCCTCTCCACCCTCATCTAAGATAGTATCTTCCAGCTTCTGATTGATTGAACAGAGTAAGTAGCGCAGGGATAATTGGAAAGCATGCAGGCCTGCTGGCCATCACTGCTGTATAGGGTCATGGAGTCCTCAAGCCTATCCCATGTTGCTTAGGGCACAAAGAGGGTACATCATGGATGGGGTGTAAACCCATTGCACAGCATAGGCAAGTACACTCATAACCAATCACACACTGCAGGCAATATGGAAACACCAGTCAACCGTGACTGTATGTATTTGGGACTGTGGGAGGAAACCAAAGTATCTGGAGCAAATTCAGCAATCATAAGGGACAACATGCGAACTTAACATCCACAGGAAAAGTGGAGAGATTCAAACTCCCAGTCCTGAAGGTGCTGGGAGTTTGAACGATCATAAAAATGGGAATAAATACAACCACATTTGTCCTCTACAGTCCATAGATGGACTATAGTGGTTTCTAAATGGATGGATGGATGGGGAATGGTTAGGCTTCAGTATATTTTCTAAAAAACAGAAATGACTTCTGGGTCAAACATGTGAAAAAGAAAATTCTTAGTCACGACCAATATGTAAACAAATAAAATTGCAATAAAAAAAATTCAGGCCCATACAGAAACCACCCTAAGCCTGGAATCAAATCCTACAGTCTTACAAATCAATATCTTGAACTTGGTTCTTCCCATAATGTAATTGTAAAAAAAAAGGTTAAAATAAAAAGAAATAAAAAAAATCTGTATGAAAAACCATTGCACTTACAAGTTCAGGATTGCTGGTAGCAGTAATAACAGTGCACCGACACTGTATTTGAAATTTGATTTAATTGCAGCGCATGGTCAGTGCAGTTCACAGGTTTTCCTTTCCTTTCTTTTCTTTTTTTTTTCTTTGGCTGGCTTTACTACCCTATCATCAACAAAACAACAACAAAGAAAAAACATGAGACGTTCCTGATTGCTGAAAATCTAAGGAATTGTGTCCAGTATTATGTCAATGAATACCGAGTTTAATAGGCATCTTCTAAGACGTTTCAGGCAGAACTGCTGATCCAATCAGAACCTCTTGGACGTGGTTCTAAAGAAAGTTTTCCACCTGAAGTCGTTGCCAAGTTTGTAAGTATCGCAGATATCCCCTTAATTAAAAGGCAAGGCTTGCTTCCCTAGTCTGTTCACCGCGATATGTAATTGTTGGCACCAAGAGTGATATAAAATTCATTTCTGCTTTTCACCGAACAAATTAACGATCTGTTAAAATAAAAATTACCCTCATGCGGAATACAAATGTGAGGTAACTAGTAATAATGCACATTGCATTGGTCAGTCCAGTTTCATTTCACCTCCATAAAATTTGTAGTAGTTTTGAAAGAAATGTGTAATTGTTGATCAGGGTATGTTTATTTCACAGAAAGGATTCTCCAGTGTAGATGCTTTGTCCGTCCATTCATTCTCTACACCACTTGTCCATTGTACAGTCACAGGTAGCGTGGAGCCTATCCCAGGGCACAAGGCGGAGTACACCCTGAATGAGGTGGCAACCCATTGCAGGGCACAAGCACACACACACTCATACATAAAATAAGTGATAAAAAAAAACTAAATCTAAATATAGTTGCAAGCAGCGATGACGGGCCCAAGCACCCTGTGCCATCGCCAATCCGGGCGCACTGCACAACCTGTGTGTTATTTGAGTGTGTTAAGAAAACCCAAAATAACTGACTTCCTGATGAGTTGAGCCCAGGATATGCAGTGCGAAAATTGTTCGGCTCAGTGAGCTCTAAATGTGTACTGAGTTTTGTGTGCATACGTGCAAGTGTGTATGAGCTGGGTGTCCCCCGTCTCGTACCCTAAGTCTCCTGGAACAGGCTCTAGGCCCCCGCGACCCTGTATACAGGATAAAGCAGTGATGGACAGAAGATGCGATCTATAATTGAATGCTTATGGAAAAAAATAAAGGCTTAGATGAAAGCATTAGCGATCAGATTTCTTCTTCTGGTAAGTGTGCAAGTACCTTGCTTTGCTAATATGCCAGAAAAGCTAGTTTGATGCATTAACTTAAGAAAATCTTATTTCCATATGGATTAGAGCACTATTTACAGCTTCATTTGTCATTAAGTACTTGAGGGATTTATTGCAAGCAAGTGTAATTTCATGTTAAATTTCATGTTTTTCTATAAAAACTACAGATGACGACATGTCGCTTGCTAGCCTGAACAGACGAGGGGCGGTTATGAAAAACAAATGGAAATAATAACAAAAAGAAGTCATGAAGTCAGTGTGAAAAAACATTGCAGTTACAAGTTCAGGATTCCAGCTGACAGTAATAACAGAGCTCTAACACTGTATTTGAAATTAAATTTAATTGCAATTCATGGTCAGTGCACTTCACAGGTTTCTTTTCTTTTCTTCTTTTAATTTGGCTGGCTATACTACCCTATCATCAACAAAACAACAACAAAGAAAAAACACAAGACTTTCCTGATTGCTGAAAATCTAAGGAATTGTTTCCAGTATTGTGTCGATGCATATCGAGTTCAAGAGGCAGCCTCTCAGACGTTTCAGGCAGAACTGCTGATCCAATCAGAAGTTTTTTTACTTAAAGAAAGTTTTTCACCCAAAGTCGCTGCCAAGTTTCACAAGTATCACAGATATCCCCTTAATTAAAAGGATTTGTAAATTTTCAAGCTTGTCCAAATTATGTCTTCGGAAATAAGTACGATCATGAACATATACCTACAGGGTCAAAACCAAAAAACTGTGAAACTTTCAGGCGACTTCAGGTATGAAATTCGTCTCCCTCGACCTCGCACTTATTGACTTCATCCTCTTCCATCCCTTAAAAAAAAAACCACTTTGGCGAGTGTTTGGTGATGACGAATTGATTACCGAGGCTGAACTTCCTCGTCCTCCAGAGCCAAAGCGAAGGCTTCTTCAAAGACGGTCTCTACCAGCTCATCTATCGTTCGGAGACGTGTGTGGCCCTAGGAGGCGGATATGTAGAGAAGAACTCAACCAATGTTCGTCTCCATTACATTATTTTTTCTTAGCATGATATCAATTTTATGACTGCCGCTCGTAGGGTTAGTCTTTTGCAGTGGCTCAAGTCAATACTGAAAAACAGTTATCTAGTATTTTCACTTTGCCTTGTTTCGCTTTGTCCCCTTTCCATTTTCATCTGCCGTTTTTTCCTTCACCTCTACCTGCACGTGATGGTGTAGGAGTGCGATGGGATCAGGATGTGAAAATCTTCCTTCTTTTTGTGTGTTTGCGTGACTGTCTGTATGTGTCTGACAATAAGAGGATTTAGTAGCGGTGCTGGGACTGCAGGGCAGACTTACTTATCAGCACAAAGCGTTAGCTATTATAAACTCCCGTGATTCATCTTCACCTCTGTGTGTGTGTTTATCTGTGTATGTGAGTGTGTTATACAGGACGTACAGACTGCAGTCTCGTCACACCAACGCTGCAAACGGGCGATATCAGCTAGACGGAATAATCCTATTTATACGCGGCAACCACAAGACTTTTCAGAATGTACACTAATTTTTTTGACTGTATTTACACACAGGACAATTCTGTTGTTTGACCTTTTTTGTTATTTGAGAGAAATATGCACCAGTGTGACTGGATGGAAAGTGCACGGGAGTGCAGGCAAATCTGACATCATTGTTTCTTTGTTTGATTTTATAGTTTTAAGGAGTTAAACGGTACCACAATCGTAAAATCACACAGTAGTCAAGGATGAGTGTAAATGAGCCGAATGAAGTAGTATTCGTCCTATTGAACAGCTAAACATGAAGCAGACATTACTTCCATGTGTGTGTGTGTGTGTGTGTGTCTGTGTGCATGCACGCATGTAAGGCTGTCAGCTTTACCCCGCTGTTCATGAAATCCAAATCTAATTCCTGCTACAGGTAAATGAAGCAAGCAAGACGTCTTGCTGACAGCGCCGCTTCCTGAGCGGCTGATTGGCTAACGGCGCAGATGTAACGAGATTAAGCCTGTGACGTGCTCGCTTGATTAATTTCAGCTTTTAATAAAGGTGTCACTTTTATTTAGGTGACATTTAACACTTGATAGAACCTCGATTTGATAGGCTGGATCTGGAACGACAGATGAGCGATCTAATACAGTGTATGCCAACGCCCTCACACACGAGAAGCACATGGGCAACCTTCGCAATATTAAGGTTGTTTAGATCACATTGATAATGGACATTTAGAATTGAAAATGTCTGGACTGTCAATGTGAGTCTTTGTCATGTTATGGCGCTTATTAGAGCATTTGGTCACCATAGAGTCTATAGATATGTGTGTGTGAGTGTGCGAGTATGTGTGAACCTCATCATGACCCATTAAACAATCAAACCAAGAACGTTGCAAGCAAACTGAGCAAACAATTTTAAAAAATCCTCAGTCCTAAGTGGCATTTGGTATGTAGTTAATCCCTGAAGTTGGCTCAGCTGAACGGACGATAAGGCGAAGGTCCAGTGTGGAGGTGTCCAAGAATATGACCGGCAGTATGTGAACAGCCGGGGTTTTTAGCTCTTCCATGTGCTGTGATGAAGCCTTTGAACAACAGACAACAGATGGCTGTGTCCCAATCCTCACTGGCTGGGACTTGAAGTCTAGGCTGCCTGTCAAGGGGTACTATTGCGCGAGAAATCATGGAGTCTCTCTAGACTTTGTGTGGTGTAGCATTTTGCATTTTACAAAGTAATTAGTATGAATCTTACATGTGGCGTGTTAGCATTAAGCAGACTTAGCTTTAGGCGGGCATAGTCGCCAAGGCCTATAGGGAGATACTAACGTTAAGCTAAGCTAATCATTCCAGGGTTGAAGCTTGTTTACGGTCGCTTGTGCCTACACACACTGACACACAAATGCACATAGAGATTTAGCATAGAAAGTGTGAAATTAATGTAAATTGATTAAAAGGTCTATAAGGTTTAACTAAACACTCACCGGCTTTACTGAGCAACACGGCTTCCAGTCTGGAGAATTCATTTATTTGCTGCTTCTCATTATACAGTATATCAGTTCTATTTATTTATTTATTTATTTATTTATTTATTTTTGTTTTGAGCCAGAAGAGGCTGGTATAAATGGGCTAGCGTGACTTTCAAAGATAAAAAAAAGGCATTGATATGAGAATTCATATTTGGCAGCCTGATCAGATTTTTTGGTCATTTTTTGGTCCTTAAACCAAACACATCAATGGTTTTAAGAAAAAATACACAGAATAGTATGAAGGAGCAAGGATAGGGCTGATTGCTTTATAGACCAGATCGTACATTTTTCCAGCCTCAGTAGGTATGTTAGTTAACTTGTACACTAATATTCCACCAATAATCAAAATAATACCCGGTCCAAATAAAAATTACGCAAGAACTTCAATCTGAACAGTCTGACAGGCGGCAGTGGTAGCTCAGAGGGCTAAGGCACTTAGTTCCTCATCGGAACATCAGTGATTCGAACCCCAACTCCACCAGGTTGCCATTGTTGGGCCCTTGAGCAAGGCCCTTAACCCTGCTTACTGTATCATGGCTGACCCTGAACTCTAACCCCAGTTATACTGGGATATGCAAAGAAAGAATTTCACTGTGCATTAATGTACGGTATATGTGACAGATAAAAGCTTAACTTAAACAATAAAGTAAATATTATTATCCAATAATTGATCTGAACGTTTGCCTCTTGTTGGACTAAAATCCACCATATCCAAGTCCAACAGTTTCTCACTCTGCATCGATGGTCCCTCAGTTTCTCACTCTCCTCAGGTCAAAAACCTGGGGGTCATCCTTGATGTCACTTTGTCCTTCGAGGCCCATATAAACATCTAATATCTGCAGGTCATGTTACCTCCAGCTAAGTAACATTTCTCATCTTCACCCGCTCCTCACTCCACACACTGCTGCCACTCTTGTATGTGTACTGGTCACCTCCCGTATTGATTAATGTACAGTAATTCACTTCTAACTGGCCTACCTCAGAA
This sequence comes from Clarias laeviceps, assembly GCA_030014305.1. NCBI lineage: Eukaryota > Metazoa > Chordata > Actinopteri > Siluriformes > Clariidae > Clarias > Clarias laeviceps. The sequence continues at coordinate 32,112,887 of JAQMYJ010000037.1, forward strand.
TCTCCTACATAAACCCCAACTTATCCAGAACTCAAACACTAAATTAACTCAAACAACTTTAAAGCATCGCATTACCCCCACCCTTCAACAACTCCACCGGCTCCACATCAAATACAGTATAGAGTTTAAAATGCTATTTGCTCTTCTTCATCAAGGCTCCTTGTTACACCCCCTTCCTGTCTGACCACCCTTGGCTCTAGGACCTTTAGCTGTACTGCTCCTCAACTCTGGAATTCTCTCCCCAGAAACATCTGTAACGTACAGTAGGTTCTCCAACCAAATTAAAATCTCAACCTAGGACCCATTTATTCAAAAGAGCTTATCCTACATGATGTACTTACTGTAAGGCTTCACGCAAATCTCCATTTAAATCTACTTTTGAATCGTCATTTGTTTTTAAATGTCTGTTTAAATTATGGCAATGTTCCTTGTTTCATTTAAAATTCTTTCAATCACTTACTCCTTAACGTTATCTTTGTTATCAATGTTATCTTGTTTTATCTTTTAATTTATCCTTGGTTTGACCTTGAAGGAGACCTTGGGTGACCAAAAAGGCACCTATATATAAATGAAATGCATTATTATTATTATTATTATTATTATTATTAAATACATACATTTCTGTAGATGTTTACCCCACAGAGGGGTAACATTAGACAACATGATGAGTTTTCAGGAGGAAAATCTTGCTCTTCCTGATCAGTAAACTCCATGAAAACAATTCTCTCCCACCAGTCAGACTTTCATCCACAAGTTGCCTGGCTGAGGAAAGGACACTGATCACATTTTCACACATATTAAATCATCTAACCAATCATACTATAGATGAGACTGAATTCCTGTAATCAGTCATAACGCAGAAGCCGGGATTTACCAGAAAAGATGCCTGATCTACTGTAACCTTAAAGATCGATGAGCTTCTTGTCCTTATTCTTTGTGCATGAACCACGTTTTGCATGTCAGAAATGTTCATTCTGATTAAATGCTTTGAGCATGTAAACACACATCATAGCAGATCAGCATCTGTGTAAACAGTTAAATTGGAATCTGTAATCAGAAGGATTTCAATGAGATCAAAGAAATGAGATTCTCCTGTTGTGTCAGGAGAATTACTGTAACATGTGGTGAGAGGACTGTGCTGCAATGTATTAAAGGAAATCCAAAAATCTTTGACCACTTTTCACTTTAGCACTCCTACAGAAAGTTATAAAATAATATTCTTTAAAAATATATATTTTTACGTTTAATTGGGTCACTGCTGACTCTGTAGACAAGTACATCAGGATCTGGGTGAAAAATGCATGAACAAATTTAAAAAAACTTACCTTCAGAGGCGTTTCACATTTGTCACACTGTGACTGCCAAAATTTTTTTTGGCTGCCATTTAAAAATGCTTATGACATTATATCCTCCAGGGGCACTAAAATGAAAAGTTCATTTATTTGCCGTACTACAGGGTTCTTCAACTGTAGTCCTTCAGTGCCAGTGTGCAGCACAGCTTGTAATTCACCAATACCTAAGCACATCCAATGAACCTGGTAATTAACAGAATAGTTGAATTTTTGAGCTTCGTTTAAACAGAAGGCGGCGCAGTGGCTTAGTGGTTAGCTCTGTCTCGTTGCCCCTCCATGGCCCGGGTTTGATTCCTGGATCTGTGTGCATGAAGTTTGCCTGTTCTCCCCGTCCTTGTTGGGTTTCCTCCGGGTACTCCAGTTTTCTCCCACAGTCCAAAGACATGCAGATCAGGCTAACTAGCATTCCCAAATTGCCTGTAGTGTGAGAATGAGTGAGTGTGCATGTGTGTGCTCTACAATGGATTGGAACCCCATCCAGGGTGTACCCTGTCTCTTGCTCTCAGTGTTCTGGGATAGGCTCCAGGCCCTCCGCAACTCTATTTACAGGATAAAGTGGTATAGACGAGGAGTCTAAGTTGAAGAAAGCAGTGGAGGACCACTGCCATGCACATTTTAATGCATTCTCAGCTTCCAGACGCAAAACATTAAAATGCAAAACATTATGCACAATACTGTGTGGGTTCCCCTGCCATCTGGGCAGCTCTGGCTCTTCAGCGTATGATTCCACAAGACCTCTGGGGGTGTGCTGTGGTGTCTGGCAGCAGGACGTTAGCAGCAGATCCTTTGCGTGCTGTGGGTTGCAGGGTGGGACCTCCATGCATCAGACTTTTTTTTTCTCTGGGGAGTCCCATAGGTGCTCAATTGGAGTGGGATCTGAGAGTTTGGAGGCTGCTTTTACAGTCCTGGGCTTTTCGCCTGCTGGGTACTGTGCATGACTTGCTTTGGTGCACTAGTTGTCCTGATGTTGTGTGTATCGGGGCCAGCATCGACTTTTTTCAGGGATTTGTTCTGTAGTGGCTGTTCTATTGGATTGGACCAGGCAGGATAGCCTTTGATCTCACAGGCATGGATGAGCATAGACGGGTGTCCATGATCCTGTCACCAATGTTAATGTGTTAATATTTTGTGGGGTTAATGTTTTAGGTGATTGGTGTATATAAAATCAATTTATCGTCAAACCAAACTATTATTATTTACGTCTTGCTTATAAACTTGAACGAAATGATCTCTATAATTTATAACAATCTTTTTAAGCTGTAGGGCCCCATTTTCTTCCCCAGAGACAAAACAGGGACTAGGCTGCTCACTCAAGTGTGAGTATTATCATTTAAATTACTTTATTACTCTACCAATTCAAATCACCACATACTGTATATATAATTTTAGAAATACAATGAGTAAAATAAACCATTTTCACAGTTTTTGATAGGATTAAATGCTGCCTATTCTGTTCTGTCAATGGTAGTGAATCTTAATATATTCCTACCTGGGGGAAAAATAGAAAAGAAAAAAAAAAAAACTGTTGCATGTAGCACAATAGCAGATAATTCTGCTGTACAGGCGAGTTACAAAACACAACCCAATTCATGAGCACAGTTACAGAACGCACCAAAGAAAATAGAACCGGCAACGGTAATTTAACGCATTGCGACTTCACAAAAGCTCTACCGACACTGTGAACTAGGGACCAATACAACAAACCATAAAACACCATACAAAAGCTGCTGCAATTCTCAATTCGCTCTAAGAGGTTTGACGACACTGCTACTTATTGTCAGCTATAATACGCCGGCTTCTAATTGATTTTTTTTTCTTGCGTCATAGTGATTTTCTTCTTCTCTCTTTATTCCTTTCACAGCATAACGTTTAACTGCCATGATGACTGAGGAGGAGCGTCCCACGGCGGTGGGTGTGTCCTCCCCGGGAGCTGATTCCAGGCCAGACGCCGTTCCGTCTCCTGGATGGGAGGCAGCAATCGATGAGGAGGTGGGACGACCGGAGCATGAAGAGGCGGGGTCTGCGGTGCAGGAAGTGGAAGACGAAGCGAGCAGCGAGCTAAGTGCCGTGGTGGTGCCTTATCCGGAGCTAGCACCAGTCGTTTTCTTCTGTTTGAAACAGACGACGTGCCCGCGCAGCTGGTGCATCCGCCTGGTGGCCAGCCCATATCCTTTATTGCGCTTACTGTACACAAACACACAAGTATACACACACAAGTCTGTGGGTAAAGTACAGTTTCCTACACTGCTCTGTCGGCTAAAATGTGAGTATTAGCATTTATTACTGCTGCGCTAATCATGTTATCAGAACTGATTTAATGTAGATTTGTCTACATCTTGTCTTTTGGGGTGTTTTCAGTGCTCAAAGTTTCTTGTTTATTATTATTTCGACTTCGACGTTGATGCTCATAAACTTCAAGGTGAGCTCAGTGTTTCTCAGCAATGTGTGTGGCAAGTTTTTGTAAAGAGTTCAGGAAAATAATCTGCTTATATAATGAAAGCACCAGAAAGTAACCCGAAAGTGTATTCTGGCGAATGTGTCCTATGCTGGTAAGCAAGGGAAGGGTCCTCAGTTTCTCTCATAGGATCTTTTTGTTTATCTTTCATGGACTGCCATAAAATTCTCTTCCTTGCTGCTGTGTTCTCATTAAAAATGATATTAGATGGTGAAAAGGTTGCCATATACCATACATTAAGCAACATCACACAAGAGGGAGTGCTGTTGTGATGAATATCAGCACAGCTGTGATGCGGTCGTAGGAACGAGGACTCACACCAAATGCTGAAGGCATCACAGTCTTGACTGGCTGAGTCAGTTAATGGACTGTAAATCACAGTCAAAGTAGGTTTAAATTCAGGTGAGCAGAATAAACCATGGAGGTGGTGGACAGTCCTGTAAATCCCGTAAGTTTCTCTTTAATTTGCTACTTCTTCCGCTTTAGAATATCAGCTCTCTTAACTTCTGGGGTCGCCAGTTAAATCCCAAATAGTGTTAAAGGGAAAGTTAGTGTGCCAGGGTGTACAATCCCTTACCCCACATACCAAGTAGGGCCATTGATCAACGGTTGATAAGTGATTTCGGATTCAGCCTTGTGTTAGCTTTGTAGCCATGAATAAAAGAACACCGAGGTACAGAGACATTGCGGAACAACTTAGAAGCGTTGTTAAGAAATACATCGCTGAAAATGCTTCTGTGATTGTTTTTAAATGTGGTTTTTGGTAGGCAGCTGCTCTCCCCTCAGTATGGCGGACCATACCGACCTCCTTTCACCCACACGGCGACTGACAGCTAGTGTGGGTCAGTCACCTGGGATGCGGAGTGATACTGTACATACAGTATAGTTAAACAGCCCAGTGCTATTGTGCTCTATTAACACCACTCATGGAATGCCTCCCGTCTAATCAGATTGATTGTTTGTAACTAACTATTGTAGAATCTTAAGTATACTAAACTATGATTTGTTCTTTGGCACAGATCGTCCATCATCCATGTCCTTTAAAAAAGGTAGTTGCATGGGCTTGAAAGATTCACTCAGCAGGATAAGCTGATTAGAGAATGGTAGCACAAGCACTCAGTTGTGACGAATGGAAGCAGTTTCTTTGTTACTTATATAATAACTCATATTCTGCTCTAGTAATAATTCTTCGGAATAATCTAGTGATGCTTGTGAGACCGTGAGACATCCCGCATTGTGCTATGTGAAAGAAAGTTGGAGTAACTCTAAAGCAATAGAAAAAGACAGGAAGTGTGTGTGTGTGTGTGTGTGTGTGTGATGAAGTGATGGATGGAGGCGATACAGGAGGAAGTGGAGCAGAAAGTTCCCCTCATCAGCGCCGCAGGTGTGCAGGGTCGGAGCAGAGATAAGGGGCCAGGCTTTTCACACAGTGATTGTGAAGATATAGATGAAGGGAAATGAGGGAATTGGTAGGGCAGAATAGAGGAGAGCAGGAACCCACCAGGGTACTACACTGTTTCATTTCATTACTGCTCTGCCTTTTGCAGCCCATCAGCACAATTGCAGTCTGTCTTGGGACACACTGCCAATCAAAAGTTTTTAAGGTGTCTATATAAACATTGGTTTAGCCTTATTTAAATGTATCCAGGAAATTAATTAGCTCTAGCCCAGGCACCAGGGCCATACAGATTATCTACCCTATGTGGCAAAAGAATTATAATTAAAAAAAAACAACAATGAATGGGAACATCACTTGACCATAATGTCGATATATGGGCCGTTCAAACCGTTGCCATGAAGTTGAAAGCACACGATATGATGTAGCTTTATAATTTTACTTCCTTAAAAAGAAGGATGGAACCTAACCCAAATATGTTCCAGCATGATGCCTGTGTGCACAAATCTAGGTAGGTCTTGAATGGAGTGGAAGAACCAGGCCTCCTTTATTGAAATCAATACCTGACCTTGTTAACAACCATGATGATTAGTATGTTCAAAAAGCCCATATATGTGGAATGAGCAGATGCCCAACTTATTCTTATCCAAAAACGACTTACATTTTTATCTCATTATACATCTGAATAGTTTAACAGCTTTCCTCAAGGGCCTAACAAAGGCAATTCGGTGGTCCTGGGGTTTGAATCTGGGACTTTCTGATCTGTAATCCAATGCCTCAACCGCTGAGCTACACCTGCCCCATCTGTGTTCCAGTCTTGCATTCACGGTTGCCCAGTGAACAAGTGTGAACAAACAATACAGAAAAGTGAGGCTACACCTACTGTACTTCCGAGGCTTCAGTCTCACCATAACCTGGCATTGACGTGTTGTGTGTTCTGAGATGCAGTTATAGTTATTTGATTTAGGGTGTTGTTTTTTTTTATTGGACCAGACCATCCTCTTGAAGTGGATGCTAAAAATTCTACCAATAGATAAAACACTCGTTTTGTGTCACATCATGAGTTCATTTGAAAGAGGACTCAGTTGTCTTTCTGGTCCACTACAGCTCTGATGTAGTTCCTGTGGAGCTCTTAGAACTTTTACGGGCTTTGGATTATTTGGATAATGCCAACACTGTGGCCATAACAAGACTGGCCTGTAAGCAACTACAAGTAAACTGGGAGCTGCATACTGTAGAAGCACCATAATGGTATATGATCTAAGAGTAATACACTTTCATGTGTGCATGAAATTTGCTTGTTCTCTCCGTTATTGGTGTCTGGGCACTCTGTTATCCTCCCACAGTCCAAAGACGCACAGTTTAGACCAACTGGTGTTCCCAAATTGCCTGTAGTGTGTGAATGGATTGGCACACTGTCTATTGTGTAACCTCCCTGATGTCTGATGACCTGATGTCTCCTGGTATAGGTTCCAGGCTTCCTGCAACCCTTATAGAAAATGAATGAATAAATCTGTTACATCTCACTTTATACTAGAGATGGGGGGAAACTATTCAAAGATACATCATGTTTTTATGGCATATTATTTATACTGTATTATAGTAATATTTGACTATAAAACTTTTAAATGTAACAAGGGGATTAACCACCAGCGTCCCACTGGCAGTCAGTTATTAGTGAATAAAGATGCACTTTTTCTGTACAGTGGTTCTTTTCATACAAATTTAATCCGTTCCGGAGGCAAAAAATTTTCATAGGAAATAATGTAAATGCAGATAATCCATTCCAGCCACTCAAAAATATTACCAATGTTACCAATTTTAAACACTATAATTATATTTTACATAATAAATAGACATTAAACCTCATTTAACCTTAATTTATGATTCCTCTTGGCACCGGACACCTTATAAAAACTAAATTGAAATTGTCTCACTTTTCTTCTTGCTACCGTCCTTGATATCATTCATGGGACCCATGGTACTATGTCTTCACTAATCTATGCAAAAAAAAAAAAAACAGTTCGCTTGGCTTTCCATTGACGCAAAAAAGTTTTAAACTTAGCTGGCGTTCGGTTTGGCTCGGTTCGGTCGCTCGGATGGCGAAAAAATGCTTTCTTGCAAAATTTCAGTTCTTAAGGCGAACAATTCTTGAAGCTGGGCGTTTGTATGCCGAGGTGCCACTGTATTTCATAGTGAATGCTGTTTTCTGACCTGAAGCACAGCAATTTATTTTATGTAAGAAAAATTGATAGGACATGGAAAACAAGCCATATCCATGATTGACGAATGTCCATCGAAGAATAAATTATTAATTCATTATTAATTAAGTGCATGTGAGCCTAACATTTATATCACACACTGGATATCATGGCTCTAAATAACTGTAAATGCAACTGTTTACAGCATTTCATCTTAAAAAAACAACAACAACAACCCACATCTTAATGATTATTTGTTTTCAGTCCAGGCTTGCGTGCACCAACATGGTGGACGGATTTTCAATCAACCCACAAGTAAAACGAACTGCAAAATGGACTTGAACCGAGCCGAACTAAGATCACCTCCATTTCACCAGCGTCTGAGTTCAATTGAAGTCTTCAAATGGACAGAAAAAGTGCTGACTATTTACTTTGACTTCATTTTTAGTGGCTGAAAGGCACCAACACCTATAGAATAGCTTGAATCAGTGTGGCTACTCTCATCTGTCCCCTCTTGTCAACAAGGCTTTCTGCCTGCAAAGCTGCCACTCACTGGAAAGTTTTTTTCTTTCTTCTTTCCTATTCTGTGTAAACGCCTGGAACTATTGTGAAAATCCCAGGAGATCAGCAGTTTCTGGAATACTAACACCAACAATGCCACTGTCAAAGCCACTGAGATCACGTTCTCAGCTGTGATGTATTAAAGCTGTTGACCTGTATTTGCACATTTTCAGACATTGCACTGCTTCCACATGATCGGAGAATGATATGGACGTGCAGGCGGACAGGTTTGTACTGGAATCTCTGGATTCATGTCACCTTTCGCAGTCATACTGGTCATTGGATCGGCTATGGTAAAATGCCCGTAGATGCGAAAGAGTACGAGAACAATGCCCTGCAACAGATTGATCTTTTATCCAGGGTGTACTCCCGGGTGAGGCTCCATGAAACTCCATTAAAAGGAATTTTGCCCAACTTTGTCTTATATTTTTATTTCCCTGCAAGAATTATCGTGTACACTTACTTGAACAGTGCTAGAACAACAATCCTGACCCAAGATCCTTTTCAAATAATGCTGTTTCTCCGAGGCCCAAAGCTGCAACCACTTGTCTTTCTCTGCACCAAACTCAGACAGTTTATTTGTACTTGTTTGACACTAAAAGCCTTATTATTAGTGTTAATTGTTAATGAATAGAAAACCCATTATCTTCCATACATTTCCAGACAGGCGGAAAAACAATGCCCCAGGGAGCACAGCAACATGACTCATGATTTGCAGTAATACTTGCAAAAGACTTCAATCAAACGGACGACGTACACATAGTCGACAGGTTATTCGTTACTAGACATCTTCAGTATAAGTATAGTCCATATAGTAGTGTGAACTAACAACTGATTTCTTCATATTTTGTTTTCATGGTTTCAGACGTTCTTGTATTTTTAATGTTGTCTTGGGGAACAGTTCTCCGGGCTTCCTTAAGGCCTTTTTTTTTGGGTTTTTATTTTCAGTCCAGTACCTGTACCTGACCAGATTCAGAAGACTGTTTTTCTGTTTGTTAAGCTGCACAGTGATGCATGAACCAGTGAGATAAGACTGAAATAAGATGCAGATGATGATTAGTATACTGAGTGGTTGGAACAGATGAGAGGGGAAATGAGGTTGCTGCTGAGGTTGTTATGGAAACAACTGATTTTTTTAGTTGTACCTTTCACTTGTGCACTTTTTTTTAATTTAATTTGTCATATACAAAACCATGCACAGTATGATACATGCTAAAATGCTTAGAGGACTGTATGTGACCTAAAATGGAAAGATGGGATAGAATAGAAAAATTTCCATAAAATAAAAGGAAAATTGTGCTTGGGAATACAATTAAACCGATGATAGATTTTCCAATTAAAAA
>JAQMYJ010000037.1:32124272-32141018 GCA_030014305.1 Clarias laeviceps
AAAAATAAACAAGAAATCTCTCTAATGATACTTGATTGAGTGACACACTAACGGAATCACTGCTGTAAAGTAAAAATGAAACCAATTAACCTGCACTTTACCTTTGAAAAGAATCGCGACAGAGCAGTGTTTCTGTGTAGAGCAGAGTGTGTGTATGTTTGTGTCTGTGAAGGCGAAAGTAGGAGGGGTCTGAGTGTGTCTGTGTGTGCACGCGTCACTGCACAACGTACCGCACACACACACACACACAGCAGGCAAAGAGCAGCCTTGAGCAGACTGTGTTCACACAGTGTTATAGTAAACAGTACATGCGTGCACTGGATTATACCAGTAAGACCCAGCAGGGGAGACGATTACCCACAATTCCGCTGCACAAGACTTGTTAGTTTTCCAAGTCAAAATTTATAAAAAATCTTTGCTCGTCTTGCGGAACAGTCGCAAACCGCGTTACTATTATAGTTTAATCTCTCTTTATCTCTTTCTCACAGACATGCGCGCACACACACACACACACACACACACACACACACACACACACACATGCACTAACTGGCAATTAAAACAAAGTCTCTTCATTAAAACAAATAAATAAATATATAGATTTTGTTTTATTATCTATTTTTTTTTTGTCTAGTGTCAGTAATTATTCCTGAATCCATAAGTGAAGAACGGATATCTATTTCCCTAAATTAGCATTTTATCACATTATACAGGTCGCTGGCTAAAATCATGGAGGCACTTATGCAAAAGAGCATCGAAAATAATGCTATAAAAGCAGCCGCTTCAAGTCAGATGAGTTAACAAAGTGGTTAATGCACCGTTTTGCAGCTTCATGCACAAAAATTATTAAAAACATCCTTCAGTGTGGAGGTATAGAAATCCCGAGACATCTGGGTTAAATATCATAGTCCATCCATCTCTCTCTCTCTCTCATGAATTTTTATGCATTTATTTCAAATGGATATTATTAAATTGCATAGGGCAAGGCCTCGCAAAACCTTATATAATCAAAGCACAGAATAAACATCAGTAATACACTATATTTCACAAATATGACAAACAGTTGTCATTACATTTGTTTATTGGACCCATTAAAGTGCCCCCCCCCACCTCCCCCGCTGCCCCTTCCTCCAATATTATCTGAACCAGTTACAAAATATGACTCAGTTTGTTTTTGTGACAAATTAATACAACTTTTAATCATTTTTATTAAAATTACAGTTTACTTTAAGATGTGTTTATTTATACTCGATTTATTTAAAACGAAGTGTTTAGGAGTAAAGTTATAGAGCTTTGGGATATTTAGTTTAAGCCCTTCTATTTCTAGTCTGTTTAAATAAGGGCTGTGCGATTTGAGCAAAAACATCACATACATAGCAATTATTTTGTCACATATTGCTACATAATTGAACTTCGATATTTACGTATTGAATATATCATTTTGTATTCAAAGGTATTTGTCTAGGATAACAGCAAATAAATGAACAAAAGATGGTGGCCAATTACACAACTCAAAATAATTTTACAAAATAAACAAATACCTAAATTATTGACAAAGTCAACATAAATTCCCGACTATGTACATACTATCTGCAATACATTGCAGACTTTTGTGAATAAATAATTGCACAGGTCCATATTGCAATTTTGATTGGTTTGCAATTAATTGTGGTGGCACGGTGACTTAGTGGTTAGCGGCGGCGCCTTGCACCTCCAAGTTCTGTGTTCGATTCCCACCTCTGGTCTTTGTGCATGGAGTTTGCATGTTCTCCCCATGCTTTGTGGGTATCCTCTGGATATGCTGGTTTCCTCCCACGGTCCAAAGACATGCATAACTTTCATTCCCAAATTGCCCATAGGTCCTACCATGGTTGTAAAAATGGGAATAAATACAATGGCTTCAACGGTCCCTAGTTGGACTACAGAGGTTCCTGGATGGATGGATGGCAATTAATTGTGCAGCACTAGTTTATATAATATTAAAAAACAAACCAAAAAAAAATAAATCTCTCATACCACAAACAATCCATAGGGTCCTCATAGTCTAAGTTGATACCATGATAATAGTTCTCATTTTAGACAAGTCATCTTTACAGATTAGCCAACCCCATGGGAATGTCATACAGTCCTTTGACAAATCACTTGTCTAAGTTTGAAACGGGAGCAAACATACTGTACAGGGTTTGACGGTAACCACCAAGAGCCTGAGGGGGAAAACCTGGCACTTGTCAGTTTTAATTAAGATTTACACTGTAAGGGTTCACTTAATCTTAACGTTTTTAGAGGCAGAAAGAGCACCAAGAAGTACATTAAGCACTTTCAGACACTTTCTTTTCCTTAAAGTTTAGCATTTTATGTTGGGCATACCCAAAACTATTCATGGTTTGCTTGAGCATTAATTATAGCCAGATTTAAGGAGGATCCATAAATCACATCCACTCTTTCTGTAACTCTGTCTGACTACATCTTGCTTTTTGTGTCTCCTTTTCCTAAGAGTCTCCACACTCCACGCTCATGACACATCACAGTGTGAACCTAGCGCAGGTACTCATCTACAGATGAAGCCACTGTGGAGATGCAATATTCAGACCAGCAGGGGCAGAGACAGTCCTGTAAAGAACGCAGTAACTGTGACTGCATTTCCTGCACCTGTTGCATGTCAACAGCTTCATCTTTCTAACCTGTAATATAACATACAGGAGACCAGAGCGAGATACAGAGCGGTGTCAGACTCCAAGGACTGAATCTGTTTAAGAATTAACACTCTTGGTAATTCTTTTTTTTTGGCCAGCGATACAAGATGATTAATGGGGTGTGTTTGAGTGTGCGTGTGTGTGTGTGTGTGTGTGTGTGTGTGTGTCTTTCTTTATCTGCAAGGGGTGTGTCCATATGATTAAAATAGAGACAGGGCATAAGCCAAGACTTGATAGTTTCTCTCTCTCTCTCTCTGTCTCTTTCACTCACACACACACACACACACACACACACACCGTGTATTTCATCTTTGTCCCTTTTCTTTTTTAACACTGTCTCCTTCAGTCACGACTGTGAGGAGATACATTATTATATTTGGTGTGTGCTGCGGTCACTGGTCACATTACGAACACAGTGTGCATCTGTCTGTCAGTCAGTGTATGTGTGTGTGAGACTAGAAAAGAAGTTAGAAATGCGTTTATATCTACTGTAGGTCATGCATGTCTGTGCACTTCTACTCCCAAGAGATTTACCCTTTCCGTTCATATAAACAGTTCAAGTATATACAGTACTGTGCAAAAGTCTTAGGCACCATATTATATGCTGTACCAGTTTTGTTATATATGTTTATCATGTCTGCATAATTATGTACAAAATCATTCAGTATTTCCATATATAACTTAAAAATGCATAAATAAATAACATTACAGGAATGTATTCTTTACAGCATGGCTGTAAAGAAAAAAATATTTCTATTAGTTTAATTGTAGTTACTAAACATTTCTGAATAGGATTGTTGACAATTAATAAAACAAGCTGGGATTAACAGGAAAAAAGTACTTCATAACAAGACAAAGCATGAGGGAATACCATCTGTAAGTGCACCAGTTGATAAGCCTAATTATAAGACTTGAAACCTTCCCAGCACGTTTTTCCTTAACTGCAGGAGTAGTGCAAGGTTTCTTCAAAGACGCAATGAAACACTTGTCTTAATGGAAAAACTGCGAGGGAATGACAACAGCAACTTTTGTAAATTTCTCTCTTCGAGTTGTCTCATTAATGGAATTTCCATGCTAATTATTAAAACAAGCTATCTTTATTCCTGCAAGATTAACCCCATAACCTTTAAGCAGATTCACTCATTGAACAAGCTGATTTAAAGGGGAAAAAATAATAAAGTGGAAGTTAAAAGAATTAAATAGGGATACCATGTTAAAAACAGAAAAAAAAACAAGAAAAGAAGAAAGAATCCTAGACAGCTAATTGTTTAATAGCTTTTAACGAAATACCACTTTTATGCTTTTATGCTTTCTTGTATCAAATAGTTTAATCATAAAACTTTGCTTTACTCATCTCAACTAAAATTTCAAATCAATCTGTTTTATGAAACTGGGCACAGACTGTAGGGATAATCAGTATCGCTGGATCTGACTTGGATTACCAGGGAAACTAAATTGGTTTTATCCTCTGGCAATACATATGGATTAAATTAACACAATCTGTTTATTTGCCTCTTTCCTTCTTTTATGCTGTGTCTCTCCCTTCAAACACAATATACTCTATATTCTCTCCTTCATACACTCTAATAAAGTTTGAAGAATAGGAGCCTCGTTTGCACATTGAGCAAATTTATTTGCAAAGCTTCTGTGGATATACTTCTTCCCTTGGAGACACTTTTTAGGAAGTTACTGCTCCTCTTCTGGTTTATTCAGTCTGCTTGATTGTGTGATTGCGTTACATATCGAGCATACAGAACCTGTCAAAGAATTTGGACGCACACTTTAATTCAGTTTTGTCAAAACCATGAAATAACACATATGGAATAATGTAATTAAGTAAAAATAACCATGATAAAATCTATGATTGCAGTTCCTCAGGCGGTTGAGGTTCCGGTAGGAGGGTTGGAAGTTTGAACCTCGTCACTGCTGTGTCGCCACTTTTGGGTCCTTAGGCAAGCCCCATAAAAGCCAACAATTACATGCAATGCCGGTACCAAGCCCAGTTAGGAAATGGGAGGGTTGCAACAGAAAGGCCATATGACATAAAAACCTGTGGCAGAACTTGCAGATCAAATCATCCGACATTGTGACTTTAGGAAAAAATGACAAAGCCTAAGAAAAAACAGTACATGGTCACTTTATAAGACAAAGCTCAGTTAACAGGATCTCGTGTTGGAGCTTAAATTAATGATTCTCAACATCAGCTGTCTACAGTGGAGAAAAGAATAAAAATATCCATAAGACTAAAAAAGTAAGACTTATAAGGCATGTCCTAACTTTTGACTGGTACTGTACGAGCAGCTCATGCTGGGTCAGCACTGTTGGATGCTTCAGCAAGATCTTTAACCCAACGCCAAATACAACCCAACTACTGCATGCATTGCCAGTCCAATGCCCGGTTGAAATGGGAGTAGTGATGATTTCGTCAGCGAAAATAATGACGGAAAATATTTATTGACGACCTGGAAGTTGAGTCATGTCAACTGGACTTCTTCTTAGCTCACCTGGATGACTGAGAATCTTCACGGAGATTTATTGACAACCTTTTTTCCTGTGACTAAGACGAGGCAATGACGAGACGTCACGCATGTGACGAAATGCAATATTGTTGATGAAAAAAGACGACACTAAAATGTGGTTTAAAAACGAATAAAACTTTGCTCTTTATTTTCATCAACATATAATTTGCCATTCCACAATCCGCTGCAATACGATGTTCATTCATTTTGGTACGAGCAGCCGTATTTCCCAGGTCACGGTACGCGGCATTGCGCACACAATGACAGGATGTTACAAGCTCAGTCATATTTAACTCTTCATCATCACAGCTGTTTTACTCGGGCGAAGAGAGAAGAGCCGATATTTGGGCCCATTTTCTTTATATTGAACCTGAAAGAAAAGCCGATGTGTAGTTAATATCGGAGGGGAAACAGTGTGGGCACACAATTGCTGGGAGAAATACCACAAACCTGAAGAGACGCATGAAGACATTCCATAAAAATCTCAAGGTGGTTTTACAGCCTCTTCGTGGTAATTATGTTTTGTAGTTTAAAAAATCTGGAGCAGTTTTGTGATGGTTAAAAATACGTATAATCAGCTGAGAACATTAGATGAAAAGATACATTTTAAATGTTATTACTGTATAATTCTTTTGTGAAAAACTAAAACAATGGCTTGGCTAGACTAGTTTGACTACTAGATTGACTGCATGATTAATTAATAATAATCTTATTGCTATAATGTCACGTTTTCATTGACTAAAACTAGACTAAAATACTTAAAGGTTCCTTTGACTAAAACTAGACTAAAATGCCCAGACTTTTAGTCAACTAAAACTCGACCAAACAAAAGTAAGATAAAATTGACTAAATATGATAAAAACAAACACGAACAATTATCCCGGGACTAAGACTATGACTAAAATTGAAAATAGCTGACAAAATTAACACTAAATGGGAGGGTGCAAAAGGAAGGGCATCTGACATAACACCTGTGCCAGATCAACTCCACCCCCTCACACTCCCCCAAAAGCAGCTCATATGTTCTTAAATGGTGCAACAGTCACAACGTTCTGAAATCACGAGTTCGATTCCTGAGTGATGTTACATCCATCAGATAAGTCGTGCTCTCGCATGGGGTAGGAGTAGGTTCCTTGCACCAGACAACTACTAGATGGGCATCTGTGATTTCACACAAGTGGAAGGAGGACATAGCTTGTTCCTCTGAGTGTGTTACCCTGCTTCCTAATGGTACATGAGCAGCGTTTTGAAAAGATGTGGTCAGAAACTTCATGTCCCCTGGAGGAAGCATCCCAGGTTAGTAGATGTCATTGACTGGGACATGTCCTAACAGTGGGAAAACAAACTGAAACTTTATTGCTACTGAGGTCACTTTGCTTTCCTTTTTACCTTTCTTCCATTTTACCATTCAGCCCTGGTTCTACTGTTTTCTTTTCATCTTCCTCACCACCCATGTTCTTTATTCATTTTCTTTTCTGCTTGCTTTGTCTCATGACCCACTTTAACAACATTTGTGACATATCTTTAACAGGCTTTACGCTATCTGCCCCAATAACTTCCATGTCCTTGATTATTTTTTTATGGTCTGTCAGTGTCTTTCTCGTTGTATCACCCATAGGATGCAGTCTGGTTGGGTTCCCTGTATGGAGGATTCTTCAAGTTATTAGTACAGTAGCATTATCAGTTTTCCAATCTAAGATTGTGGCTGGGTGTCTGACTCAGTTTAGCTCCATTAATCATATCGACCAAACAGTTATCCACCATGATCTCTCTCTTAATTTAGTACTCATATTGGGAGCGATCATGAGCAAAGTAATAAGGGAGAGCTGATGACATCAATCACACACTGTAGCGTTTATCACAAACTGCATTCTCATCATTTCTCATCATATGTCAGATTTTTTGTTTATTATGATACTGTATAACATGATGCTAAGCTTTTAAACAATTTAAAGAAATTTTTATTTCATTCAAAGAGAAATGATGAGGGGGTAAAACCAGCCAGGGTTGGAGAATACACTGGAAATGATGACAGTGGAGAGCCAGAGCACCAGAAGGGTTTTTGGCTTCAAATCCCAGAGGGTAGGGATTTAGTCTGTAGTGATGTGGGGAAAATCCTGTACAAAAGAGACAAAATTTATACGTTTCTCTTCCATCTTGGGGGAATGATTTGGAAAAAAGCCCAAAATCCTTCTTTCTAATGACTTTATGCTGTCTACTACTGTACTTACAGCCTAAATTTGCTTGCTGGTCAGCAGTGCGGTAGAATTTGTGCTAAAAATCATTCAGGTCTGTCACTTTACAACTATCAGCCATAACATCAGCACTACTGCCAGGTGAAGTGATTGATCACCCACAAAGCCAGTGCAGCACAAATTGCCAAAAAAGTCAATGCAGGGAAAGAGCTCAAAGCTGCCAACCTAACCTCAAACCCCCCAGATCCCTATCCGAATAAGCATCCATGGGAAGCACCGGATCAACAACTGTGATCCATGAGGGGCCAACTTCACAATCCACAGCCCCCAAAGATGTGCTGCTAACATCCTGGTGCCAGGCACCACTAGTGATACCACAAGGGTAACCCAAAACCTAGGTGGTTTTAATGTTATGGCTGCTTGATGTATATCTAAAGTGTAGTATATACAGTATATCGTTCCACTGAATTTACTTTGCTGCATATTATCTAATTTCTATGGCAAAATTGTATTACATTGGACAAACCATGAATACATTTCTTAAAGTTTACCATATAAAATAACAACAAGAAACTCAGTTTATGAACGCTCTAAAGGGACAGAGCATTTCATTTCACAGTTAACTGGTCATCTGTTGCTTTGTCATTCGCCTGTCTGAACTCGGGGTCAGTCAATATTTGCTTTGCACAAAACCACAGCATAGGCAAATGGGCCAGGAGGTCAGTGGTAATCTGCAGCAATACCCACTAAGCCAATGCCACCACAACCTCTGCTCTCTAAAACAGCGGACCTGTTGAGCAAGGCTTTTCTTTAGACAGGGAACCAAAAATGAAACAAATCATCCCTGGGAGAGTAAAACCAAGAAGAAATCATTTAACAAGGAAGGCAAAAAAGTGAAGTGAAAGGAAGGCATGAAACAAAGGGACTGATGGCAGCTGCAAATCAGGGCGGTTCATGTAAGGCGACATAGAGCAGATATTTTTCTGGAAGCCGATGAGAGGGATCAGTCAGCCAGGACTGAGTATGCCATCAATCTCTAGCTTAATCCTCAGCGTTATTGGATTTTACCAGGGGAAGACGAACATGGGCCTCAGAGCTAGTGAACATAATTCAGCTGCCATCCCACATGCCCACACATTCCCTGCACACAACAATCAACACCTTCCCCTGGTTCAGATCACCCTGCTGGGAGTGCAGTCAACTGTTTCTTAGAAAGGTTGTTTCCAGTGGAAAGAAGATGCCATATACCCTGAGATGTCAGCTTACGCTTACTCCCAAGGCGATCTGGATGTTTTGTGGGCTCTCTCTGTTTTTCGTTTTTTTTGAAAGGGAAAACCCCTGTAATGGTTTCCTTGTGGGGACAAACTGCATGAAAGGCTAAATGGATATCCAATTCATGATTCCATGATGACTAGGAACAAGTTTCCAAGTGACACCCTAAAATGTCCTCAGACGTATTGTATAAGACTCCCTAGAGAGATATACTTCACTAAACATCAATACAAAGTTCTTTTGACCAATTATCTTTATCCAATATGAAAAATTTCTATCCTGCTGGGAGAGGTTATTTTCAGAATGATTTCCATTCTCATTATGGCAGATAATGACCTCATGGCCTTCACAACCACCTGCTTTGAATGTACGGAGCTGAACAAAAGTATTTGCCCCTGCATGATTTAAAAAAATCATATTTGTCACACTTAAATAATTAATATAATCAACTGAAATTTTATATTATACAAACAAAACCTGAGAAAATACAAAATGTATTTGTATTTCAATGGTTAAGGCATTTGACTACAGTTCGGAAGATCCCAGGTTCAAACCCCATGACCAACAAGTTACTGCTATTGGGTCCTTGAGAAGGGCCTTAACCCTCAGATGTACAGTATAATGAGAATTAAGTTCTGGATAAGGACATCAGCCAAATGCCTAAATGTCTGATTTATTAAGAGAAAACCTGGACCAGTGTGAAAAAGAAATTCCCCTACTGCTAAATCTTGAATAAACTGTGGATAACCACATTTTAGGAAAGCGAAGTAAAATTTCACTTCCCACACCCAGGCCCGACTACTGCCAGACATGCTGAATCAAAAAAACACTTAATGATAAAATAAATAGAACCTATAAAAAAGAAATAGAACCTTCCTGACAAAGTGAAGCCACCCATAAGGATCTCAAAAAGCAACACATCATGCTGCAATCTACAGAAATTCAAGAACAGATGAGAAACAAAGTAATTGACATGTATCAGTCTGGAAAGGGTTACAAAGCCAACCCTTTGTACCACAATGAGAGCCATTATCCACAAATGGAAAAGACTTGGTAACCTTTCCCGGGAGTGGCCGGTCCACCCAAATTACTTCAAAAGCACAATGACGACTCATCCAGGAACTTATTCATAAAAGAACCCAGAACTACATCTAAAGAACTGCAGGCCTCACTTGCTTAAATAAATTGCCAAATTCTGTATTTACTCAGGTAAGGTGTAATATTAAATGTTTTTTTTTTTTATCTATATGATTTAAGTGTGACAAACATGCAAAAAATTACTTTTTCAAAGCACTGTAATTGACCACGTACCCTTACAAACCCTTACTAAGACACTTTATGTTTTTTTTTTCTTTGCCTATATATCTCGTACAGTATGTCTATTCCAAGTTGATTATTTAGTTAGTAGTTAATACCTAATCAACTCACCATATTAAGCTGTGGGTTTTAATACATAAAATGAGTTGTGAAAGGTGTCCTGACAAATCATATTAGCATCAATAAGCTTACAAGCGCATCTGATTCTCAATCTTTTTTTCTTTTCTTTCTTTCGTGCTTGATCTTCTTATGTCTATCTTACTTTTGCCTAAGTCATTTATATATCTATCCATTTATTCATTTATTTGGCAAGAAGTCCAGATCGATTCAGCAGCAAGTCCTCTCCTGTGTGTCAGAGCGGAAACAATCATTATCCATTCAGTTCATCACTGAAACAAAAGACCACTAACATGGTCTGAAACAGAAGGGGAAAAAAACAGATTAGACACAGAGCAAGGAACTAGAGAAAGAGAGAGAGAGAGATTGCATTGAGACAGGGGAATAGTGTGTTGTGAATCCTTAGCTCTAAGTGCCAATAAGAGTAAGCCCTTGGCTTCAGTCAGAGTCTTAAAGTTAGCATGTGTGTTTACGCTATTCCACCAACAGCATTCCGCTCTCCACAGCAGAGAACATAAAAAACAGACTCCTCTACATGACACCTATTTTATGCCTTGAACAGCTTTTTCAAGCCAGTGCAATAATTCGCTTATAACTGTATGAATCATATTCGCCGTGTCATGCAACAAGTACTAACTCACTCCATTACAGCGATACTCACCAGATTTCTGGCCAATTAAGACAGAAATACTGCTGCTGACTACAGGACGGCTTCGGTCCAGTATCACCGACGAATAAAGCAGCGTAATAAAATGCGCCCAGCGAAAATTCGTAGTGAGCAAATGAAGCTCAGTGCCAATAACTCTCATGAATTTTTCAAATGCTCCTCTGAAAATGAGCCAAGGGGCCTTTTACTGACTAGCGAAGGTATAGTCCTTATTAGGGATTACCTATTACAGACAAGTGTACTTTTTTCAAGGACTCTTCTTGTATATTCTCCAGTGTACCATGCTTAGCTGCAGCTTTAAGCCAACAGCCATCCATTCTTAAATTAATTAATTAAAGTACACCATTGGTGCTATTAGACCTGCAGTCCCACTGGCACTATAAGAAGAAATTGAGTGTGGCAGCTTCCACGTGCCTTGTATTTCTGAGATGCAGTTTTTCTAGTGAAGCAGTGGTCATTGGTCTAACTAGGGAGCCTTGGCTTTGTTTTGCAGTCTCTCTTTCCAAATGTCAATCTGGACATATTTGTAATTTTAATTTCAAATGCTAATTCATTATATACAATTTTGTTGCCTTAGGTTAATTTATATAGGAAATTAATTGAATATAATGATACTACAAAAATAGTGGTGCGGTGGCTTATTGGTTAGCACTGTCGCCTTGCACATCCAGGGTCCGGGTTCCAGTCTCACTTTCGGTGTGTGTGTGTGTGTGTGTGTGTGTGGAGTTTGCATTTTCTCTCTTCGTTTTTGGTGGGTTTCCTCCAGGTACTCTGTTTTCCTCCCGCAGTCCGAAGACATGCAGATTAGGCTAATTGGCGTTGCCTGTAGTGTGTGCATATGCCTGCGATGTGTGTGCCCTCTGATGGATTGGCACCCTGTCCAGGGTGTAGCCCGCTTTGTGCTCCAAGTCTTCTGGGATAGGTTCTAGGCCCCTCACGACCCTGTCTACAGGGTAAGGCGATAAGATAAGATATATCTCTATTCGTCCCACAGTGGGAAAATTTCTTTGTTTGTTGTCCATATAGAAGTGAGTGAGTGAGTGAGTGAGTGATACTACAAAATGGCGTACTGGTTAGCACTGTAGAATTGTACCTCCAGGGTGGATGGTTCAAGTCCTGCCGTTGAGTCTGTGTGTTGAATTTTTCCTGAGCTTGGAGGGTTTTCTCCAGGTACTCCGGTTTCCTTCCACAGTTCAAAATATGTAGATTAGTTGGCATTTCCAACTTGCTCATAGTGTCTAAGTGAGTACGTGAGGGGTGTAACCTACCTAGTGCCCCGAGTCGCCTGGTCAGGATAAAGTTAACAGAGAATGAGAGAGAGTGTGTGTTATAGTACTGTACGTAGTCCAATGGTGATTTCACAATAGGGACTAGACATACCCCAAAGTCTGGTATGTTTGTATACACTCTGTACCATACCTGGGTGCAGATCGATGTGAACTACTTACAGTAAGTCAACTTGAAAAAGTACTTGGGCATGGGTCGAATCAGATACAGAAGCAAAATTAGACTTCTGTTTAGGATGTGATTTCATCAAAGATGAATATCTTCTCTGAAATCTGTATATGCAGGCAGCACGCGGCAATCTCATCCTCCGAACTGCACAGCCATAGCTGATAAAGTAGGACGACAGAAAAGAGTGTCAGGCTTGACATTTTCTCCAAAATATCAATAATATTTAATGGGCATTGTGAAACGGTCGAATTTCTTGTACTTTCTTTGTCTTTGAGTTTATTGGTGGCTTGCAAATCAACTTGGCACATACTGCCACCTAGTGTATTGGAGTAGGTAGATGCACAAGCGCTCTCGTCTATGGAATAACATTACTAATCCCAGACATGACAGATGTGTTCCTTGAATGTGAAATAATCTTACACATGCTTAAATGAGGAACGAAGAGAAGGAAATGAGTGCTGTTTTTTTTTTTTGTTTTGTTTTTTGCCGCAGTTATTATGTACATCTAGGTTTTCCTCTGGGTTCTATGGTTTCCTCCAAAAGCATGCTGGTAGTTGAGTTGGCTTCTCTGAGTGTGTCAATGTGGGTGTGCATACATACAGTTTGGACAAAATTAGATGGCAGTGGACCATCACTTGTCCAGTTTAATAGGTATACACTCCAGAGTATCCATTATCCTGAACAGGATAAAGCAGAAGAGGAGTGAATTGAGTAATAGAGTTAAATCTGGCTTTCAGAACACAGTATATTTAGATTCAGCCCTAGATCTAGTTAATACTTGGGTGGATTCACTGAAAGGTAACACTGGCTAGATTTGTGGACATTTGAAAGCAAATTTATTTAAAAAGATATAACTGTAATATGATGACATATATGCTAAGTACTTGGATTTTTTTTTTGCTTTAAGTTTTTCATATAATGCAATCACCTTCTTGAATTCTGAAATCCATTCTGGATAGAGAGACAGAGAGAGAGAGAGAGTGAGTCTGTAAGTCTTCCTGATTTAGTATCATATCTGTAAGGACGGCTTCCAATACTAAACATGTCTTGGCTGATCGGCAAGTTTGAGATAAAGAGAGAACATGGAAAGTTCTTTTTTTCGACTGAAGTATCCCTTAAATTTTCTGTCATTCTTTTTCACCGTACTTACGATAAAGTGAGTTTGAGCCAAGGCTCAATTAAAAGTTTAAAAGTCAATCTATACTATACCTCGAGTTGTCCTTGCCTTCTTTCCTTTACATTTAACCGAACAGATTGAAGTGACACTTTCTATTTTCTCACTTCCTAAAAGATTCCAAGGTTTCCGCTCCTGCCTTTTGGTCTGGTTCGAATTTAGCCAGAACAGATGCAATAATAGCATCTGTTATGGTGGAGGGAATAGAATAAGGCCTTGTATGTGAATAATTGAGGCTCTGAATTTACAATAACAGGCACAATAATAATAGTGTGTAGAGTGTTTCAAGTACAGAAAGGATTACATTCGATCGTAGACACTGAAACAGGAGTCTGGTAGCAAAAAAATAGCCATGGGATGGTTTTCCAACCGTGCGAGGACCTAATCGGGGGCATCCATGTGTCGCAGGTGCATAGAGCTAACACTTACTAAGGTTGGGAAAAGGTAAAGGATTCAATTTTATGTATCAAATCAGGAGAGAGAAAAGAGTTAGCTGTGTGATATTTTCCAGGAATGAGAGGACCAAATTGGGGCTCATGTGTTAAAAATGTTAAGTATTAAGCATATAGCAAAAAAATTGGATTGATTATGGACAATAAAACAAGAATAGGTAAGAAAAGAAGTAGCCACTTGTTATTTTACAGCAATCTGTCTACCAAATAGGGGGTACCCATTTATTCCAGTGGTATATATTTTCCAGCTAAGCAAATAGTGAAGAACTGGACTGGATTTTGGATACTAAATCCAGAGTAGGAAAGGAAAAAAGTTGCAACCTGATATTTTACGGTCATCTGAGAACCAAATGAGGGCTAACCATTTTTGAGAAGTGCATAGAATTAAGAGCTAAGAATAGAAGTTATTGAATTGGGTTCTGGATACTAAAACAAGAGTAATCTAGGAAAGACTAAATACAGTGCCGGTCCCAAGCCCGAGTAAAATGGGAGGGTTGCATCAGGAAGGGCTTCCGGCGTAAAACCTGTGTCAAGCTTGTATGTTACCCCTTGCCGGGAGCAGCCGAAAGACCAACAACAACAACAACTCTATGGAAGGTGACATCTTACAGTCATCTGAGGACCAAATGAGGGGGATCCATGTTTGACAAGTGCATCAAGTGGACAGCTAAGAAGACAAGACATTGGATTGGATAAAGGATATTAAAACAGGAGTGGATGTAGCCACATGATATTTTACAGCCATGCGAGGGCAAAATCAGTTACAAATGTACATAATTAGCTCGACAAAAAATCCATGTCTGATGGCATCTCTTGTGGCTCTCAGTGTGTGACGTAATCTCTTGGCACACCTGCCAGTAATATTCATCAGATCAGTGTTGAGAGGAGCTGATTGCAAAGATACTTAATAAGTAAAAACTGTCAATATGACTCTAATGTGCGCAATAGGACACATCAAGCTATAGCTTTCTAGGAAACGACTCCATCTGTGCAACACTAGACCTTTTCTTGGTTGTTGTTGATTTGTTGACTCTTTCCTTTGTTTTACGTTCCTTTGTCAATCTTTCATGTACCATCATCCAATTTGCTCCGATTTTCCAGAGTGACAGCTATCCATGCTTTTTAAATTAGCAGAATGTCTTGCTGAGTCTCCCTGAACTCCAATCTCGTGTAATTTACACAGCCAGTCAGCTCAGCCAGTGCAATTATACCTCCGACTTCATTCTAATGATGTTCCCGTTGCTCTGGGTAGTTAGTGTGAATTGCGTTGTTACCTGCAGTGTCATTTGCGTTTGTTGTATCGTGCTTCACATGTCATTTTAATCGAAGTGCTGTTTTCCACTTTGTATTCTTACACATTTATACAATTACATTTATTGATTTGTCCAGAACATACCTGAGTGCCCGAGGAGTGTCTGGCAGTCTAAAATGCAGGTGAAAAAACTTTAGGGGTATAATATTCTTTTTATTCATGCCATTGAAAATAAGTCATTACAAATATAAATAATTGGTATAACAAACAGTTGACAGTGTGAAACTCGCATTAGCATGTATCGAGGTTAAGTCTCCCATAAATCTCTTGTTCTCTGAATTATAGTTGCTAGGCTAAAGCATGTTAGGATGCAGTCAATGGGCTGGAGAAGCTATTCTGTGAAAAGCATTGACTTGAAAAACAGACCAACAGCTCATTTTTGCGCCTAAGCTTGTGGAGTGTGTGCAAAATTTCCCATCATCTATCTGGGTCCCTTGCCCCTGAATGTTAGAGCCGTGCGATTTCCTCAATTATGCAACTTAATTAATCTTTTGTTGGATGATTCAAGTTATTACAGTAAGGTTAACATAAAAACATTAAATGGTCTAAAATTCACCAAATTCTGAAATATGTATCATAGTTATGGCAGAAAATATTAACTGTTTTCTTCTTCTGAAAATACTCATGTTTTGTGAGAGTATCACTTTTTTTGGGGGAGATTATGGTCAGTTGTAGTGGTTAACACTGTCCCCTTGCACTCCAGGGGCCGGGTTCCCGTGTCTGTGTGCATGGAGTGTGCACGTTCTCCCTGGTGCTTGGTGGGTTCCCTCCGGGTACTCCGGTTTCCTCCCAGAGTCCAAAGACCTGCAGATTAGGCTAATCAGCATCCCAAATTGCCTCTAGTGTGTGAATGAGTGTGTGAGTAAGTGTGCGTGTGTGTGCCCTGCGATGGATTGGCACACTGTCCAGGGTGTACCCCGCTTCGTGCCCTAAGCCTCCTGGCATAGGCTCCAGGCCCCCCGCAACCCTGAATACAGGATAAAGCGGTATAGACAATGAGTGATTGAGTGGTCAGTTGGTGCAAAATACATTGTGTTGGAGTGTGTAGGAGACATGACATTTAAACAACCAATCAGCAATCATTTAACCTTAAAACTCAAGTGCCACAGATACATGCTGGCAACATAGCATAGGTCAATGACCATAAAAAAAAAAAGAAATCGGGGAGAAACTTCAGACAAGAAACTGTGCATTTGGGTTTTTAGATATGTCCGGTAGAACAAAAGTTATAATCTTCTTTATAATGTGCAAAGTATGTTTCCTATCCAAGACTGAAACTTCAATGCACTTTTGTAAGTCGCTCTGGATAAAAGCGCTAACCAAATGCCTAAATGTAAATGTGTAAATTTTATCACTACCGGAATATGTGAATGCTCTTAGGTCATACCACTTTTCAAGTGCAATTTCTGTTTTTATTTACACATATAGTTTACCTGTGCAATATTTACATACACATATACACTACTCACAATAAGTTAAGGATATTGTGAGAGACGTAGTGGATGTCATACATACGGTGTTTGTTTCACTTCAGACATTTTTGGGATAGGGAGGCAATTGTATTGGGGTGATA